>BSBN01000193.1:16400000-16940000 GCA_027924645.1 Cunninghamia lanceolata | reverse complement strand
AAACATACAAGCTACAAAACCCAAAATGACCATTCGCTGTATTTGATTGCCCTATCGGGTCCAGCTTGTATTGCCTTTTCTTTGTATATTTCTTTGTATGTGCAAATATACAAAACACTTATACATACAAGGCGGACCTGATGCCGAAATATGCTAAATCTGATCTTTGATTCAAGTCCACCTTGTATACATCCATTGTATCTTTGATTTGTATATCGCAATATACATTCACCCTTTATACAAGGCGGACCCGAGAACAACATAGAATAAATTGAAATTTCTATTCGAGTCTGGGTTGTATATATTTCCTTGTATATCGGCCTTGTATGTGCGAACATACAATCCGATATTCATTCCACTGTTCATGTGATCCTTTGTATGTCGAAACATACAATCTTCTTTGTATATGCGCGGGCCCCACCAGTTGCATCTACTTTGTATATCGGCGAATGCATGTTTTGATTATATTTTGGAAACATACAAGCCGCCTATACAATGCACTGTTCATGACATACATTGACCTTTGTATATGCACTCTTGTATACGTGGCCCCTTGTACATTGACTTGTAGCCGATGCATACAATTGCCCTTGTATATTGCGAATGTACGTTGGCGATATACATTCCACTGTAGCATGCTTACCTTGCATCTCTCCGACATGCATTCCACTGTAGCAAATGTATGTAAGTTGGCCTTGTATGTTTTTCATTGTATATTGGGTTGTATATGCAAAGATACAAACCCAATATACATTCATCTTGATATACATTTGTAGAATATTCCAGGAATCTGTGAAAGATTCCCCAACGTATATGCAGGCCTGATATGCATTGAAAAATGCATACAACTCATTTTTTTCACCATTTTCAAAGACCAATGGAAACTTTGCAAGATCGCCAATGTATATTTTTCCTTGTATATTTCTTTGTATATTCCTTTGTATGTACAAAGGTGAATGTATATGCAAATGTACATTCAAAAATACATACAAATACAATCCATAAAAATGAGAAAATCCTAGCGATAGAAAGCACTTGAAAACAAAAGATTTCTGGGTTTTTCTGGGTTTTTTGCAAGGATTCCTCAGGCAAGATTTTGGGACTTTTTGACAACGCATGCATATACACTTGGAAGATTTAAGCTTTGTATGGGCATTTTCCAAAGGATTTTCAAAGAAAATGCAAGGTGAACTGTTTGGCTCTAGGCAGAGGAAAATAGGTCAACAATTACCTCTATAGAATGCCTAGAACTGATCACGGAATGTAGAGAGCACTATCACCCTGAGTCAAGGAGGATTGTAGCTCTTAATGGAAGAATAATAGCTAATCTCTCCCCTGAAGCTATTTCAGAAGCTTTTGATATCTCAGCCTACCCAACCATGGTGTATATGACTCAAGATTATGGGCTAGCAATTTATGACCAAGGGCTAGACAAATGTAGGAAAATCATTAATGATAATTAGATGAAGAAGTTGAGAGTTGCCCTCTCAAAATTACCTAAGAATTTGTATGGGAGTGATTTTATCATAGAAATCAATGATTTGGTGGCTCTGTTGAGCAGGTTAATGTGCATTCCATGATCTTCTTCCTTTAAAGGGTGGATATTTATTTATATTGAAGAGGTCATAAATGTGTAAAAGAAGATATATTGGGCAAAACTCATTAGCGATAATCTTGTTGAATATAACGAATACTGAGAGGGGGGGTGAATCAATATTTCACAAAACCACTTCTCAACAAGTTTATTAATCCAATTTCCAAAATCAATAACATGAAAACAGAATAAGCATAAGAACAAAAACCATAAAGACATAACACATGGACACCAGAGTTTTTGCGTGGAAAACCCAAAAAGAGAAAAACCATGGTGAGTGTTAGCTCACAATATATTATGATATCTCAATACCAAATTATAAGAAGGCTCACTACCTTAGGGCTCACTGCCCTATAAAGAAGTGCTCACTGCATAAAGGCTCACTGCCAAGAGAAAAGAAGAAAGAAGAAGGATTAGCTCACTGCCAGAAGATGAACTACTGTAAATGAATCTATCACATGCTAAATCATAGTTCCATTGACAGTTCAATATACAGATTCAAAGGTCTTCATTTGTTTTGTTCTTCTTCTCAACTTAACTACATATACTCTATTTTCTACCCTTGTTCAACTTTTTCTGCTCTGCACTCTGCTCATAATCCTTCACACTTCAAATTCGCACCCTTTGCAACAACAACCACACACATGAACATCGAATTCCATAGAATATATATATTCGCTACAAGATTTATCTCATAATCAGGTCGACAAGCAAAACATAAACTGTGTACACAAATACTACATCTTGTCAGCTTGAACTTGTGTACAATCTATAATGAGGACTTAAACAAACATACAAAGTCTTCATATAGGTCAACTTCAATCATACCATCACTTAGATTGACTATTCAAACAATATAACTTCTCTGCATAAGAATCTAACATGTCTGTCGGCTTTTTCCTTGAGAGTATACTTGATCAACTCATTTGTCACATCATAATTTCCACTATGGACCATATGAGACTCTAAGATGCATAACCAACAATCATTCTGGATCTCTTAGCATACCTTCAGAACTATAGAACAAAATATACAACTGCAGAGGAACGTGGACCCTTTTCTCTAGCACTGTGCACTGTTCCTAACTTAATTGTGTTCACTCAGAGTTAAGTATTTTACCATGTGACTTCTGAAGGAAGCATTTCTTGAAATTTCAGGTTTTCTCATTTCAACATATATTTTTACAGTCAGTTCCTCATAAGTCCCAACTCTTTCCTCATTGGGATCTCTAGGTTTGCTTAACATATGTTGGGCATAATTTTCTAATATTCCTCCATCTACCTCATAGCCCATTGGCATAACCCATACTGTTCTAGGCTCAATGACCTCCATCAAACATTGATCTTTTCTCACAATAAAGCATATGTCATCATTATATTTTTACACAATTACTTTTGGAATTCTTTCTCTTGATTGCATCATTCTCTAGAAGTTCTTGAAATAACCCCATAGGGCTATATTTTGTTCATCATAGTTTCCAATGCTATTTAAATAATCCCTAATTTGTATAGGAACTGGCTGACTATTTAACCATAACAAGTTTCTCATCTTTGGTAATTCATGCACGAAGTAGAAAAATAAATAGATGATCAACGTACCAAATTTGAAGGGATATTTGTTTTCTTTTGTCTTTTTTAAATTCTCCATCACTTACTGTCGGAGCAATTCACAGATATCATAGTCTAAATTTTCCTTGATCATCTAATAGGCAGTGTATATGGTTGTGCTGGAGATAGGGTTCTCCTGATTGGTGAAATAGACTTTGTATCCTAACACCATGGATGCAAATCTTACAGCATGATCTTCAATATCATTGATTGTTAAAGCCCTTTTGTCAAATTTTTCTCTAGTGGCCACCATTAGTTTATCATTCTTCATAGCTTTTAACAGGGGAACACTATCGGTAGAGTATAGTCCAGTCACAACCCTAATTGCATCCTTGGTGATCTTGAATGGTTGTCCCAACCACAGGAATTCATCATGGATTCTGTTCCAGACATACTGGACCCATTCGTCTTTCACAAATGTAGGGAAGTTTATATATTGGATGAATTTCTTCTCTTCCAGAGCTTTGTATTCTTCTTTCAACTCAAAATGATAACCATTTAGATGTTTTAGATACATGTCTAAGAATTTGCTGTCACTGTGCCCTTCTAGGGCAACATGAATGTAAGCCCTAACATCCTCCACATGCATAACTCCATGTGGAATATCTAAAAATGCACCCATTTGATCGACTTTAGTTGATTTGAATGGATGTTTCTTGAATTTCGGTCAAGCTCGATTATTGACATCCACTACTTGTGGTGTAGCCATTTCCATGAATAATCAAACAAGTTTACAAGATTTTAAATGGAAAATACCTCTTTATCTGGATTAGCGTTCCCTTTGCCTAAGATGGATTTAGCTTGAATTGATTTAGAAATCTCTAAGTTACTTGGAGTTTTGCTTCAATTTGTCTTAGACACTTGATAGTTTGAATGTAAAGTGATTAATTTTTCACAAATCCAAGTCTTTTAAACCCTTGAAACCTTAACTTAATCATCATAAATGCGGTCATTCAAAAAGCTATCAAAAACTTCTCTGACAACCACAGTCAATCCAAATTGCTCCGCATTAGATCTTTCTCTATCAAAATTTCTTTCAGAGGCTTTGTCATAGAGTTCTTCACAACATACCTTAGTGCCGGATTCCAGCGCTAACTTTCTGGCTGGGGGCTTTATATTTTAAACACAACTCCCCCTGAGCCAGAGCTCCCAATTTACTTCCCGAAAGAAGTATGTACACCAGAAGCTAGTGCGGATCCATCCTTAACTTCAATTACTTCTTTCTTGATCTAGATCTTATCCATTTCTTTCTTAGTTTCAATTGGATCAACTTTTTCTTTTCCCTTATCATTCCTTTGCTTTGTTTTCCTTTCTTCAGCATAGTAGTTCCTTTTCACATTCTTGCTTCTACAAAATCTTGCAACATGTCCAAACTTGTTGCAATTGTAGCAAATAATGTTTCCCTGTCCTTGATTCCTTCCTCTGAATGAATTCATCCCTGATTTGCATTGATTAGCCATGTGTCCAACTCTATTGCAAACAAAACATCTTCCATTGATGATTGAGTATTCGTTGAATTATGAAAGCAATTTTTTACCGGACTTCTGCATTCATTTGATCTATGACCAATTTTCTTGCAATTGAAACTTTGACCAAAAAATGATGGAACATTTTGATTCTGATTTATTCTACTCCTACACTGAGTAGATGTATGACCTTATTGCAATTAAAACACTGGCTGTTGAAAGATGGGTACCTTTGAGCATTTGGCTATCTGACCGGAGGTCTTCTAGGTCTCCTTCTTTGATTCCTGAATTGGTTCCCTTTGTTTTGCTTCATGTGAAAGTTTTCTTGACCTGATTTTGAACTTTCTCCTTTCTCAAATCCTAAGCCTTGCTTGTCATCTGAACTCTTTTAAATAGCAATCATTTCATCAAGTTTTGCAGAACTTATCTTGAACTTTTCTTCATAGCTCTTAGCTTTTTAAAAATATGTTTTCAAGCTCACAACTTCTTTTACCAGTTTAACACATTCTTCAATCTTGTTGTTTACAATTAGATTTAGATCTTCTTCTGCTTTAGTTCTTTTGATAACTTCCACTTTCAAATCATCCAGGGTCTCATTTGCTGATATCAATTGTTCACTAACATCTCTACACTTTTCTTTGAGTTTCTTGATTTGTTCTTTCAGTTTTAGAATGCATTTATCAGCTTCTTGAATGTTATCCTTCAGATCCTTGATTTTTGCTTCAGATTTTTCAAGATCAACAAGAGTTGCTTCTAGTTCAACATTGTTTTCATATGAAAAGTTTCCATACCTTCTGGCTACAATGAATGCACTTTCCCAGACCTTCCTCAAGTTGTTAGGCTTCTTCCAAGGAACCCTGCTCTGATACCAATTGTTGAATATAAGGAATTGTCATGCCCACATTTGCATGTGGACATGAATACCTAAACTAACAATTTTTTTTTGTAAAACATTATTAATGCACGCTACTATCGTGTATCACACGATAACCTAACATGCGTACTTAGTTGTGTTGTTGTGCAACGTTAGACCAAGCACACTGCAAAAAGCGGGGAAAGGAATTTCATACAATGGCGGGTATAACGAAGATCGTTCGTGCACTCTACATAAATGGAGGTAACCTAAAAGGGTTCAATGTCACGTTACATACGCCATGAGTGAAATAAATCATAAATTGATTCCCCCTAGGTTTCTCTAGGTGGATATGAAAAAAATAGCCCCGCCCTTCAAGCATGAGGCCCATTTGCTAAATTTGATTCAATTCCTAGCATACTATTGTTTAAACAACATTAATTCGTTAATAATAAAAAAATATACAAGTTTTCCATTGTCAATTAAATCAAATAAATAATTCTCTTTTATCTCAATTTTACAACTTTAGAGGGGAATTAAATGACATTCGAAAAATCTTAATATAATTAAATAAATCCTATTACTACTTGCTTTCAAGAAATATTTATTGTTTATTTATTATTATTATTATTATTATTATTATTAACTACTTTAAATGAGAACAACAATTAATAATTTTAAGTGCCAAAATTTCAATCTATTCTAAACCCCCACCAATCTTCTTTAAAATAATCACATTAAAAAAATAATAATACAAGTTTATTTAACATTCACTGAATTAGAATAAATAAATAATAAAACATTCTAATTAGAAAATAACTATATAAAAAAAACAATACAAGCTTATTTACATTAACTATACTAATTTAAAATAAAGTAAACAAATAATAGAACATTCTAATTAAATGTCACTAAAAGATAGTATGATAATTTCTTTTCTCCACTAAAAATCAAATCAAATTCTATTCTCAACTAAAAATCAAAACAAAATAATTAAACTAACCTAATTTACACAAAACACTATTAGTTACCACTAATTTCTAGGGCAACATTACTAATTACAAGTTAGATTTATAAAAGGACTTAATACACTCATTTCTTTTCATTTTTGAGAGAGCAAGGAGGCCAGAAGGAAGAGAGGAGGATGCTACAGGAATTTCTTGTTGGTTTTTTTCTAACAAAGGATTTTGTGAGATGATTCTAACATTTTTTTTACTTTCTAGGGTTTCTATTTGGAAGGAGCATTGTATTTACATAGAATCAACACTGTTAGTATTTGTTCCATAAGCAAAAAAAACTACAAATAATTGTATGTGTCTTGTTTTAGATTGTTTGTTCAACCTGTTTCAACATGAATTTTATTTTATTTTATTTTATTATTTACTTATTTATTTTTTAAAAAATGAAAATACAGTGTAAATGGACACTGTGTAGATATTCTTGGTTAACATCAAAGAAAATCAGGGTTTATATAAATTAGAGGAAGAGATATAATATGAAAAAAATTTAGAAATACAATAAAAAAATAAAGTTTTAAAGAGTCTGCCCGGCCTGCACAGAGGCCGCGACCGCGGAGCCCCCATTTCCCCACACAGGCGGATCCACTGCCCCATGGCTGCGTGCCCTAGCCCGCAAACAGAGTTTTCTTATTTTCTTATTTTATTAAATTTAAGTTTTTATTTATTTTAGCTAAAATGCTAACACATATATATCAAATAAATATATATTATGAAATTTCCTTTTTTTTCACAAGGTCTCCAAGTTATATATATATATATATATATATATATATATATATATCAAAACAATTATAATAATAATAATAACAATAACAATAATAATAATTATTATTATTTTGACCAACCAAGTAGAGGTTAGATATTAAAAAAAAATAGTCATTTACAATAACTTATTTTCTTATACTATTTTATTTAGAAAATGTCCAATGAACTATAAGTTTTTTTTATTAAAATGTAAGCTAACCATCACAACTAACCTAATATTGGAAGTAATCTAAGGTTTATTTAAAACATTTACAAATTGCCATATGTAAAATATTTTAACTATTTGTTGTAACACATTTAACAAAACTATTTGGTGAAATGATAAAATCTTTTAAAAGTTAAAACTAGAGAGCTATATATATCTAAGTTGCATTATCCACTATAATTTTATTAAAATGTTAAATAGACAAAACTACTATACACATTCATTTATTTCTTTCAAAAGGCATTTGAACACCAACCACAATGTAACACCATTTAACAACTAAGCAATGAGTAGAGTTGTAATTTTTAGGAACTAAGTCAAGTAACTATTATTACATTGCTAAATGCTCAATATCTCTTTTTTTTTAAAAGAAAATAATGCTTCTAACAATAACAACTATAACTACCACTTACAACAAGTTCTTCCTATATTTTGGAAATACAATACACTCTATTTTCACACACAATCTTTTCTTTACAAGGTACAACAAGAATTCTAACCACAAGATACAACTCAACTCAAAGTTCTCAACACAACCAAAACTCTTTACAAGGATGGTTCTTCCTCTTATGCTAATTCTTCAAGGCATGCAAAAACAAAGACTTTTTCAAAGGACCAATGGAAGTGCTCACCTCCCTACCGCGCAACTATGAAACCCAAGGAAACATACACAAATACAAATACACCATTCACTACTCACAAAAGAACCACAATATCCCAACCATGGCTTACACAACACGAAGGATCCAATAAGGAATCCAAAATAGGGGGAATAGAGTAGAAAACTCTACCTTGGGGAAAATAAAGTCTAATACACCAAAAATCACATATGCATATTTCTTTATTCTTCAACACCTCCACAACCTCCATGACCATTTTACCACCAAAAATCCCAATCCTCCAATACCAAATGGCACTCATGCCACACAAAAAACATATGGCACTCATGCCAAATCTCTCTCTCAAGAGAGTGAGTTTTTCTCCAAGGAGGATTCTTACCTCCCTCAACCCCTCACATGGGTTGCTCACAACCAATTTGGGGAGCCAACCCAACACATTATACCCAACCCAACAACACACTACAAGCCCATCAACAACAAAAGAGAAATTAAAAGTAAAAGAACACAACACACATGCACTCATTTTCCATTTTCTACCTACATTCAAGAACAAAATCAATCTACAATAAGGAAGCCTACCTCACAAAAGCTTTTCCCAAAGGTCGGTGAAGCACAAATTTGGTGAAGTCCCTTCAAGAGCTCCACTAGCCTTCTTCTTCAATCTCCTCAATCTCTCACACTCAAACTCTCAACTTCACAAGTGAAATTGATTTGCCAAGTGTTTTTTTCCTTTGCAAAGAGGGTATATGTAATGGATGACATGTCACACATCCTTTCCAAATGAGAAGGTGCCACATGGGCTCCACCTCATCCCTCTCCACCAATACTCACAACCCAAGGAGTGATTTGACTCCTCATGGCTCTCACACATGTGTGAGGCCTAGGAGAGAGGAGTGTACTTGTACACTCTTCTCCAAATTTCTTCCTAAGTTGGCTCCCACATGTGTGGAGCCTTGGGATGAGATGGTACTTGGTCAAATCCTCATCCCCAAACCTAGGAGATTAGGAGATGGTGACAAGTCCACCATCTCTCTTCCCCAAACTTACGCCACTTTTTTCCCAAGGCATTTGGGAGTGGTCTAAATCACCCAAATCCCAACATTTCAAAGCCCAAAAGACTCCCAACCCCAAGGTATATGACCTCCACCCATGCCAATTCACATTTATACAAAATTTTAAAAACTTAAATAATCTCAATAAATAAATCACATTACACATTACACATTTACAAAAGATTTTAGTCCCCATATAGACTAATGTCAGGCATCATAGGGAATTCACAGGGGGAAGGTACGTGCACATCTCAATTGCACACATTAATTTGTCCAATAAACATATATACATAGCCAAAGCAACTTGAATTAAATTCCAGTATAATCACATTCAATGCAAACATCTTCACTCTAATAATAATCAAAATCCATATGAATGTAAATTGCATATTAATACAATTTCAATCATAATTTCACAATATCTCCTAATGTCATCACCTATGCACCATAATGTTCTATCAACACATGTATCCAATTTAAATTCATCTCAACTTATCTAAAGACATAATCCATAACACATGATTAAACAATGTATATGGTAAATCAAAACATATCTCCATCACATAATTTCAACTATGATAAAGCTATCTCATGATTAGGTCACTATCATCAAATGTAAGAGATTAACTAATCTAAAAAAATGAACAATGTCTACTATTGTCTATCCAAACATCATAATCCAAAATCCATAGTCTAGTATCTACATATCCCAATAATAATAAGCCCAATGTCCAAACATAACAACCATAACATGTCTAATAGAGCAATTCAGTAATCATAAATAAATGGGCCTCACAGGAATACTGAGAGGGGGGGTGAATCAATATTCCAAAAAACCACTTCTCAACAAGTTTATTAATCCAATTTCTAAAATCAATAACATGAAAACATAATAAGCATAAGAACAACAACCATAAAGACATAACACATGGACACCAAGATTTTTGCATGGAAAACCCAAAAAGGGAAAAACCACGATGAGTGTTAGCTCACAATATATTATGATAGCTCAATACCGGATTACAAGAAGGCTCACTGCCCTATGAAGAAGTGCTCACTACACAAAGGCTCACTGCTAAGAGAAAAGAAGAAAGAAGGATTGGCTCACTGCCAAAAGATGAACTGCTGTAAATGCATCTACCACATGCTGAATCACAGTTCCATTGACAGTTCAATATATAGATTCAAAGGTCTTCATTTGTTATGGCTTGCTTCTCAACTTAACTACATATACTCTGTTTTATGCCCTTGTTCAACTTTTTTTGCTTTGCACTCTGCTCATAATCCTTCACACTTCGAATTTGCACCCTTTGCAACAATAACCAGACACATGAACATCGAATTCCATCAAGTATATATATTCGCTACAAGATTTATCTCATAATCAGGTCGGCAAGCAAAACATAAACCATGTACACAAATACTACATCTTGTCGGCTTGAACTTGTGTACAATCTATAATGCGGACTTAAACAAACATACAAAAGTCTTCATATAGGTCAGCTTCAATCATACCATCACTTAGATTGACTATTCAGACAATATAACTTCTCCGCATAAGAATCTAACATGTTTGATGACTTGTTCCTTGAGAGTATACTTGATCAACTCATTTGTCACATCATAATTTCCACTGCGGAGCATATGACACTCTGAGATGCATAACCAACAATCATTCTGCATCTCTTAGCATACCTTTAAAACTGCAGAATAAAATACATAACTGCCAAGGAACGCAAACCCTTTTCTCTAGCACTATGCACTGTTCCTAACTTAACCGTGTTCACTCAGACTTAAGTATTTTACCATGTGACTTCCAGAGGAAGTCAAGACTTGAGCATTGGAACAAATCATCACTAAATAACTATGAACAACATACTTGATTCACATATACTGATCTTTTACTATGGAGGCATACCATCTCAAACATTGTTACTTACTCTATATAAT
Organism: Cunninghamia lanceolata; assembly: GCA_027924645.1. NCBI lineage: Eukaryota > Viridiplantae > Streptophyta > Pinopsida > Cupressales > Cupressaceae > Cunninghamia > Cunninghamia lanceolata. The sequence goes on along the minus strand of BSBN01000193.1, from coordinate 16,928,869 downwards.
GTATACTGTTCATACTTAGTCATTTCTTCTTCCGGAGTAAAGTCTCTTTGTCATACTGGTGGAGTCTCTTTCCTTTGTTGCCATCAATGACAACATTCAATCATTAGAATAATGTCTCTTGCCAACAATCTCCCCCTTTGGCATTGATGGAAACACTTAGTGAAAAATGTGCATTTGCTTCCCCTTACTCTGTGTTTCTTCTCCCCCTAAGATGTTTGCCCATTTTTCACTGATCTTCTTCTCCCCCTTTGACATTAATGGCAAAGGTGTATGTACAAGATTCAAAATTGGACCAAAACTGCAAAAATCTTCATACTTTGCCACATATGTACACATACAATACTTCAACTCAATTAATTGCTAGTGAAAGAATATCCTTACACACAATCTTTAATTATGTAATTTCTTCATCCCATTGATTCTTTTCTCTATCCAAAATTTGGATGTGACCATTTATAAAAAAGACCGATTCTTCTGCCTTTTGCACATCAGAATTTGTGTCAATTTGTGAAGCTGCATGTGCTTCTGCTGCAATACTGATTGTTGAATCTAGCTTAGGACTAATTAGTCCTCTCAAATGACACATGTTATTTCTCATCTGATCCCTCTTATTCATAAGATTACTTAACTCTTCATGAATATTAATTACTTATATTTCTTTGCTACTTACCGATTTAACTGCTAGATCAAATATTTTGGAAATATTTATGAGTTGCAATTTCTGATCCTTTATCTTTTCTTCTATCTCTTTTGTGGCTACCGACCAAGATAGGCAAAATTTGTATAGTTCAATTGCTTCTTTGATGGCACTCTGTATGCCTTTCATTTTATTTTCTAGTAGAGCTTTGTCATTCACTATCATAGTCTTCAACTCATTTAACCTTTTCTCATCAATTTTTTATTTCACTTTTGTCTCAGCATATTTCTCAAAGGATTCAAAATGCTCACTTACATAATTTATGAGTTCTTTTAGTTGAGTTATAGAAGACAAAGAGGTGTCCTTCTGATATGATGGCATTAGCTTCTCCAAAATACTAGATTCCTCATCAATCAGTTCACTATCCTCTATGTGAGACTTTAAAATTTCTTCTTGTGCCTTTGCTTGCACAATTGATACCAGTTTGAATTTCTGTAAAGGGGACATCGAGTCCAGATTTATTGGTTCTTGCAAAAATTCAAGTTCATCTAGGACCTGTTTCTCTTTCTCTAGAAATTCTTTAATTGACTCCACAGTGTCTCTTGCTATAGCAGAGATTTATTCTTGGTTTTATTCTGGAGGATCCATGTCTATGTTCTCCTGTTGACTAATATTTTACTCCGGTGCAAGCCTCTCCTTAGCTTTCTTAGGGTTTTTCTCTTCTTCTTGTTCTTCCATTACTGGAGGAATAGTATCAGTTTGTTCTAAGCCTTGATGTATGCTGACTTCCAGAATAGTTATATTATCTCCAATATCTATTTCTTCTCTATCATGAATGGTTGGAAGATGATGTTCCTTCAACACTCTTAGAATGATTTCCTCTGTCTCCTTCACTAATATCTCAATGTTATTTGACATGACAGTATTCACTCTTTTCTTTGTCCTAAACTCTTTGCTGAGTGCTTTAGAGATGTTTGTTTTTTCTTCTGATGAAATCTCCAGACATAGTTTTATCAAAGTATATTCTCTGAGTTCAATGTGTTTTGCTATTGTAGCCTCTTTTCTAGTAGACATTATGCTACTCAAACTGTATGGAAGATTAGTTATTATCTCAATTAGGGCGTTGTTATAGATGTTTAGGTATTCTACAATAGTAGTCTCTATGATCCTCTTATTTGGATCATTATATTCATCATACAATTGTGCAATGAGTCTCATATTACCATCAACTATTATGGCCTTAAGAACATCTTCAAGGCTTATAGTGTCTTCTTCTGTCTGATACTCTTCTTGTCTTAACCTTTTCTTTGGTCTACCCTTGCCGGAGGGTTTCTTTTTGCTGATCCCGGAAGCTTTTGTAGCCTCGGTTTTCATTTTCTTTACTTCTTCATCTAACTCTATTTCTTCTTCTTCAACACTTATACTTTCATGCATCCTTTTTTCTTTGGTTTTCGCCCTTTTCTGCCTAGGTGCCTCCATACTTGCAGATTGTGTGGGACCAGAGGATGTAGATGCTAAACTTCTTGTTGTTCTTTTTGATGCTTCAAGTCTTTTTGGTTTCTTCTTAGGCTCTTCTAGAGCCTTGACTGGTTCATTTTCTTTCTTTTCTTCTACTACTTTTTTAGCTTGTGCTTTTCCCCTTGTTACTTTCACTTGTTCTTTTGTGAATCCTTGTTTCATGGCATAATCCTCTGCCATTTTCCTGGCCTTTCTTGAAATTTTAGGTTTTCTCATTTCAAAATGTATTTTTACAGTCAGTTCCTCATAAGTTCCAAATCTTTCCTCATTGGGATCTCTAGGTTTGCTTAACATATATTGGGCATAATTTTCCAATATTACTCCATCTACCTCATAGCCCATTGGCATAACCCATACTGTTCTAGGCTCAACGGCCTCCATCAAACATTGATCTTTTGTCACAATAAAGCATATGTCATCCTTGTATTTTTACACAATTGCTTTTGGAATTCTTTCTCTTGATTGCATCATTCTCTAGAAGTTCTTGAAATAACCCCATAGGGCTATAATTTGTTCATCATAGTTTCCAATGCTATTTAAATAATCCCTAATTTGTACAACAACTGGCTGACTATTTAACCATAACAAGTTTCTCATCTTTGGCAATTCATGCATGAAGTAGAAAAACAAACAGATGATCAACATACCAAATTTGAAGGGATATTTGTTTTCTCTTGTCTTTTTTAGATTCTCCATCACTTGCTATCGGAGCAATTCACAGATATCATAATCTGCATTTTCCTTGATCATCTCATAGGCAGTGTATACGGCTATGCCGGAGACATAGTTCTCTCAGTTGGTGAAATATACTTTGTATCCTAACACCATGGATGCAAATCTTACAGCATGATCTTCAATATCATTGATTGGTTAAATCCCTTTTGTCAAATTTTGCTCTGGTGGCCGTGATTACTGTATCATTCTTCATAGATTTTAACAGGGGAACACTATCCATAGAGCATAGTCCAGTCACAACCCTAATTGCATCCTTGGTGATCTTGAATGGCTGTCCCAACCACATGAATTCATCATGGACTCTGATCAAGACGTATTGGACCCATTCATCTTTCACAAATGAAGGGAAGTTTATATATTGGATGAATTTCTTCTCTTCCAGAGCTTTGTATTCTTCTCTCAACTCAAAATGATCACCACTTAGATGTTTCAGATACATGTCTGAGAATCTGCTGTCACCATGCTCTTCTAGGGCAACATGAATGTAAGCCCTAACATCCTCCACATGCATAACTCCATGTGAAATATCTAAAAATGCACCCATTTGATCAACTTCGGTTGATTTGAATGGATGTTTCTTGAGTTTCGGTCAAGCTCGCTCAGTGATATCCACTACTTGTGGTTTAGCCATTTCAACGAATAATAAAACAAGTTTGCGGCAAGATTTTAAATGGAAAATACATCTTTATCTAGATTAGGGTTCCCTTTGCCTAAGATTGATTTAGCTTGAATTAATTTAGAAATATCTGAGTTACTTGGAGTTTTGCTTCAATTTGCCTTAGACACTTGATAGTTTGAATGTAAAGTGATTAATTTTTCACAAATCCAAGTCTTTTAACCCCTTGAAATCTTAACTTAATTGTCATAAATGCGGTCATTCAAAAAGCTGTCAAACACTTCTTTGACAACCACAGTCAATCCAAATTGCTCTACAATGCTTCGTATTAGATCTTTCTCTACCAGAATTTCTTTCAGAGTCTTTGTCATAGAGTTCTTCACAACATACCTTAGTGCCGGATTCTAGTACTAACTTTCTGGCTGGGGGATTTGGATTTTCAACACAACTCCCCCTGAGCCAGATCTCCCAATTTACTTCTCAGAGGAAGTATCTGCTCTGGAAGCTAGTGCATATCCATCCTTAACTTCAATTACTTCTTTATTGATCCAGATCTTGTCCATTTCTTTCTTAGTTTCAATCGGATCAACTTTTTCTTTTCCCTTATCATTCCTCTGCTATATTTTCCTTTCTTTAGCATAGTAGGTCTTTTTCACATTCTTGCTTCTGCAAAATCTTGCAACATGTCCAAACTTGTTCCAATTGAAGCACATAATGTTTCCTTGTCCTTGATTTCTTCCTTTGAATGAATTCATCCTTGATCTACATTGATTATCCATGTGTCCAACTCTATTGCAAATAAAACATCTTCCATTGAAAGATTGAGTATTCCTTGAATTATGAAAGCCATTTCTTACCGGACTTCTGCATTCATTTGAGCTATGACCAATTTTATTGCAATTGAAACTCTGACCAGAAAATGATGGAACATTTTGATTCTCATTTATTCTACTCCTACACTAAGTAGCTTTATGACCAAACTTATTGCAATTAAAACACTGGCCATTGAAAGATGGGTACCTTTGAGCATTTGACTATCTGATCGAAGGTCTTCTAGATCTCCTTCTTTGATTCCCTTTGTTTTGCTTCATGTGAAAGTTTTCTTGACTCAATTTTGAACTTTCTCCTTTCTCTAATCCTAGGCCTTGCTTGTCATCTGAATTCTTTTGACTAGCAATCATTTCATCAAGTTTTGAAAGAACTTATCTTGAACTTTTCTTCATAGCGATTGGCTTTTTCAAAATCTGGTTTCAAGCTCACAATTTCTTTTTCCAGTTTAACACATTCTTCAATCTTGTTGTTTACCATCAGATTTAGATCTTCTTCTTCTTTAGCTCTTTTGATAACTTCCACTTTCAAATCATCCAGGGTCTCATTTGTTGATATTAATTGTTCACTAACATCTCTATACTTTTCTTTGAATTTCTTAACTTGTTCTTTCAGTTTTAGAATGCATTCATCATCTTCTTGAATGTTATCCTTTAGATCCCTGATTTCTACTTCAGATTTTTCAAGATCAACAAGAGTTGCTTCCAGTTCAACATTGTTTTCATATGAAAAGTTTCCATACCTTCTGGTTGCCATGAATGAACTTTCCCAGATCTTCCTCAAGCTATTAGGCTTCTTCCAAGGAACCTTGCTCTGATACCAATTGTTGAATATAAGGAATATTGAGAGGGGGAGTGAATCAGTATTCCACAAAACCACTTCTCAACAAGTTTATTAATCCAATTTCTAAAATCAATAACATGAAAACAAAATAAGCATAAGAACATCAACCATAAAGACATAACACATGGACACTAGGATTTTTGCATGGAAAACCCAAAAAGGGAAAAACCACGGTGAGTGTTAGCTCACAATATATTATGATAGCTCAATATTGGATTACAAAAGCCTCACTGCCTAGGGCTCACTACCCTATGAAGAAGTGCTCACTGCATAAAGGCTCACTACCAAGAGAAAAGAAGAAAGAAGAAGGATTGGCTCACTGCCAGAAGATGAACTACTGTAAATGCATCTACCACAGGTTGAATCACAGTTCCATTGATAGTTCAATATACAGATTCAAAGGTCTTCATTTGTTCTACCCCGCTTCTCAACTTAACTACATATACTCTATTTTCTGCCCTTGTTCAACTTTTTTTGCTCTGCACTCTACTCATAATCATTCACACTTTGAATTTCCACCCTTCACAACAACAACCACACACACCAACATTGAATTCCATCGAGTATATATATTCGCTACAAGATTTATCTCATAATCAGGTCGGCAAGCAAAACATAAATTGTGTACACAAATACTCTTGTCGGCTTGAACTTGTGTACAATCTATAATGCAGAGTTAAACAAATATACAAAAGTCTTCATATAGGTTGGATTCAATCATACCATCACTTAGATTGACTATTCAGACAATATAACTTTTCCGCATAAGAATCTAACATGTTTGTCAGCTTGTTCCTTGAGAGTATACTTGATCAACTCATCTGTCAGATCATAATTTCCATTGCAGACCATATGAGACTCTGAGATGCATAACCAACAATCATTCTAGATCTCTTAGCATACCTTCAAAACCACAAAACAAAATATACAATTGTGGAGGAATGTGGACCCTTTTCTCTAGCACTGTGCATTGTTCCTGACTTAACTGTGTTCACCCAGACTTAAGTATTTTACCATGTGACTTCCGGAGGAAGTCAAGACTTGAGCACTGGAACAAATTATCACTAAATAGCAATGAATAACATACCTAATCCACATATATTGATCTTTTACTACGGAGGCATACCATCCCAAACATTGTTACTTACTCTATATAATGTATGTTGTTCATACTTAGTCATTTCTGCTTACGGAGTAAAGGCTATTTGTCATACCGGTGGAGTCTCTTTCCTTTGTTGCCATCAATTACAACATTCAATCATCAGAACAATGTCTCTTGCCAACAATCTCCCCCTTTGGCATTGATGGAAACACTTAGTGAAAAATGTGCATTTGCTCCCCCTTACTCTGTGTTTCTTCTCCCCCTAAGATGTTTGCCTATTTTTCACTGATCTTCTTCTCCCCCTTTGACATCAATGACAAAGGTGTATGTACAAGATTTAAAATTGGACCAAAACTACAAAAATCTTCATACTTTGCCGCATATGTACACATACAATACTTCAACTCAATTAGTTGCCGGTGAAAGAATATCCTTATACACAATCTTTAATTGTGTAATTTCTTCATCCCATCGATTCTTTGCTCTGTCCAAAATTTGGATGTGACCATTTATAAAAAAGATTGATTCTTCTACTTTTTGCACATCAAAATTTGTGTCAATTTGTGAAGCTGCCTGTGCTTCTGCCGCAATACTGATCATTGAATCTAGGTTAAGACTAATTAGTCCTCTCAACTAACACATTTTATTTTTCATCTGATCCCTCTTATTCATAAGATTACTTAACTCTTCACGAATATTAATTACTTATATTTCTTTGCTACTTACCGATTCAGCTGCTGGATCAAATGTTTTCAAGAAATATTTATGAGTTGCAGTTTCTGATCCTTCATCCTTTCTTCTAGCTCTTTTGTGGCTACCAGCCAAGATAGGCAAAATTTGTATAGGTTAGTTGCTTCTTTGATGGCACTCTGTATGCCTTTCATTTTATTTTCTAGTAGAGCTTTGTCATTCACTATCATAGTCTTCAGCTCATTTTACCTTTTCACATCAAATTCTTGTTTCACTTTTGTCTTAGCAAAATTTTCAAAGGATTCAAAATGCTCACTTACAGAATTTATGAGTTCTTTTAGTTGAGTTATAGAAGACAAAGAGGTGTCCTTCTGATATGATGGCATCAGCTTCTCCAAAATACTAGATGCCTCATCAATCAATTCACTGTCTTGTATGTGAGACTTTAAAATTTCTTCTTGTGCCTTTGCCTGCACAATTGATACCAATTTGAATTTCTGTAAAGGGGACATCGAGTCTATATTTATTGGTCCTTGCAAAAATTTAGGTTCATTTAGGACATGTTTATCTTTCTCCAGAAATTCTTTAATTGACTCCGCAGTGCCTCTTGCTATACTAGAGATTTCTTCTTGGTTTTGTTCTGGAGGATCTATGTCTATGTTCTCCTGTTGACCAATATTTTGCTCTGGTGTAGGCCTCTCCTTATCTTTCTCAAGGCTTTTCTCTTCCTCTTGTTCTTCCATTACTGGAGGAATAGTATTAGTTTGTTCTAAGTCTTTATGTATGCTAGCTTCCAGAATAGTTGTATTATCTCTAATATCTATTTCTTCTCTATCATGAATGGTTGGAAGATGATGTTCCTTCAACACTCTTCGAATGATTTCCTCTGTCTCCTTCACTACTTTCTCAATGTCATTTGACATGAGAGTATTCACTCTTTTCTTCATCCTGAACTCTTTGCTGAGTGCTTTGGAGATGTTTGTTTTTTCTTCTGATGAAATCTCTGGACATAGTTTTATCAAAGTATATTCTTTGAATTCAATGTCTTTTTCCATTGCAGCTTCTTTTCTAGCAGACATTATACTACTCAAACTGTATGGAAGATCAATTATTATCTTAATTAGGGCCTTGTTGTAGATGTTTAGGTATTCTACAACAACAGTCTCTATGATCCTCTTATCCGGATCATTATATTCATCATACAATTGTGCAATGGGTCTCAGATTACCATCATCTATTATGGCCTTAAGAACATCTTCAAGGCTTATAGTTGCTTCTTTTGTCTACTACTCTTGTTATTTTAACCTTTTCTTCAGTCTACCCTTGCTGGAGGGTTTCTTTTTGCTGATCTTGGAAGCTTTTGTAGCCTCAGTTTTCATCTTCTTTACTTCTTCATCTGACTCTGTTTCTTCTTCATCAACACTTATACTTTCATGCATCCTTTTTGCTTTTGTTTTCATCCTTTTTGCTTTTATTTTCATCCTTTTCTACCTAGGTGCCTCCATACTTGTAGATTGTGTGGGACCTGAGGATGTAGATGCTGAACTTCTTGTCGTTCTTTTTGATGCTTCAAGTTTTTCTGGTTTCTTCTTAGGCTCTTCTAGAGCCTTGATTGGTTCATTTTATTTCTTTTTTTCTACTACTTTTTCAGCTTGTGCTTTTCCTCTTGCTTCTTTCACTTGTTCTTTTGTGAATCCTTTTTTCATGGCATAATCCTCTGCCATTTTCTTGGCCTTTCTTGAAATTTTAGGTTTTCTCATTTCAACATATATTTTTACAGTCAGTTCCTCATAGGTCCCAAATCTTTCCTCATTGGGATCTCTTGGTTCGCTTAACATATGTTGGGCATAATTTTCTTATATTCCTCCATCTATCTCATAGCCCATTGGCATAACCCATACTGTTCTAGGCTCAACGGCCTCCATCAAACATTGATCTTTTGTCACAATAAAGCATATGTCATCCTGGTATTTTTACACAATTGCTTTGGAATTCTTTCTCTTGATTGCATCATTCTCTAGAAGTTCTTGAAATAACCCCATAGGGCTATATTTTGTTCATCATAGTTTCCAGTGCTATTTAAATAATCCCTAATTTGTACAGTAACTAGCTGACTATTTAACCATAACAAGTTTCTTATCTTTCGTAATTCATGCATGAAGTAGAAAAATAAACAGATGATCAACGTACCAAATTTGAAGGGATATTTGTTTTCTTTTGTCTTTTTCAGATTCTCCATCACTTGCTGTCGGAGCAATTCACAGATATCATAGTTTGCATTTTCCTTGATCATCTGATGCAGTGTATATGGCTATGTCAGAGATATAATTCTCTCAGTTGGTGAAATATACTTTGTATCGTAACACCATGGATGCAAATCTTACAGCATGATCTTCAATATCATTGATTGTTAAAGCCCTTTTGTCAAATTTTGCTTCGGCGGCCACCATTACTGTATCATTCTTCATAGCTTTTAACAGGGGAACACTATTGGTAGAGCATAGTCCAATCACAACCCTAATTGCATCCTTGGTGATCTTGAATGACTGTCCCAACCACATGAATTCATCATGGATTCTACTCAAGATGTACCGGACCCATTCGTCTTTTGCAAATGTAGGGAAGTTTATATATTGGATGAATTTCTTCTCTTCCAGTGCTTTGTATTCTTCTTTTAACTCAAAATGATCACCACTTAGATGTTTTAGATATAGGTTTGAGAATCTTTTGTCACCGTGCTCTTCTAGGGCAACATGAATGTAAGCCCTAGCATCCTTTGCATGCATAACCCCATGTGGAATATCTGAAAATGCACCCATTTGATAGACTTCGGTTGATTTGAATGGATGTTTCTTGAATTTTGGTTAGGCTCACTCATTGATATCCACTACTTGTGGTGTAGCCATTTCCATGAACAATCAAACAAGTTTGCAACAGGATTTTAAATGGAAAATACCTCTTTATCTGGATTAGGGTTCCCTTCACCTGAGATCGATTTAGCTTGAATTGATTTAGAAATCTTTGAGTTACTTGGAGTTTTGATTCAATTTGCCTTAGAAACTTGATAGTTTGAATGTAAAGTGATTAATTTTTCACAAATCTAAGCCTTTTAACCCCTTGAAACCTTACCTTAATCATCATAAATGCGGTCATTCAAAAAGATGTCAAACACTTCTCTGACAACCACAGTCAATCCAAATTGCTTTGCAATGCTCTGAATTAGATCTTTCTCTACCGTAATTTCTTTCAGAGGCTTTGTCGTAGAGTTCTTCACAACATACCTTAGTGCCAGATTCTAACACTTTTTGGCTTGGGGCTTTGGATTTTCAACACAACTCCCCCTGAGCTAGAGCTCCTAATTTACTTCCTGGAGGAAGTATCTGCACCAAAAGATGGTGCAGATCCATCCTTAACTTCAATTACTTCTTTCTTGATCCAGATCTTGTCCATTTCTTTCTTAGTTTCAACTGGATCAACTTTTTCTTTTCCCTTATCATTTCTCTGCTCTAGTTTTCCTTTCTTCAGCATAGTAGTTCCTTTTCACATTCTTGCTTCTGCAAAATCTTACAACATGTCCAAACTCGTTGCAATTGTAGCACATAATGTTTCCCTATCCTTGATTCCTTCCTCTGAATGAATTGATCCTTTATCTACATTGATTATCCATGTGTCCAACTCTATTGCAAACAAAACATCTTCCATTGAATGATTGAGTATTCGTTGAATTGTGAAAGCCATTTCTTACCGAACTTCTGCATTGATTTCATCTATGACCAATTTTCTTGCAATTGAAACAATGACCAGAAAATGATGGAACATTTTGATTCTAATTTATTCTACTCCTACACTGAGTAGCTTTATGACCAAACTTATTGCAATTAAAACACTGGCCATTGAAAGATGGGTACCTTTGAGCATTTGGCTATCTGACCAAAGGTCTTCTAGGTCTCCTTCTTTGATTCCTGAATTGGTTCGCTTTGTTTTGCTTCATGTGAAAGTTTTCTTGACCTAATTTTGAACTTTCTCCTTTCTCTAATCCCAAGCCTTGCTTGTCATCTGAACTCTTTTGACTAGTAATTATTTCATCAAGTTTTGTAGAACTTATCTTGAACTTTTCTTCATAGCTCTTGGCTTTTTCAAAATCTATTTTCAAGCTCACAACTTCTTTTTCTAGTTTAACACATTTTTCAATCTTGCTTTTCACCATCAAATTTAGATCTTCTTCTACTTTAGCTCTTTTGATAACTTCCACTTTCAAATCATCCAGGGTCTCATTTTTTGATATCAATTGTTCACTAACATCTCTATACTTTTCTTTGAATTTCTTGACTTGTTCTTTGAGTTTTAGAATGTATTCATCAGCTTCTTGAATGTTATCCTTGAGATCCCTAATTTCCGCTTTAGATTTTTCAAGATGAACAAGAGCCGCTTCCAGTTCAACATTGTTTTCATATGAAAAGTTTCTATACCTTCCGGATGTCATGAATGACCTTTCCTAGATCTTCCTCAAGTTGTTAGGCTTCTTCCAAGGAACCTTGCTTTGATACCAATTGTTGAATATAAGGAATACTAAGAGGGGGGGGTGAATTAGTATTCCACAAAACCACTTCTTAACAAGTTTATTAATCTAATTTCCAAAATCAATAACATGAAAATAGAATAAGCATAAGAACAACAACCATAAAGACATAACACATGGACACCAGTATTTTTGTGTGGAAAACCTAAAAAGAGAAAAACCATGGTGAGTGTTAGCTCACAATATATTATGATAGCTCAATATTGGATTACAAGAAGGCTCATTGCCTTAGGGCTCACTGCCCTATGAAGAAGTGCTCACTGTACAAAGGCTCACTGCCAAGAGAAAAGAAGAAAGAAGGATTGGCTCACTACCAGAAGATGAACTACTATAAATGCATCTACCACATGTTGAATCATAGTTCCATTGACAGTTCAATATACAGATTCAATGATCTTCATTTGTTCTACCCTGTTTCTCAACTTAACTACATATACTCTATTTTCTACCCTTATTCAACTTTTTCTACTCTGTACTCTACTCATAATCCTTCACACTTCAAATTCACACCCTTTGCAACAACAACCACACACACCAACATCGAATTCCATCGAGTATGTATATTTTCTACAAGATTTATCTCATAATCAGGTTGACAAGCAAAACATAAACCGCGTACACAAATACTACTTCTTGTCAGCTTGAACTTGTGTACAATCTATAATGCGGACTTAAACAAACACACAAAAGTCTTCATATAGGTTGGATTCAATCATACCATCACTTAGATTGACACTTCAAACAATATAACTTCTCCACATAAGAATCTAACATGTCTGTCAGCTTGTTCCTTGAGAGTATACTTTATCAACTCATCTGTCACATCATAATTTTCACTACGGACCATATGAGACTCTGAGATGCATAACCAACAATCATTTTGGATATCTTAGCATACCTTTAGAACTGTAGAACAAAATATACAATTGCAGAGGAATGCAGACCCTTTTCTCTAGCATTGTGCACTGTTCCTGACTTAACTGTGTTCACCCGGACTTAAGTATTTTACCACATGACTTCCGGAGGAAGTCAAGACTTGAGCACTAGAAAAAATCATCACTAAATAGCTATGAACAACATACCTGATCCACATATATTGATCTTTTACTGTGGAGGCATACTGTCCCAAACATTGTTACTTACTCTGTATAATGTATACTGTTCATACTTAGTCATTTCTGCTTCTGGAGTAAAGTCTCTTTGTCATACTGGTGGATTCTCTTTCCTTTGTTGCTATCAATGACAACATTCAATCATCAGAACAATGTTTGTCGCCAACAAATCTTCACATGCAATTCATGGCCCTAGCAGATACAAGGACTCTATATATGACTTCTTATGTATTCTATATTGTTGGGATAATTTTTCATTAACTTTGCAATCCTAACCATTTTCATGTGTCTCCATGTTTCTTGGAAAGTGTTCTTGGACACATAGATACTTGAGGGACAAATTATTTATTAATTGTTTCACTTGGACATTTTGTAGTTACATTCTATGTGGTGGCACCCAATATGGGCACCCACTTTGGAAGTGGAGCCCATGGAGACCTGGAGTTGACTTATTAAAGTCCATGTTGACTTGGTGATACTTCTTAGGAGGTGGAACCCATCTTGGGCACCCACTTTGGAGGAGAATCCAATGAGGACTTGTAGTTAGCTTTTTTGTTTGCATGAGTGGATAATGTTGTTGTATGTTACTTGCATGGACTTGCATGTTGTTGCATGTCACTTATATGAGTTTACATGGACTTGCATGTTGTTTCATGTCACTTGTATGAGTTTGCATGGACTTGCATGTTGTTGCATGTCACTTGTATGAGTTTGCATAGACTTGCATGTTGTTGCATATTAATTGCATGTACTTTCATGTTGTTGCATGCTACTTGCACGTTGTTGCATGTGAGTTGCATGTACATGCATTTGCTTGCATGTTGTTGCATTTCAATTGCATGTACTTGCATGTCAGTTGCTCATACTTATATGGAGTTGCATGTGTCTTGCATGTCACTCTAATTTAGGTTCAACTTTGCATGACTCTTGCATGATACAAATAGGTTGTTATAGATCCATATTGGGGATGCCAAGTAATGCATGTTGTTTTCATGACATTGGTGTGAGTTGGAGTACTTCAGTTGATTGAATTTGATTGGAACTTCTTGGGTACCCATGTTGAGACTTTCAGTTCTACCTTGTTTTTGTCACTTAAAACTTCTGTTGACTGAGTTTGATTGGGACTTCTTGGGCACCCATGTTTGAGACTTTCAGTGAAACGGTGATTTCTACTATGCAGCATTGGAATTCATAAAATGGTGCACTTGGCTTTTACATGAGGAATATCCTCATGTTATTGGATAAAATTCATTGTATTTTGAGATACATGGCTTCTATATAATGATGCCTTTGGTTGGTGGAAATTAATGACATGTTTTTGACTTGTTGAAAGAGTAACAAAGTGCTGCCATAATTCAAAGAGACTTTAAGTGTTAATGTAAAATTGATTACAAGAATTAATACAAGCATAAATATCTCTTTGGGTGTGGAGTTTTTTCCCGCAAGGGTTTTCCATGTAAATTTTGTGTTAATTTACTTGATTAAATTCTTCATCTTATTCATTAAATTGGCTAAACACTAATACATCTAAATTGGATTTCTTGAAAGTAATTTTTAGATTTGCAACACCACACATGATTAATTTTTAGATTTGAAAACATTTAAAAGAAACATAGCTGCAATTTTACCTTGTTCACACTTGCTGTTTCTCAACATTTGGTATAAGAGCCAATGGTTCTATTGAGAGAGGGATGCCTTTCTCTTAAGTGTTGAATGTCTTTTGGTTATAGTGGATGTTCTGTGTTAAGATTGTTTGCAGATCAGGCTGTGAGATTGGAAGCCATGGTAGGTAACTCTTAGATGGATATTATCAATAGAATCTATGTTGGGCACTTGAGGCTCAAGGTTATGGATCTTTATGGAGTTGGTCCTGTGGTTGTGACTTGGAGCTCCATTTTGACAATATGTGTGTATTCCTTTGTTTGGTGGCTTTATTCCTTTACCTTGTGGTCATGTAGTAAAATGGTGTTTATGTTGGATGGTTTATTTTGATACCTTGATCACATGGAAAAACACTTACTATTTGGACTATAGTATGGAGTGCTTGTGTTGGGTTCATAGTTTTAGCCCCTGGTTACATGAAACCATTAGATGATTTTTCACTGGTTGCATGTGGGTTGTGGAGTTGGTATCCCTATGATATGGACACTCTTGAAAAACCTAGTTTCTCCTTTTTCATATTCATGTTATTTTGAATATGTAGGTTTTATAGTTTTCTCATTTCAAAAGACTATGGTGAACCTCCACATCACTCTCGCTCTCATGGTAGAAGCCAATCGAGAGGAGGTGAGAAATGGGGGTGGTCCTGCTTGCTTGAGAGATAGACTTTATGAAGAGCAGTTGACCGGTCTTGGGGCCTTTCCTAGGTATTGTTTCTTATGTAATGTTTAGTGACTATTGTATTTGAGACAATTATATGACCCGAAGGGTCACTAGTTATTATTCTCCTATTTGGGTTATTTAGATTCCAATGCCTATTCAACTATCTGTTATAGTCCTTATTGAGTCTTCTATGTTTGAAACTTTCCTCTCTTGCTTGAAGGAGTTGTCAGATTTGATTTCTTTGTTTAATCATCATAAGCCTAAGTTCTTGTTCTTGGATGGTTAATTGTGCGTGTTGTGGCCTAGGGTGTGTTGGTTTCCAAATCAGCAAGCAGTAAACCTTAAAGGTTTGCCACTTCTTATCAATAGGTTCACTGCATAATTCAGCCAACAGAGATGGGAGGTTGTTTGCACGTGCCTCCCCTTCACTTCAGGTTTTGCCACACCTAGTGGGGTATTGCTACAATAAAAGATTTAACTTTGGCTAGCTCAAAGCAAAAAGATTTAACTTTTCAGCACAGGCAGAATGCTCCCTGTTGGTGCCTGCATGAGCAGTCAGTTTTCAAGCATATAAACATGCAAGCACCTTCCCAAAAAATCCAAAAAATGTTCTAAGTCTTTGGGCCTCCTCAGCATGTTTTAACATCAGCATCATATTTTCTTTGGAGGAGGTCATCACCATCATGTTTCCAGACTTCACCCTGATGTTGCTTACGAGGGTCATCATATTTTCTGCCTGCATGATCTTTCGCCGGGGTGATATTTGAACATCGGGTGATCTTGGTTAAGATCATCCTGATGATGTTGCTGTAAAGTCCTAAGTATGATCCAATCTTCATCGGGGTCATCATATTTGAACATCGGGTGATCTTAGTCAAGATCATCCTGATGTTGTTTTATCACTTCATGTTCGTTGTTTTATCACCCTGATGATGCTGACGTCATTCTTATGTCAGGGTGATATCTATTTCTCTGCCTATCTGCATCATGATATTTCTGAAGGAGGGGGTGATATTTTCATATTTGAATATCACCCGGATGTATGTTTGTTCCAGCATCATGATGATGCTGATATCAGGGAGATATCCGCCTGTCGGCTTCATGCATTATCCAGTGGGGGGTGATCATTTCAAATATCTGTCATATTCATATATCACCCCGATCTTATAGCGGAGCTACAGTGCAGCATGATATTTGTGCATCAGGATGATATTTCCAAATATCCGGTTATCTTCCGAATATCATCCTGATGCCGACATGTGGTGGTGACGTCATCAAGGTCCGGGGGGTCATATTTCTAACATTACTCATCTTATGAAGATCCCCCAATGTTGTGAATATGACGATGACGTCATCTAAATATGAGGAGGTGCACAGTAGGCAGATATGCTGATGACGTCAGCAGGATATGACGGTGACGTCATCAGGATGTTCATCGGCCAGACATTTGGTATCGGCTAAGCAGGAGGATCTTCCTCTGATGGATCAGGTTGTGTCGATGAAGGCGTTTATCATGCAGGTGATATTGCGATATGATGCTGACGTCAGGGTGATATTTCAAGCAACAGGATATCATGCTGCTGGAGGATGAGGATGATGAAGGTCTTATACTAGTGTCGTCGGGAGCAAAAGCACCGACATCATATATGCTCGCGACCTAGTATATAAAGTGTTGAAATGGTTGCTGCGGGGTACATGTGGGATAATTTGATCCTGCATATTTTCAAATATCATGATGATGTATCTTGGCGGGAAACGGTTGCGACGCACAGTTTTCTGCATTTCCCAAGGCCACGGGTTGGTACGCCATTAATGGCGATTGTTGCAGAGGTATGGGCGATGGCGTGGACGGATCCAGTACCCGACTGAAGTTCTACATCCACGGCTGGCGGCTCATGGCTCGAGATCCTCTTCTGTCCCCTCTTCTACCTGCCGCATTCAATGCGTTGAGCGCCATTTTTCTGATACTGTGTATCTGGCGGGTTTTTTGGTCAACTATGTAATTAATGTTGGGAACCTTCCTTGCTGTATATAGCAGGTTGTGTTGCTCATTTGGTGGTTGTTGAAAGTTGAACATTTTGGCTCTGTAACACAATACAGTTCGTTTTGGTTGCTCTGTACAGCTAAACCTGTGAGTCTATGTATCTCTTGTTGTATGCTTTGGCATGAACCCACTGATTTCATGATTAATCTTATATGAGAAATGCTATCTTAGCATGTGTTTTGTTAATTCTGTCTCCAGTATTGCATGTATTCTTCTTCTGAGTCTGGATATTTGGGAAATATTTGAGACTCTAGAACATAGAATTCCTATGTTGAATGTCTGATCTTTTAACTTCTGCTCAAGGGGTAGATTAAACTGTTTTCAGGTTGAACATTGGGAAGGGTATACTGCAGTAGGGATGCCATAAGTAGAGATAACTTAACACTCTGTATTGGGAGATGTCTGTAAGGCAGGTATCATATATATCCCCCTGAAATCTAGTTTTAGCTGTTCATGCTAATCATTCACAGGTGTATGTCTACTGACTCCAGGCCCTGGATAGGCACCAATCTTGCTTTGTGTTTGTGTTACAACCATGTCCAGCTTTGCATCCAAACTTAAAATCATAATCAAACTCTAAAACAACCATTAGGACATTAGAATTAGTTTTAGGATCCTCAGTCCTCTGTCTACAATTGCAAATAGGCCCAAAGCTAGCCCCTTTGCTCTTATCTTTCAGTTTTGGTCTACTTACAGGAGGACTTATCTGCTTTCTGACAGCATCCCAATCCTTGTATGCATATCTCATGGATGTTGAGTAGGGAATACCCCCCTAGGTCTTGCAGAGCCTGAAGAAGAAGAGGAGATAAAATATAGAGTCTATCTCCTACACTGTTGGCCCCTGGCCCAGAGATCCTGTTGATCACTGATGGCTACCTTGTAGGGAAATCTGGGAATAAGCATCCAGTCTGGGAAAAAACCAACAGAAATTGGCGACTCTGCTGGGGAATGGGAAGTAAAAGTACTATCTAATCATCTCCAGTAATATATCTGTGACCCATCCGAGTCACCAACAAAATGGCGACTCTGCTGGGGATGGACTAAAAAAAAATGATATATTTGTGGCCCATCTGAGTCACCAACAAAATGGCGACTCTGCTGGGGATGGACTAAAAAAAAATGATATATTTGTGGCCCATCTGAGTCACCAACAAAATGGCGACTCTGCTGGGGAGTCTTTCATGTGAAAAATGATGCTCTGCTGGTGGAATGAACCTGGAAAAAATAGCTTTCAGCTGCTGTAAATTTTGTCCTCTCTGGAGAGGTGGCGACTCTGCAAAAAAGATCTGAATGCACATGAAAGATGGATGTATGTGATGTGACAAAAATGTGTTGTTCATATTTCAGCATCTGTATGAGAAAAGGTATCTTGTTCCTTCCCCTTTATATTTGCTGTTTTGCTGCATAAGTTAGATGCCAGGGGAAGCCTTAGGTCTTAGGCAGACAAAGGATGTCTAAGAGTAAGTTTTTTATGAATCCAAGTATGAATTATCCCGTACTCAGTGGTGAAATGTTGGAGAAAAGAATAGAAGAGATAAAAAATAGGTTGATATTCTTAGAGGCTGAGCAGGCCCGGTTAAAAAGCAATAACCCTGTTGTGTCTGCTAGTCAGAAGGCTAAACCTCTTCTCAGCCCTTTTGATCCTTTGTATGACCAACTGGATTTGTCATGGGTTGATTATAAAGTAGAAACTATGCCTGCTAGGATATACTGTCAGATGCCCAGATTTAGTGGTCACAGTGTATGTGATGGGAATGCACATATCCAAAATTTTCACAATTTCATGGGAAAACATTCATTTAGAGATGAGGATATGTGGATGAGGTTTTTTGTTAGGTCCTTTGATGCAAAAGCAAACGACTGGTATTTGAGCTTTCCAAAGAAATTTTTTGCCTGTTGGGATGAGCTTGCTGACTGTTTCAAAGAAGAATTTGCAAGAGAACCGGCTGATCTTGTTGCAGAATTGATGAACATCAGAAAACAAGGTGAAGAGCCATGTGTTGATTTCAGTCATAGGTTTGCAGTAGCCCTTTCACATGTCCCTAAAAGTTTCAGACCTGATATTTCAGCCTGTGTTGGCATATTCTTTGAAGCTTTTGAGGAGGGCTTTAGTGCAATACTGAGGGATTTCAAGGTGACAAGTATGCAGATGGCATACAAGTTCATAGAAAAGATAGAAAAAATCAGAAATGTGCACCTGCTGAAACCCCTGTCCCCAGGCTTTGGTGTGAATAATAGTTGTAAAGCTGCAAATGACCAAATAATTAAGGCATCATGTGAAGATGAAAAGATGAATGTTGAGGATGCCAGTGAAAGGACTAATGAGGATTCCCATTGCAATGATGAGGCATCTGACCATGAAAACAACAATGAGGTTGTGGACAGCAGTGAGCAATTTTTGGAATGGACCTGTGGAGATAATTGTGAGTATTGTGCTCAGGATAGAGAATAAATAAGCACACAGGCTGATACTCCTCCACAGAGTGAATCCATTGGTGATGAAGATGCATGCTCTGCTGCCCATGAACAAATGGCATACTATGATCAAGCTGATGCACCTGGATCACCCATCTTTGACACATATGGTGATGAGGATCTATTTGAGTATGGTGAGGATCTAGACATTGTTTTTGGTTTGGATTCTGTTTCTCATCCTGATGAAAGAGGAAACAACATACATCAGGTAAGTGACTATGAAAATGTGCCTAATTTGAAAGAGATGCCAGAGCCTGATCTTTTCCAGGTTGGTGCTACTGTTGGTTGTGTACATGATGTACACAATTGTGAATTTGAAATCTTTTCTTTTGAGAGGCCAGCATATGATACAATGAGCTCTGATCTTCCTAGCTGTATGGTGGACTTTGAGTGTTTTCAGTTTTCAGTCCAGCTAGGAGATCATGTTGCAATGCATATTGCTAATATAGATGACAAGTGCTATATGCCATATGAGTATGCATTGCTTGATACATTCTACACCCACATGTCACATGATGTTGAAGGTTATCTGCACAGGGGTGATAATGACAAGCCAAATCAGAGGGTTGAGTATGCAGATGGCAAGATTTGTTTGTGGGTGGATCTCTGTAGTATCTCCAAGCTTGACCCAGTGTATGCAGATGAAAACAAAGTGTTTGACAAAGGGAGATACATGTTTTTCTTTTCTTGGTGGCCTTAGGCCATCAAGTGTGTTTGGTGATGCAGGTCGGTGTAGTATTTGACTCTGTGCCCAATAGATAAGGGACTGGTCTACATCCCAGAGATCTGGGGTTCTCGCTGTAGTCTTGCACCTGCACGTCCCCAGACAGAGCCACTGTTGGTGCCTGCATGAGCAGTCAGTTTTCAAGCTTATAAACATGCAGGCACCTTCCCAAAAAATCCAAAAAATGTTCTAAGTCTTTGGGCCTCCTTAGCATGTTTTAACATCAGCATCATATTTTCTTTGGAGGAGGTCATCATCATCATGTTTCCAGACTTCACCCTGATGTTGCTTACGAGGGTCATCATATTTTTTGCCTGCATGATCTTTTGCCGGGGTGATATTTGAACATCGAGTGATCTTGGTTAAGATCATCCTGATGATGTTGCTGTAAAGTCCTAAGTATGATCCGATCTTCATCGGGGTCATCATATTTGAACATCAGGTGATCTTAGTCACGATCATCCTGATGTTGTTTTATCACTTCATGTTCGTTGTTTTATCACCCTGATGATGCTGACGTCATTCTTATGTCAGGGTGATATCTATTTCTCTGCCTATCTGCATCATGATATTTCCGAAGGAGGGGGTGATATTTTCATATTTGAATATCACCCGGATGTATGTTTGTTCCAGCATCATGATGATGCTGTTATCAGGGAGATATCCGCCTGTCGGCTTCATGCATTATCCAGTGGGGGGTGATCATTTCAAATATCTGTCATATTCATATATCACCCCGATCTTATAGCAGAGCTACAGTGCAGCATGATATTTGTGCATTAGGATGATATTTCCAAATATCTGGTTATCTTCCGAATATCATCCTGATGCCGACATGTGGTGGTGACGTCATCAAGGTCCGGGGGGTCATATTTCTAACATTACTCATCTTATGAAGATCCCCCAATGTTGCAAATATGACGATGACGTCATCTAAATATGAGGAGGTGCGCAGTAGGCAGATATGCTGATGACGTCAGCAGGATATGACGGTGACGTCATCAGGATGTTCATCGGCCAGACATTTGGTATCAGCTAAGCAGGAGGATCTTCCTCCGATGGATCAGGTTGTGTCGATGAAGGCATTTATCATGCAGGTGATATTACGATATGATGCTGACGTCAGGGTGATATTTCAAGCAACAGGATATCATGCTGCTGGAGGATGAGGATGATGAAGGTCTTATACTAGTGTCGTCGGGAGCAAAAGCACCGACATCATATATGCTCGCGACCTAGTATATAAAGTGTTGAAATGGTTGCTGCAGGGTGCATGTGGGATAATTCGATCCTGCATATTTTCAAATATCATGTATCTTGGCGGGAAACGGTTGCGACGCACAGTTTTCTGCATTTCCCAAGGCCACGGGTTGGTACGCCATTAATGGCGATTGTTGCAGAGGTATGGGCGATGGCGTGGACGGATCCAGTACCTGACTGAAGTTCTACATCCACGGCTGGCGGCTCATGGCTCGAGATCCTCTTCTGTCCCCTCTTCTACCTGCCGCATTCAATGCGTTGAGCGCCATTTTTCTGATACTGTGTATCTGGCAGGTTTTTTGGTCAACTATGTAATTAATGTTGGGAACCTTCCTTGCTGTATATAGCAGGTTGTGTTGCTCATTTGGTGGTTGTTGAAAGTTGAACATTTTGGCTCTGTAACACAATACAGTTCGTTTTGGTTGCTCTGTACAGCTAAACCTGTGAGTCTATGTATCTCTTGTTGTATGCTTTGGCATGAACCCACTGATTTCATGATTAATCTTATATGAGAAATGCTATCTTAGCATGTGTTTTGTTAATTCTGTCTCCAATATTGCATGTATTCTTCTTCTGAGTCTGGATATTTGGGAAATATTTGAGACTCTAGAACATAGAATTCCTATGTTGAATGTCTGATCTTTTAACTTTTGCTCAAGGGGTAGATTAAACTGTTTTCAGGTTGAACATTGGGAAGGGTATACTGCAGTAGGGATGCCATAAGTAGAGATAACTTAACACTCTGTATTGGGAGATGTCTGTAAGGCAGGTATCATATATATCCCCCTGAAATCCAGTTTTAGCTGTTCATGCTGATCATTCACAGGTGTATGTCTACTGACTCCAGGCCCTGGATAGGCACCAATCTTGCTTTGTGTTTGTGTTACAACCATGTCCAGCTTTGCATCCAAACTTAAAATCATAATCAAACTCTAAAACAACCATTAGGACATTATAATTAGTTTTAGGATCCTCAGTCCTCTGTCTACAACTGCAAATAGGCCCAAAGCTAGCCCCTTTGCTCTTATCTTTCAGTTTTGGTCTACTTACAGGAGGACTTATCTGCTTTCTGACAGCATCCCAATCCTTGTATGCGTATCTCATGGATGTTGAGTAGGGAATACTCCCTAGGTCTTGCAGAGCCTGAAGAAGAAGAGGAGATAAAATATAGAGTCTATCTCCTACACTGTTGGCCCCTGGCCCAGAGATCCTGATGATCACTGATGGCTACCTTGTAGGGAAATCTGGGAATAAGCATCCAGTTTGGGAAAAAACCAACACTCCCATTTCTAAACCAAGATTTGTGAGATGGATCCTAAGTTGGCAACGTTCTTGGATTATTCACACCAGCTAAAACATAGAGCATGCAAGGTCCTAATTCTAATACTACAAACTAATGGATGGAGGTGATGAAATGGTTTATGAGTGGAGCTATGGGACTTCCCTAGACCAGTGTCTTACCTGGACAACAGAGTCAAGCCTAGAAATGTGAATGTTCTCCAATGATAACCTAAATTTGTATCCAGGGGACCTAAGAAAATATTGCTGCCTTACAACGATATGTCCACAAAAGAGTAATGCTCATGATCATACTTTATAAATCCTTTGACATGACACTCCTCCCTATATTTGATTTAGAGCCTATTTAGTCTACTCATTGAGTAGAAGTAGGAAACCAGACATACAATACAATGAATATATACTGAAGAATTCAGATATCCTTGATAACCTTATTCAAGAGAGAAAAGACAATACCAGAGGAGACAACCATGAACAAGACACACATGCAATGTTTTTCATTTAATTCAACCTGGATAGAACATTATCATACAAGAAAATATCATTTACAAACTAGAGACTACTCTACACCCAGATAAAGAACCAACTCTGTAGCAGGACATGCCTTCCAAAGACGTGAATACCTTGTATTCAAAGTCCAAAGGAGAAGACCCAATGAACTTGCACCCCCCTTTGGTAGAGTGGCCATGTTTCCTTTTTAAAGGAGTGAACAAGCTATCGGCCATCTACCTCTGACAGACTTCCTAAATGATACAACAGATCCTTACAGATTTTCAAGATATAATCAGATCTTTGGGTCAATTTTTTGCATGTGAAGCAGTTAGAAATCCCTGAAAATCCACTATTTATGCAACTTTTTCCTTGATTAGATGAGCGGATTTGATGTTTTAGTTTGCAGCTATTCTATAGATTCAATCACTTCAGTATGGAGGAAGGCGAGAATTTTGCTGACAAAGAGCTTCTTCAAGTTTGAATCTTAGCCATTGATCCCAGCTTTCCCTTCGCTAGATGAATGCTTTGGAATGATCATTGGCCTCAAGAAGCCACATTGACTCCTTTGAAAAGTTCATCGCAAATGAAATTGCGCCACACTGATGGTCGTACTCCTCTAACTTTTGCCTTCTGTGCATCGGTCCCCGCCACATGGCACCATCTCACGACATTGTAGCTGGAGATGACCCACCACATTCAGGCTCTATGCGACTGTGTTAAGCCCTCCACCTATCCCCTCTTCATTCACTTTGTACCCCTTTTATTAGAATCCTACCACGTGTCGCTTTGTCACACTAGCGCACGAAATATTCTATCCTGAAAGATTCCCTTGCATGCTTGCGTAATCACCATATTTCATCTCTTCTGCAGATCTCTTTTCATTTCGACACCTGGCAACACTTGATTTGTCATCTTGAGGTCCTTAATTGAATGACTATAAGCCACATTCAATCAATAGTTGGCGCTCTATCGCAACATCGCAAGGGGTGAATGATGTCATCAAAGATTCTCTGCGATGGTGCAAAATGCATATATGTGGCATCCCCTGACCTCCTAAAAACTTTAGACTTAAGATTTTTACGCTGTGAAGGGGAATAGGAGGTAATTCTAAGTAAAAGGGGCCCGTCACCTTATGAGTTATAAGACTTAAGTTACAACTTAAGCGACCAGAAACCCCTAGCAAGTGGTCAATAGTAGAATAGAACATAGAGTGAAAAGGACAACAAGAATTTAAGGAAAATGAAGAACATGTATGAACACACTTAAAGCCCTTAACCTAAGTGGGGTACCACCAGTGGCTCTAGTTGGGGATGCATGCCTCTTGCAGGCATGGTGAGGACCTCAGACTTCTGGGATGCAGACTAGGTGCCTTATCCATTGGGCCACAGAGTCACCTACACCAACTTGCATCAAAAATTACATTTTCAAATTTATTTTGGCAGTCCAGGGCCACCAAAAGGAAGAACCAGTACTCCCTCATTTTCTTCTAATTTCTTCAAGTGAAGCTTGAAAACACTAAGTTGCCTACAACACCTTGCCTTGTTGTTGATTATGTCTCTACTCTTATAACATAATCGATCTGGCCGTATTATCCATTGCTGTAGACATACTAGTTGAATCTTTATCTGAATTTTGCCTTTTTAATGAGAGCTCCTCTGTGATGAACAAACAATATTCAGGTACAAGCAACATTCCATAAACTTTTAGGAACTCCCAGGTATCCATCATTATTGAGCTTAGTAATTTCATCATTGAGTTTCTCCTGGAATGTCCCGAGAAAAGGCATAGAATGTAGCCCATGGTTTGAAGCTCCATAGTTACCCAAATAGTCAATACTATCCCCAATTGTATAAACATCTACAATTGATCTATTAATCTCTGAATAACGATCGCATTTTCCTTCTTCACCAATGCAATGAAAATCAAATATTTTAATCCCTGCATTGTGAAGGTGGCCATCATCCTCAAGGAAGTATCCATCCATATATATTTCATCATCTGAAAAGGTATGGATTTGAATGTTTACACTCCTTGAGCCATATTTCCCTATATTCAAAGTGAGGATTTGCATATCCACTTCATATAGATATTCATGATTAGCCAGGATATGCCTATTGCTGTAGGACACACCTTTTATTTCATCATTTGAAAGGCACTCTGCATCTACAACTTTCTCTCCCTGAGGCTGAGTAAGATCTTTGTTCCCATCATTACAGGATGGAAACAAATTGAAAACCAAACTCTAGCATTATTCTTTAATGACTGAACAAAGGGCTTCATTAAAACATCTTTAGCCTCTAATACATTTTGCAAATGTTTGTTTGCCGATTCAAAAATTATTCCACTACATTTTGGCAAACACTTTCTAAGCTTATTGGGAATAACATTCTAGTAACCTCTAATTTATTTGAGATTTACGGCTTTATTTTTTTCAAAGAGTGGCCTTTTCTGGGAGCACAACCAAGATTACTACTTTATTTGAATCATTTTGAGTACAAAAGAATGGAATACCTAGAAATGTTGCTGCTTCAAACAAGTTCAATCAATAGAGTCAACATATCATCAAGAAGGCACCTTTATTTTTTGGATTCACCACACCAACAGAGCACCAAACAGTCTTTCTTCTTTCTTGCTGCAACAATAGTAAGTAGAGTCACCACCCTCCAAAGGGAATTATAAACCACTATTCTTATGTAGACTCTACACGGGCCAGCACTGGTACTTTAGAGACTCCATAACAAAAGATGTGACAAGTAGTCCCCAGTAGAGTCACCAGTTCTGTTGGTTTCTAGATTAGCAAGCAGTAAACCCTAAAGGTTTGCCAATTCTTATCAGTAGGTTCACTGCAAAATTTGACCAACAAAGATGGGAGGTTGTTTGCACGTGCCTCCCCTTCACTTCAGGTTCTACCGCACCTAGGGGGTATCCCTATAATAAAAGATTTAACTTTGGCTATCTCAAAGCAAAATATTTAACTTTTTAGCATAGGCAGAATGCTCCTATTTCTACACTAAGATTTGTGAGATGAATCCTAAGCTGGCAACATTCTTGGATTATTCACACTGGCTAAAATAGAGAGCACACAAGGTCCTAATTTTTCTTCTACAAACTAATGGATGGAGGTGATGAAATGGTTTGTGAGTGGAGCGGTGGGACTTCCCTAGACCCTTTGAATAGACAAGTCCCCAAACCAGTGTCTTACCTGGGCAACAGAGTTAAGCCTAGAAATATGAATGTTATCCAATGATAACCTAAATTTGTATCCAGGGGACCTAAGAAAATATTGCTGCCTTACAACAATATGTCCACAAAAGACTAATGCTCATGATCATACTTTATAAATCCTTTGACATGACACCCCTCCCTATATCTGATTTAGAGCCTATTTAATCTACTCATTGAGCAGAAGCAAGAAACCAGATATACAATACAATGAATATATACTAAAGAACTCAGATATCCTTGATAACCTTATTCAAGAGAGAAAAGACAATACCAGAGGAGACAATCATGAACAAGACACACATGCAATGTTTTTCATTTAATTCAACCTGGATAAAACATTATCATACATGAAAATATCATTTACAAACCAGAGACTACTCTATACCAAGACAAAGAACCAACTCTATCGCAGGACATGCCTTCTAAAGATGTGAATACCTTGTATTCAAAGTCCAAAGGAGAAGACCCAACGAACTTGCACCCCCCCTTTGGTAGAGTGGCCATGATTCCTTTTTAAAGGAGTGAACAAGCTGCCAACCATCTACCTCTGACATACTTCCTAAATGATACAACAAATCCTTACAAATTTTCAAGATTCAATCAGATCTTTGGGTCAATTTTTTGCAGTTGAAGTAATCAGAAATCCCTAAAAATCCACTGTTTATGCAACTTTTTCCTCAATTAGATGAGTGGATTTGATGTTTTAGTCCACGGCTGTGCTACAAGTTCAATTACTTCAGTATGGAAGAGGGAGGGAATTTTGCTGACAAAGAGCCGCTCCAAGTTTGAATCTTAGCCATTGATCCCAACTTTCCCTTCACCAGATCAACGCTTTGGAATGATCACCGACCCCATGAATCCACATTGACTCCTTTGGAAAGTCCATCACAAATGAAATTGTGCCACATCGACCGTCGTACTCCTCTAACTTTTCCCTTCTATGCATCGATCCCCGCCATGTGGCACCATCTCGTGGCATCGCAGCCGAAGATGGCCCACCACCTTCAGGCTCTGCATGAATGTGCTAAGCCATCCACCTGTCCCCTCTTCATTTGCTCTGTACCCCTTTTATCAAAATCCTACCATGTGTTGCTTTGTCGCGCCAGCGTGCAAAATATTCTATCCTGAAAGATTCCCTTGTGTGCTTGTGCAACCGCCAGATTTCATCTCTTATGTAGATCTCTTTTCATTTTGACACCTAGCAACGCCTAATTTGTCATCCTGAGGTCCTCAATTGAATGGCTATAAGCCACATTCA
The DNA here is from genome assembly GCA_027924645.1 of Cunninghamia lanceolata. Taxonomy (NCBI): domain Eukaryota; kingdom Viridiplantae; phylum Streptophyta; class Pinopsida; order Cupressales; family Cupressaceae; genus Cunninghamia; species Cunninghamia lanceolata. Next base: position 16,901,110 of record BSBN01000193.1, on the reverse strand, counting down.
ATCGACAGCTGGTGCTCTGTCACAGCATCGCAAGGGGTGAATGACATCATCAAAGATTCTCTGCGATGGTGCAAAATACATATATGTGGCATCCCTCGACCTCCTAAAGAATTTAGACTTAAGATTTTTACGCTGTGAAGGGGAACAGGAGGTAATTCTAAGTAAAGGGGGCCTGTCACCCTATGAGTTAGAAGAATTAAGTTACAACTTAAGAGACCAAAAACCCCTAGCAAGCGGTCAACAGTAGAATAGAACATAAAGTGAAAAGGACCGCAAGACTTTAAAGAAAATGAAGAACACCCATATGAACACACTTAAAGCCCTAAACCTACGTGGGGTACCACCAGGGTGTAACTCTTCGATCTCCTCTAGGATCGCCCTCACCCACTCACCTCTAAGTCCAGGGGCACATTCATGAGCCTAAACTGAGAGTTGGTTAGAGTTAAACACGAGTTGACTTACGTTTGACTTAGGGTGTTGACCTAAGGTTTGCTTTGTTTTGATTGATTTGTGTTGACCTCATGATGAAATCGAGGATTTACTTTAGTTTTTGCTTTGTTGTGATTTTGGTTGACCTTGTGATGAAATTGAGGGATTTTACTCTTCGTGTGATGCTTGTGTTTTTGTTGTTTTATATTTTTGTCTGCATGCACTCTATATGTATGCAAGATAATGTTTTTGTTCTTTTTATGGATTTTTTGAAAGGAAAGTGTTTTAATTAATCGAGAATTCAAATATGAATGCAATTCTATAATGAGTTTACCTAATGCAATCTTAATCTATGTTTTTGGGTTTTCTTGTGTATTGATTTTAATTACTCTAGGAAATGAAAGTAATTGGAAATAAACTAATCTAATAATGAAAATTTCTTGAAATAAACTAATTTAATAATACAGTTCTATATAGCCTATCAAGGAAATTGCAATATGAAATTACTATCTCCAAGAGCAAATTTGAAATTATATAATTACTACCAAAAAGCATGAAAGAGCCTAGAATGTGTCAATGCACGAGCATCCACTACCCTCAAGAATATTTGTAGTGGCAACCTCTTTGTCCTCTTGTACCAGTGGGGATCTCCTCTTGGCAACAATAGGGAAGGGATGCAAAAATGGCTTGAGAAAGCTTCAAAATATGAGTTTAATGTGAGCTAAGAGAGCACTATGGCTTACAAAATGAGCATTATAACAACACAATAAGAAGATTTTGGCAAAGATTTGGCATAAAAACACTAAACAAAAGGCTTATAAGTCCTGTGTGAGCATAAGAATGCTTGTGGAGAGAAAAAACTAAGCAAAGATTGGTTGCACAAATGAAATTGCCTCCCTAAAGGGGGAGCTTTGAAGTTATGCAATAATGAAAACTAATAAAAACTTTGAAACTTTGGAAAACTAAAGAAAGAAATGAAGAAAGAGGCTTTGAAGCTTTGAAACTTTCTTTATCCTAGATTAACAAAACTTGGAACTATTGTCAATGCAAATGGTGAAATGAAAGTTTATGATTGTTATCCACAACTACAATTGGAAAATTCCTAGCACATTACAAGAGCGTGAACGATGCTTTCACCTGCATATTAAAAGAATGTTGCAAGGAGACATGGATAAAATACTGTCTATCTAGGACATGGATTTGATTAAGAAATTTGGGCATTGGTTCATCCAATTTCCCAAATTCACCTATATGAGAATAGAGGGCTTCACCAAGGTACACTATAGGCTTCCTAAATACCCAAATGACAAAATGGTGTAATTGGAGCTTACTAGACAATTTTTTTAGTTGCATCAACTTTTGAAGGGATTGCATAGGGATGTATTGCCATTTCCTCTCATTATGGGTAAGGGATTGTTTGCTTGCACCACTTCTTATGCTACTAATGAATCAAATGTAGAAATGCAAATGTATCACCTCCTTTTCTACAAGGCAAGGCAATATTTTGATTCATACAAAAAGTTTGAAAATATATGGGTAAACAATATTATCATGAAGAACATTTGGAGGATTTCTAGTTCAATTTCCAGGATGAAGATAAAGTTAAGAAGAGGAGATACTCTAGGCTTCAGGCACATTCTATCAAGCAGTTCAATATTTGTGTAGTATCAAATCATATAGTGGATGATGGAGTGCTTGTCTAAGAGGTAGAGTATAGAAGAGTCTTTTATCACCCTATTCCTCCCCTCAACTGGGTTGAAGAAGTGAGCTCCCTTGAGGAGATACTGAAGGAAAATATAAAGTATAGCAAGAAATGGATTGGTGCACAAGTAGCTCAATTAGTTGCATAGAATGTTAGACTTACATACACCCCATTGAAGTAGAAGAGGAAAAGAGTTCCTGAGGTGCAAGTCTTGGAAGGGCCATCTGGAGAAGGAGAAGCTTCAAGTCCAACGGGAAAAGAAATAGAAATAGATAGTGAGGAAACAAAAGAAGAAGCATCTACATCTCCACCTCTGAAGGACAATTGTAAAGGAAGGGAAAAGAAAATGAGGGGTAACTAGAAGTCTCCCTCTATAGCACAAACATAGGTGTATAAAAGAAAAGTTGATCAAGGAGAGGGAAGTGAAGGACAAGAGCCTAAGGCCTAATTGATTATGAAATCAAAGAAGGGAAAGAAGGGTGGCATTTCCTAGCCTATTGCTGCCACTACCATCCCACCTCCTACTTCCTCCATTCCCATTACACCTACCATATCTATTCCAAAATATTCCACCAATTTCATTCCACCTCCTACTTCCACCACTAACATTCCTTCTTCTTCTTCTCTGTTGGTTTCCACTTCCCTTTCTACCATCTCCAGTAGCATCCCTTCCATATCCACTTTCATCACATCCCCTATACCATCTATCCAAACCACTTCATCTGTCCTTGTATTGTCTTCACTCTCACTTACATCCCCATTTCCCTCTTCCATTCCACTTTATTCCATTGCATCATTACCACCTTTCCCTCTAAAACAAGTACAAGTTCCTATCCCTATTGGTGCACCATTCTTATCTTCCACTTCTCCTTCTATCCCATCTATTTCTACAAGTACCACAATTCCTTATGTTCCTACAACTATCCCCTCCTCTTTTGTTTCTCAGCTTACTCAAGCTTTCCCCCAGGAAATTGCCACTAATGTGATCAACACTATTCTTTCCGAAGTAAATGAGACTGTGGTAGCCTAATAAAACATTTTCTTAAACACTCCACCTCGTAAAAAATGGAGCTTCCATCTTTGGAGAATATCTTTAAGGTGTGTGAAGAGCTAGAGGCACATGAAGATACCAACAAGAGTGTTCAACCTACTCAAGGTATGCCTGATGACACCACTGTAGAAGTAATAACTGAAATAATAGTTGTTGACCAGGGTAATGATGTATTTAAATAGTTAGGAGGAGAGGCTACTAAACAGTTGTAGGATATAGTCAATGATCAGCCTTCAAGTCCTCTCAAGGAAAATGAACAAGAAACTATACAAGAAGATGTGACATTGATTGAGCAGGTGTCAACACAAGAACAACCTGTCTCCACTATTAATAAGGAACTTGATCTAAAGGATCATTCCATAGGAGAAGAAGAAATGAATAAAGATTTGGAGCAACAAGAAGTCCATGTTTCTCCTCCTTGGAAGCAACAAGCCCCTATTGATGATAATTCTTTAGCCCCTTAGTGGCTACAAATAAGGCTAGATCAAAAACAACCAATAATAGAAATTCCTACATTGGACTTGGCCATTTTCATTAGTAGGATTGAAAAGCCAAGGGATAAGAAGGCTAGGATACTCTCATCCATTACCAAGGATGCATCAGGTTTGAGAGTTTCACAATTTGCAACACTGATAGTGGATAAGGATGACATAGATCTTAGAGCTAAGGATTACCAAATTTCCATTGTCAATCTGGGTTATGCTACTAGGACCCAAATGATTGAAGAATTGCAAGGCATAGTGAGCTTAGCTCTCTAGAGAATGCATAAGGATGAATTAACAAGAAGCAGATGAAAGATCAGGTGGTAGAACTTCAAGCTTATATCAAACACCTAGTTGGTCCTCTACAACAAGATGATGGTACTATGGCTCCTCCTGTAATTTTGTCCAAATAGGAAGTTGATGAATTAGATAAGATGAAGCATATGACAAAGGCTACCTAGGATTGGTTAGATGAAGTATATGATGAAGGATGTTAAGACATAGAGGAAGCAATCCAAGCTTGGAAGGATTTTTTGTTCTGTCAAGGATGACATAGATGATCTTTTGGGAGATTGTAAAGAGAATGCAAAATTTCACTCTCAGATTTTTCCTAGAGTTGAAGTGTTATGTAAGTTGTCTCCCTAAGTTTTGTTGAAATAGAATATTTTGACAAAGGAAAGTCTAAAACTCCCACACTACTGGGCAGAGGCCATGAAACTAAGAAGAGAAACTACCAACAAGACTGAGCAGGAATTGGGGCTTGCAAGGTCTCAAATTTTTGATATTTTGAATAACCATTCAAATTTATTGAGTGACTTGATTGGGCATTATATTGATGAGTAGACTGAGTTGAATGCTGATGTATTTAAGCATCGATGGAAACAATTGCTCCAAGAAGGATTACAACAAGCTCCTTATGATTTTGATGTAGCCACAATGAATACAACTACAAAATTCAAGCAAAAAACTAAAGATTTTCTTAAGGGGACACATAGTAGAAAGGTCTCTTTCAATATTTTTGCAAGAACATTTGAGACTAAAAATTTCAAAATGAAGTATACCAGGGATCCCCTTCCATAAGCAATAAATCCAACACTTAATGCTTTAATGGAATATAGAAGGATGGAGAGGGAACAAGATCAAATTGTCATTAAAGAAGATGTACCCAATCCCTAAAACTCAGTTTGCACCTGTTATGTAGGAAAAGGGGGTTGAAGGGTTTTGATGGATGATTTAGTTAGATCCTCCTTTCACTACACACATTCAAAGACATTTAATCGAGTTGAATCACAACTTCTGCAAGAGGACTCAACTACAGGTTGGTTGTCACTTGGAATGATAAGGAAATTTGGAATTGATTGATTAATGTGTTAATTTTAGCCCAATTAAGCTTGAAACCCTAATTATACAAAATTGTAAACAAACAAATGAAACCTAATAAATGCTCACACATGAAGAGACTAAATATAGATTAGATACATACCAAATTTTGAGTTTCGAAAGATGGAAAAGTCAAGGGTGAAAGAGAGGGCACCCAAGCCCAAGGTGGCACTTTTTTAGGAGGTCAGCAGCCAAATATGTTGTAGACTGTGCCTACTCAGAGATTTTCTATGTCATGAAACTAAGGGGCAAATGATCTGGAACCCTTGCCCTTTCTGATCTATTTCTAGCCTTTTTCTTCAGATCCTAATTCCTTATACTTTGCAACTCTTCTCCACAAAATCTGATACCTATCACCTATAATCACAAGGAGAGGGATTGGGGGTTGTGGTGTTTAGGAGCTTGCCTCAATCAAGCCCTGGAATGACATTCAAGCCTTCCAACACCGTTGTTAGATAGAGAGTGCATATCCTTGTAGGACAAAGGAAAAAATAATGATAAATGATTAATTGAAAACACAAATAGACATCACCTCGAAGGTGAAAACCTGATGGAAGGATGAAGCTCTTTCATGCCATGAGGAGATGGAGCCAAATCTACAATAACAAACACAAGAACAACACAAGTCTTCTCTGCAACATAGTGAATACCTTGAATATCCTTAGCATAAGATCACAAGTTTGCCTTATCCATCTAGTTGTAAAATGAAGTCATTAATCTACTTAAATATGCATTCCCACTAAATATTCATAATTCAAATTGAATAGGCCGATAAAGGGAAACCTTTTAATGGTCACTTTACAAACATTTTAAATTAGGACCCCGATAAAATAGGGCAAGACAAGGGCGCGGGTGCCCTTGTCCAAGGACCTATTTTAGGGCCTAATTACAATTTAGGACTCATCCCTAAGTCCCATTTGACATGGGTTTTAGGGGATTTTGTTTCGGGAGTCATTTTTAACATGTATGATTAACTCTAAAGGACCTGAAAGCTAAACTTAGGAGGTAAAAGTCATAGGGGGACATTTTACGACATAACATTTAGCCCCGACTTTAATGTATGTATGATATTATGACCCATACATGTATTGAAGTACTGCCAAAAACACACCAGACATGCCAGGCACTTGAAGCTAAGGCATACCCAAAGATTGAGGAACTATTTCTAGCCCTCAGTCTTAGGTAAGCACTAGAAAACACATCGCAGACATGTAACACATGGAGAAGACAATAATAGGCACACAAAACATGGAGAAGACAATATTGAAGACACGCAAAACATGATGAATACATTGATATAGTATTTTCATAGTATATTCCTAACACCTTCATATACATATGCATGTAAATAAAATTGCAACACAAAACACCAAAGGGGAGAACATGCCAAATAAACTTGAGTGTGAGTGGAGCCCGTTGCTACACACACACAAGAGGGGAAAACACACCGTACAAATCCCAAGTGGGGGTTAACCACACAAGGGGGAAAGCACACAGAAGACACACAGAATACACAAGTGTCGTATAGCATGCCAAAGACATACTATACATCTTAAACATGGAAAACAAGGTGATAGAAGGAGCTTATTTCTAAGTTCCCACCATCTCAAATGTGCTACAGGCACACCTGATGGTTGGGCTTATGCCACAACAACTACCAAAGACACGCTTAAGGGAGGATAGTCTCAGATCCAACCCTACCTCCACAAAGGACTTTTGAAATAAAAGGATGTGCACTAGCTTAAGAGATACACCATCCCACCTCCATAGAGGGCTTTTTGAATAAAAGTATACGCACTAGCTTAAGAGATATGTTATCTCACCTTCACAGAGGGATTTCTTTGATTGAAATATAGATAAATATGTGTGATCACACTGGAGATACAACATCCCATCTCCGCATAGGGATTATAAACATGTTTCATTAGTACCAAAATCATTAGACAACTTACCTTATATATGCCCCCACCTTAAGGTGGTTGATGTCATTTACCAATATCAAGCATGTTAAGGTAGATAGAAAACATGCAAGGGAACAAGAGATTTTGCAAAGCCCATGCCCCCAAAGGTGACATGTGCTTACAATCGCCAAATGTTCCCACAAACACATCTTAATCTAAGCAAAACATGAAAGCTATGCATGAAAACAAAGAAGCCAAGGCTACACATACAGGTTTGAATCCGAGTATAGCCATTGGGCTTATATTACAGGCATCTCAAAATTGAGTGTAACAACAGGGTGAGATATAAAACAATCAAAGTGTATGGAGTAGATGTATTGTTATGATTTGTTAGAAAAGATAAGACAACAACAAATATCACATAGAGTAATTCTACTAGCCAAGCGACAGATATATAAATCATCCCCATCTTCATATATGGACTAGATCCATTTTTGCTTTGCTTGGTGAAGGGACATGCGGTTTGTATCAGTTAGTTGTTTATTTTTTATCATCCGTCGGCTAGGTAGAACCACTAGAAGAAGGTAAATAATAAAATGATAGAGGAGAACAAGTGACTAGGAACACTCATGTAGGAGGATGCCCCCAAGTCATCAATCGCAATGCTATGCCCCTGAGGCATGACACAACAATAAAATAGAGGAGAGGAACAATAGAAGAATGATGATACAAATAGAAGAATAGTCACAACAGAGGTGGTCTCCTAGTATCCTTGACCCTACAAGAGTATCAAGGGTCATCTTAAGAGACCTAAACAACACATAGCACAACACAGTGGAACACAATACAATTCTAACAATATATATATATATCTAGGAGGAGGCCACCCTTGAGAGAAACCGTAATAGTTGCTACAACGAGTGTGGCTAAAGGGGGAGAAATACTTACCTAATTCAATGGGATATTTCATGGCAGACAATTCTTGTCTATTAACTCAGGATATCTCGTATGTTGTTTTAGTCTTGTTGATATTGTATTAACATTAAGTTTAGGATGACGAGAGGCTTTGGTGGGCTTCAAAGAGTGGTATCCAATACCGGATGTGTACTTAATTTCAGCTACTTGTAAAGGTACTCTGATTCCTTGTTGATTTACACCACATCTATTACTTGCATAGTTACAATTTTTGTACAAAATTTGAAATCCACGGCCATAGAGGGAGTCCATCTCTTTGGAGGATGGTGAGGTCTTGTAGGTGTTATAATCTGTAGTATAAGTAAGAGTATTGTCTTTATTTTCTACCAAGGAGACTTTAGGTTTCTCAGGTGTTTCCAAAGATTGTTTAGATGAGATTGATGCAACTTTTGATGTGTCAGAGTTATTAAGTTTATAGTCCCCCATAAAGGAGGAAGTAAAATCTAATGAACCCCAATCATCACCAAAGAGTGCATTCGATGGTTTAGAGTCTTGCACAACATTATATGTAGCAAGAGGTATTGATGAATCAATCTGTAAGTTGTTTAGACTTGAATGATTATTAACTTATTTTATCATTCCGATATGTAAACAGTTATTCGGGTCAAGATCGACTTCCATGGTGTAGAGCTTGTTTTGATAAATAAATTTTTTGATCGATGAAGGGTAGATGGACCTGCCCCCATGGCATGATCCACGATCTATCGAGAATCATATTATATGAAAGTGAACCAGGCATGACATGAAAAGGGTAGATATTGTCATGGGTCCTGGTGGTGCCTGCACCCGGAGTTAAGGTTTCGAGCTAAAAATCCTCAGGCATTTTCATTGTAAACTTTCAAAAATTTCTAAGTCCCTCAGCCTTCACAGTGGTATGCATGTATCTTTGTATGTACATGGCCATTTGTATCTATGTGCAGGTGCAAGTGTACAATGGTGGACCCAAAAAATAAGTCAAATCAGCTTCTAAAAAATAGAAATATGAGTTGTATGCATCTTTGTATGCATATTGGGTTTGTATGTGTCATTCAGATACAATTCTGGGTGTGAAAATGTGGTTGTTTATCACATATTCCAGGTTAGATTTTGCGGTTGTATCAAAAGTATTGTATGTATATGTTGTATATTTGATATACAATGGGCAAGATACACAATGTCGGACTTCAAAAAGATTCAAATCGGGTTGACTAGTTGTTGGGCCCACAAGTGTACAAGGGGGATTGTATGTATGTTTGATATACAATATGACATACAATGCAAGAATGTACAATCCTGGACTTCAAAGTTTATCAAATCAGGCCTGGCGGGCGTGGATACAAGTGTAGAGTTGAAAAGTCAAAGGCAGTTTCCTTTGTATCTTGCATTGTATGTATCTCCAATATACAACTGCATATACAATGGAACATACAAAGGGACAGAATCAAAATTGCTTCAAATTTGTTGTATGTGCAGGTTGGTATCCGCCGTTGTATATTATACATACAACTGCACATACAATGTGAAATATACAAGCGGGAGCGGTCAAAGTCAACATTCTTCAAGAACCTGGTGGGGCCCGCATAATTGTATGTCCTACGATTGTATGTATGTGCATATACAATGCAAGATACAAAAGGCACATGTACAATCTCGGATGCGAAAAGAGAATTTGTTGTGGCTAATAAGTGGTTGGGGTCCAAGGTTGTATGTTGCACATTGTATGTGTGATATACAAGGTAATGTATAAAAAGGGAAATACAATACCAGATTTCAATATTGTTCAAATCTGATTGATGGGTGTGCTGGATTCTGAAGTTGTATTATATTGCATTTGTACAATGCAATATACAAGGCGATATGCAAAAGGAGTTTGATACAAAGCCCGAACCTGATAGTGATTGTAATTTGTTTTATAAGGATTTGGGGTCTGGCTTTGTATGCAGGTGATTGTATGTATATACAATCTCGTATGCAACCACAGATGCAAAAGGAGATACAATGGATTGTCGATGAAGAGGCCAATGCTTAGCGATGGTGATCCAATCAGCGGGTGACACGTGTCCAAAGGTAGTTGTACGTATATACAACTGCATATACAAAGATTTGAAGGTGAAAAGGCAAAAATGGGTGAAAAGGCAGAAATGTTTGTTCAAGATGTGAAAAGTCTGCGATGGGAAAAAGCTGCCTGTGTGGCACGTTTTCATTGGCCGATAACTTTTCAAAGCTTGTGACTAGATTGCCTGATCAAATTGAAGCCACAGATCTCGCCGGGAGGAAATGAATCGACAGTCATTGTTCAAAATGCTCAAAGGAGGAATTTTTGTGTTCGCAGTTGCTTTTCAAATGGAAGGAACTTCAAGAACATGCGGACCGTTGCTGTATCCCAAAATCGATAGGTTGGCCATTAATGGAAAATTTGTGGAAGTATGGGTCTGAATGGACAGGCCAGCTACCATTTTTAAAGGAAAATCTCCAAGCAGGCTCACTTCCTGAATTCAACCACTCCCTTCTTCTTCTTCTGCCTAGAGCATTGAATGTTTTGGGCACCATTTTGATGGTGCATTGTATTTGGCAGCATCTCGAAAAGACCATATATTAATTGCTGAGTACACGTTCTGGGTATATCAGAACCGTGTTACTCATTTTTCTGGGGGTGGAAGACTTGGGGAATTTTTGGGAGAAATAATGAAAACAAAGATTTTTTGGGCTGTTTTGTCTCATTTTGTGAGTTTATGAGTTGCATTTGAATGCATGTTGAACATATGTTCAGTTTCATGTCATTTTTATATGAAAAATGCTTCATGGCATGTGTTTAGCTATTTGTCTCCATGGCTGTATGCATCCCTTCTTTTGAATCTGGTTGCTAAGGGTTACTAAGATTCTAGGATATAGATATATGTATTGCATGCTTGATCTCTAACTTCCATTCAAGGAGTGGATTAAACTGTTTTAGGTTAAGTATGAAGAAGATTGTATGGCAACAGGGATGTTTGTAAGTAGAGATTGCTAAATACTCATTCTTGGGTGATGTTTGTAAGGCAAGCACCAATCTAACCCCTTAAAACTTGAATCTCTGTTGATTTTGTGCAAATCATTCACACGTATACGTCTAGTTAACTCCTTGCCCTGAGATAGGCACCGATCTGCCCTTGTGTAGTAGTTATGATCCAAAACCCCGTCTTGCATCCAAAACATAAATACAAATTATTTCATAATTCCAACCTGTTAGTTTGTAGGAGTAGAAATAGGAACCCTGCATACTCTCATTCCTAACCAGTTAGATATGTCCAAGAACATTGCCAAACTTGTGATTTATCATGCAAATCTTGGTCCAAACTTGAGAGTATTCTGCTTGTATTGAAAAGTTAAATCTTTAAGAATAGGGATACCCCCTTGGTGCGGTAGAACCAGAAGTGAAGGGGAGGCAGCTCACACAACCTCCTGTATTTGTTGGCCGAATCTGCCTGTGCATTGGAACTAGCAAACCCTTTGCTGATTCGAATAAAAACATCCAACAGGTCCACCCTTTATATGTAAAGTTATGGTACCCACGGATTGTCTACTAGCATTATCAAAGCCACAAATGCTAAGCCTATCTAGTTTGATTAAAGATGTGTCTATCTTGCTTTTGTGTAGAAAATCAATTGCATAAACATTAAGAGTCGATCCATTGTCAATCATAACTCGCTTTATCAACTTTTTATCTATTAGGACAAATATTATAAGCAGATCATACTCATCTTTTATCAATGATATTTCATGTGGTTGAAAGATAATATCCATTTTTGTCGCATGTATACAATTTAACAGAGCTGCTACATCATTTGGCTTAGCAGTAGGTGGTACAAGCACCTTTTGTAAAGCTTCTTGGAGCATTTGATGGTATGTAGGCGATGTTTGTATTAAATCCCAAAGAGAGATCTTAGCTGGAGTAGCGTGAAGCTATTTGACTAGATCATATTCTTGACCACTTTTATGAGTAAGACGAGGTGGTGGAGGGAGCATAGGTTGAGAAGCTAGAAGAGAGACAAGCACATGTGGTGCTTTCTTACTTTGCTTGTTATTACGGGTGTTGTATGTGTGAGAAATCATGGTATGCTGCGACATATTTTAAACACATTGATTTCTTTGAGTGATTTGTCTTGCATAATTTAGAATGTGATTCGGGAGTCAAGGTGGTTTTTGATCATCTTGAATTGTAATAATTGGTTTTAAGAAAGAAGGTGCACTAGGTGCCCCATTCACAATCATCTTAGGAACATTAGTATACTTATTCACTATCCCCTTAGTAGGTTGAAGAAATTTATTAGTGATGATTGAATTAACATTTTTTTTACTATAATTAAACTCAACATCCATCCCTAAAGGATTTAATGTGAGGGACCTTTCTTCATTTGCCAATGCTTCATCTTGGCCAGGGATAGCATTGGAATGAAAGGAAGGTAAGGTGTTGTTGAGGGAATTGTTGATGATTGTATCTTTAGTGATGTCTAAGGGACTTAAAGTAGAGCTATCCATAATCTTCTCATCCAATGTTCTTGAACATTCAACTATAGAAGGAATAGGATAACTTATTGAATCATCATCATCATCATCATATATTTTAGCTATTAGTTCCAAAGAATTAAGAGAAGAAGAATTTTCATACTCATCATTCTCAATGTGTTTTGTTAGATCTTCTACTACCGAAGGGTATTTATTAATGAGATCTATGAAGTTTTCAAAATCAGATACATAATCAAGGATTTCAAATGAAGAGCATTTAAATATATCCTTATGATACATTGCTTGTATATAAGTGAGAACATGAGGATTCATCTTAAGAAATTTGTAAAAATTCTCAAAGTTTTTGATATATGCATGTAAATATACCAAAGAGCAATGAGATGAAGATGCCATAATGAAATTTCTTGAAACATCATTGTCCAATAAGGTGTAATAAGACCATATCTGCAAAGTTTTATGATACTTAATACACCCTAGATGTGAGACTATTTCACACCCAAGCACTTGTTTGAGGAAATCAAGTAAAAATACCCATAGATTCCACAAAAAATAGAGTGGATAGGAGGAAAGAGTACTACACAACAAGGTGAAGTTGATGGTTTTAAAGGTTTTGATGAAAAAGAATGTGGAAAAGGTGTAAAACACCCAGTGTTGGAATACACACTGTGTAATTAAAAAGATGCCAATTTCAACACAATGATACAAAATTATGTCAAATTTTCAAATGACAAATGAATATATGTTTGAATATGAGTGCAACGTATGAAATTCAAGATATCTAAGGTGAATGCAATGAAACAACACCAATTTATGCTTGTTTATGCTTCTAAAATGCTCAATTTTTTGTTTCACTTTTTTCAATGCAAATGCACAAAATATGTAATGAAATCCAGAGAATGGTAAGGGGCAAAAAATTAAGACCTTTTAATCAGTACAATAATGTCATAAAATTTGTTACAACACACCAATCTTGCAATGCAAGATGAAAGATTAGCTAAAATGTAGTAAAAATTGAAGGATTTTTGAAACCCTAATAGTGAAATTAAAGCCTGAAAGTATGCAAAATGATGAACAAATGGGATCTATTCAGATTTAATGTGTAAAATAACTCAGATCAGATTTGAAAATGATACCAAAATCCTACAATGCAAAGTGTAAGTGAAATTTCAAGGAAATATGAATGAATATGCCTCTTTTTGTTGAAATACACAAGGTGTAAATGTGAAATTTGAAATATAAATGAAAAAATGCACTATGATGAAACACTACAGTCAAAAATCAGATTTGAATGAGCGTGAAATTGAGTATTAAAATCTGAAATAAGATTTTAATTACAAACCCTAGATTTTGGAATTACTAGGTTATATGAAAAATGCAAAATTTCAAGCAAACCCTAACAAATAATGTATGTTAACGCAAGGTAAATGATGGTGAAATGATGAATTACTGTAATTTATGTCATATCTGATGCAAATATCAGAGATTTAAATGATTTAGATGAAATGCAATGAAAATAGTGCAAACTATGCCTAAATGCAAGCCTAGGATGCTTGATATTTTCAAAATTTTCAATTTTAATGCAAGTTTTCAAATGTATAATGATGAAGATGAAATGTATGTATGCAAATCTGATGTACAACACTCAACAAGGTGCAAAATTCAATAAAAACACAAGTTCATCAAAATGTTATGTAGGAAAAGGGGGTTGAAGGGTTTTGATGGATGATTTAGTGAGATCCTCCTTTCACTACACACATTCAAGGACATTTAACCAAGTTGAATGACAAATTCTGCAATAGGACTCAACTACAGGTTGGTTTTCACATGGAATGATAAGGAAATTTGGAATTGATTGATTAATGTGTTAATTTTAGCTTGATTAAGCTTAAAACCCTAATTATGCAAAATAGTAAACAAACGGATGAAACCTAATAAATGATCGCACAAGAAGAAACTAAATACAGATTAGATACATACCAGATTTCAAGTTTCAGAAGATGGAAAAGTCATGGGCAAAAGAGCGGCGAACCAAGCCCAAGGTGGCACTTTTTCAAGAGGTTGGGAGCCAAATATGCTGTAGACTGTACCTGCTTAGAGATTTTCTGTGTCACAAAATTAAGGGGAAAAAGAGCAGGCACCCTTGCCCTTTCTGAGCTATTTCTAACCTTTTTCTTCAGATCTTGATTCCTTACGCTTTGCAACAATCCTCTGCAACTCCTCTTCACAAAATCTGATACCTGTCACCTGCAATCACAAGGAGAGGGATTAGGGGTTGTGGTGTTTAGAAGCTTGCCTCAGTCAAGCCTCAGAATGGCATTCAAGCCTTCCAACACCGTTGTTAGATAGAGAGTGTGTATCCTTATAGGACAAAGGCAAAATCAATGATAAATGATTCATTGAAAACACAAATAGAGATCACCTCAGAGGTGAAACCCTCATGGAAGGATGAAGCTCTTTCATGCCATGAGGAGATGGAGCCAAATCTGCAATAACAAACACAAGAACAATACAAGTCTGCTCTGCAAAACAATGAATGCCTTGAATATCCTTAACATAAGATCACAAGTTTGTCTTATCCATCTAGTTGTAAAATGAAGTCATTAATCTACTTAAATATGCATTCTCGCTAAACATTCATAATTCAAATTGAATAGGCTGACAAAGGGAAACCTTTTAATGGTCACTCTATAGGCATTTTAAATTGGGACCCTGATAAAATAAGGCATGACAAGGGTGTAGGTGCCCTTGTCTAGGGACCTATTTTAGGGCCTAATTAAGATTTAGGACTCATCCCTAGGTCCCATTTGACATGGGTTTCAAGGGATTTTGTTCTGGGAGTCATTTTTAACATGCATGATTAACTCTAAAGGACTTGGGAGCTAACTTAGGAGGTAAAAGTCCTAAGGGCACATTTTACGACATAACAACACCATTTGCTACCAACAGATTATCCCAAAAAGTCAACATTTGGAGTTTTCTCCTTGAAAAACATGCCATTTTCATTATTTTAGTCAACTCTTAAAAAAAGTGTTTTGTCTTATTAGATATATATTGAAAAGTGCAAATTTTGTCTTTTTCTAAGAAGTCAAAATGAAATTGTAACCTTTGGATCAAAATTTAGTTGGAGATGGATGATGAATACTGATTTGCCCCAAATAATTAATACATGTTAAGTTTGGACCCTTGGTGTTGGAATAATCCTCACCACTTATTGTATACTAAGTGCTCTTGCCTCCTTTATATAAAGGTAATCACTCTTTCTTGTAAAGTTTAAGTGAAAAGATCAGGAATTGGTTAGACTATTATTTTGGAATCAATACAAACAAAAAATATTTGCTAGTGCCATTTGTGTTGTTTTATTGATTGAAAATTAGCTTCATGGTTCCTTTTCACATGTTAGATAAAGTTCATCTGCAATTGTGATTAGTTATCTTTCATATTTGATGGATCTCTGGTTCATACCATTGGTAAATTACTGACTGTAAGTTACTATGCATGGTTAGTCTGAACACATTTCATTTCAGTTTAGTTATGAGAGTGATTAAATTACACCATCTATTAGGTATTTGATGAAATCATCTTATAATTTGAAAATCTTTATTTCCTTTAAAGGTTGCACTATCTCTATGGCGTTGTGAATTATCTAATTAAGTAGAGATCTGTTTACATTTGGGATCTGTCTATCTGAATTACTTGATCACTACCATGGTTGTCCTTAGGATTTCTAAACTCTTTTCTATCCTCCCATCTTTTGAAGTTTCTTGAAATGTCAAAGATTAGATTAAAAAAAGCATCAACCACCTCACCAAAATTGATGATAAGATTTGTTTTTAGATCTTTTGTCTGAAAACTATCTAGGGTTTTCATATTTCTATAAGAACATAAGTCTTAAACCCTATTTTTTGGTTCATAAGCATAAGGCCCCCTTGTTGAAACAATAAATACAATGAACAACTGAGTTATCTTGTAAGGTCAAGACCTAACTGGGAGAGACCTTGGGGTAGTCATTTTCCATTTCTTTGGGATTTGATTCCTTTTAGGAGAGATAAGATACTTGGTATTTTATCTAAGTTGTTGTGTGTAAAAAACTCATCAACATGGATGTGAGACCATCTCAAGGTAAGGAATAATAGGAGATTAGAGCTCCATGATTATGTACCGATCTAAGACCATCTTTTATAATAGAAGGCTTGAAGGACCATCTCAAGGTAGGGTATATTAGGAGATTGGCATTTGAAGGGTAATTTATATTTTAGCCTATACTTACATTATACTAGTTACTAGTCATCAAAAGAGTCAAGCAAGAGATAATAGTGTGTGAATGGATGACCCACATTTATGAAAATGAAAATTGAATGGTTTGGACAAAGTGATTCAATAGTTGTAAGCATTGTTAGTTCACTATACTCATATGTTTCATGTTAGTAAAAAATCATGGTAGCTAGAGGGTATCTAGGGACTACTCGATTGACTACATGTGATGAGTATTGAAATTTGCACTTAGTTCTCAGATTTGGTTCTACTACAGATGTCCCTATCTATTACCCTTATTGAAGGGTCATCCCTCTTCCAGTAGGGAAGATGAGTGGGGGACCTCCAAGTCTATGGTTGGAGGTAAAGCACTTAGATGATGCTCTCCCTTCTATAGCTAGAAAAATATATTTCTTGCACTCAGATGAGATGAGTATGACTGATGGTTAATCAAATTTGTAATAAAATGTCAAAACATGTATAATTGATATACTTAGGTGGATTGGAAGGATAGTAGTCCTAATCTAGATTTGTATCTTATTATTCTTCTATTTATAAACTTGTATCTTGGAAATCTATATAATGATGTAAGTTGGCATCTTAAATTGAAATGTGGAATCTATATGCTTTGAAAAAGAAATTCAAATTGTAGAATTTGTGAGTTATTTGAATTGCAATTATTTATTAATTAGTTTTGTTTATTGGGTGGCTCATTGTACAATTTGGAGTGAGGAATGAAAAGGTCTGAAAGACCATGGACAACTTCAAAAGGGTAGGCGAGGATCAAAATTTTGGCATACTCAATACCATGATGTTGAGGAAAAGGAAAACTTGAAATCCTATTGAGGTTTAGGGTTTGTAGTTTAGAGATATGATCATCCTTAAGGTATTATGGTAGGGAAAGTCTACAAACCTACCATATAGTAGAGATCAAAATTTTAGGCAATAAAGTCCTTTGGTTCTACAATGTAAAGAGAGAAGGGGAACTTTGAAATCCAATGGTAAAAAAGGGAGTATGAAAGAGGGAATTGAGAGACTGGGATACCATGAAAGACATAAACAAGTAAGGAAAACCCTAAAAATCTATAGGAGATAAAGGAATGGAAACATGAGGGTGTAGGGAATTAAGGTTTGGTATGCACACATGCTAAGGGAATGAACTTTAAAGAAGGGCAAGTTGAGATAGGAAAGCCTAAAAGTTTGAAATTGGGACTAGGAGAAACTTAACGAATGGGGATATGAGGAAAAGGTAGGCTAACATGAGAAAGCCCAAAGGCCTGGGATCAAGGGAATCATGGTTTCAAGGATTTGAGGGAAGACATGCTAGCAAGGGAAATCCCAAAATCTTAAGACCATAGGAATCATGGGTTCAAGGATTGGAAGGAAAGGCATGATGACATGAGAAAGCTGAAAACCCCGCCCAAGCCTAGAAATTGACCTAAAAACTCTCAAACTTAGATTTTTTTTTAATTTTGAACTTTAGGCATGTGACAAAGATATTAGGGGAGGCAAAACACAACACTTACGCACAAATTGACCAAGGGGGGCCATTGAAGGAACTCTTTGATGATCCAAGGTAACAAAGATTGACACAAGACTTATAAAATTTTGTATTTTTGGACATGTGCCAACATTAGCTCTAGTTGGGGACATGTGACTCTAGAAAGCATAGTAGGAACCTAGGGAATTTTGGGGGTGTAAACTGCAACAAACAAAATTGGACAACAATATCAACACACAACAACCACAAAATGAGGCAAAACATAAATGAGGAAAGAAAGAATGTACATAGATCAGAAGAAAGCTTCAACTCTCGAGAGTAGTGTTTAAGATGCTGACCATGGATTGGCAACTCCATGAATTCTCCATCTAAACCCTTTAGATATAAAATTTCTTGATTGCACTTGTTTGCAACTTGATAAGGTCTAACCCATAAGACATTCCACATGAGGATGGTGTCCTCCACCTAAAATTTTCTCTAAACTACTCTTTATCAAGCAAATGCTTCATCTATTGTTGTTGCAACAAATTTCTTACATGTGTATCCCTTATAGTTTCTTCAAGCTCAAGGACATCATGGATTCTATGAGAGATGGCATCCTCTTCTTTCCCTCTTACCTCCTATAGCAATTTGTAAACTGGTAACTCCAAACTAATGGGAATTTTGGCTTCAACCCCATAGACTAACTCAAAGGGACTTATTCCAATTGATTTTTTATATGCTATTCTATCAAACTAAATAGAAAACTTAAGCTTATCCCCCCATCTTGTCTTGTTTGAATCTAGTCTTCTCTTGATTCAATTTTCATGAGACAATTGTTACTAGATTTAGCTTGTCCATTTCCTTATGGATGATAAGGAGAGGAACATGTTAAAATAATTCCATCTTTAGAATGTTGGGAATTAATGTGTCTAAACCTTTGCAAGTTCCTAATGTTGTATTTATTTTTCAGTATTATGTTATAGGATCCCATGTTGACTTGGCATAGTCTTGTTATGTGTCGACACGTTGTGTACATGCAACATGATAAATTTTGGTGACTTTGTTAGCCACGATTTCTCCCCAAAATAATTAATGGGGGACTGTAGGGGGTGAAGCCCCTCCTATGGGGCCCAAGGGGCTTATTCCCTGGTGGGGGCCTGAGGGAGGATCCCATGGTAGGGGTCTTGGGGCAACGCCCCCAACGAGGGTTGCTGGGGGCAGTGCCCCCGAAGAAAAAAACAATCTATATTTAATAAATGCATTGATAGTTAGTTTGTTATTGGCCAACATGAGAAAATAGACATTGGATAACTGCCAAAGAGGCTTGATAAATAAGGGGCTAGAGAATGTGAAAGGTAATGGGTTACAAATGAGAATCAACATTATGTACTCTTGAAAGAACTTGCATTGAAAGTGTGTTGTAATCATCTTTTGATTTGGTAATACATTGTGCATGTTTTGGAGTGTGGGCATTTTCACCTGAAAGGGTTTTCCCCACATATATCTTGTGTTGTGAGTTTTGTATTTGTATTTAGATGTTGTTATTACCTTTCTATTAATGTGCATCTTAATCTGTAATTGTAAAAGTTAAAATTTACATGAATCTTTCCTTAGTAGATTAGTGTAGGAAGCGTTTCCACATATCTTGCTTCCTTTCAATTGGTATCAGAGCCTAATCACCTTTGGTTCTAGTTGTTGGGTAGAGGGTTTTTTGAGCTCATATTCATTTGAGTGGGAGCTTGTGTAGAGGATATTGAAATCTTTGTCGCAGGAAAGAGATGGTGAGCACATCTAGGAGGTTTGACATAGATAAGTTTAATGGAGGAAACTTTGACTTGTGGAAACACAAGATGTAGGGCTTATTGGTGGATAGAGATCTATGGATCAGAGTATTTAGAACCATGCCATCGAGCATGGAATAAGAAGATTGGGATTTGATGTATTAGAAGACTAAGGGTCTGATAAGACACTATTTGGTTGATTTAGTGCTCCTGAATATCCATGAAGAGAAGACTACAAAAGATCTTTGGAAGAAACTTGGAGATGTTTATCAGGCTAAATCTCTGGTGAACAAGTTATTCCTATGAAATAAATTGTATTATCTAAGGATGGATGATGGATGATTTGTTGTTGATCACTTGAATACTTTCAATATGCTTGTTACCTAGTTGACCTTTGTCGGTGTGAAGATGGAGGAGGAGGATTGATGTATGACATTACTGTGTTCCTTATTAGATTTGTGGGACCACTTTGTTATGGCCATTAGGAGTACCACTACCACCTTTAAGATTGATGAATCGATTTCTTTGTTGTTGTTTGAATAGATGCGGAGAAAAATTTCTGAGTCAGTTAAGGAGGTTCTTGTGGTTCATGGTAGATCTAAAGAGAAGGGGAAGAAAAAGGATAAGAAGAAAGAAGAAAAAAGAAGATCCAAATCCCATGGGAGATCCAAGTATCTTGGAAAGTCCAAGGCTTTGTGTTGGAACTACGAAAAACCTGGTCACTTCTGTAAGGAGTACAAGGTGGAGAAGAAGAAAAAGAAGAACTATGATTCAAATTCTGACAAGTCCTCTCAAGATGATGGAGAAGCGTTTGTCACTACCTTGGCAACACATGCATTTAAGGATGTATGGCTTATTAACTTTGGTTCATCTTTTCACATGACCTCTCATTGAGGTTGGTTTTCAAAGTATGAAGAATATGATGGTGGGAAGGTGTACTTGGGTGATGACTCTCACCTAAAGATTGTTGGCCATGGAAGAGTCTTGATTGATTCCTTGGTGGACGAGTGAAGGGGATCAATGGTGTTCTGCATATCCCTGGTTTGACATGGAACTTATTATCTGTAAGTAAGTTGAATGAAGTGGGTGTGCAGGTTGTTTTCTTGAATAGAGGATGCAAGATGACTAGAGGAGCTATGGTGCTAGCTAAGGGTGTTTAGATTGACACTTTGTTTCAGCTTGATGCATGTGCAGTTCAGTGTAATATTGCCTCTATTTCAAAGAAGAGAAATTTAGAGTCTTCATCCTCACCATTGGAACTAGCAGCAAAGAGGACTATTGCATCTACTTCTAATGGTTGTGCTTTCTGGGTACCTAAGGGTGCTCATTCTATGGAGATGAAACTTCTAGCCGAGAAGACGATGTTATGGCACTAGAGGCTTGGTCACATTGGTGAAAAGGGTTTGAGGACCCTAAAAAATAAAAAAACTCATTAAGGGTGATGAGTGCTAAGTTGCACTCATGAAATACATCTTTTTACCTCTCTTTTTCTCCTTCCTAATCCCATCTTTCTTAATGTCTGCACCCAAATAAGCTAGCAAGATCATTCTAGTTAATGATTAATTGAGATAGATTACTTAAGATCATAATTTCTGATTGAGAGACTAATGTGCATGGAATTGATGGGAAAATGCAGAAACTTCTCTCTTTTTGAATCAACAAGTGTAGATGCCAGGAACAACAATTTTGTGCATCTCCGGAGATAGTCTCCAATGATCTTTGGAGGTAATACTAGAGTACCATGACACCAGAAGTTTTGAAGTAATGAGGAAAGCCTCTCCGAAGCTGAACAAAGGAAGCTACAGAGATATCTCTGGAGCTACAGAGATGTCTCCGGAGCTACAGACATATCTCCGGAGTTGCATACAGGGACATATATCTCTGGCGCCTCCTGAGATCAGGGCATATTTCCAGCATAAGCTACCGATCAGGCACTCTCAGCAGTGATCTTAACACCCCTCATTTCACTCAAATCATCACCTGAGTGGTGAAGAGTCATCTTTAGTTAAACTGCTAGAGTTTTTATCTTTATAAAGTTTTTGCATGAGTTATGGATAGAACTGATTCAATACCCATATTTTTAGGGCCTCGCTGCCTAAATGTATTAAGACTCAAACTTAGAATTCTGAGTGGACTTCTGTTCCACTCAGTCTTCTTTTATTGCATGATTATTTTCCATAGTTAGACAACTAGTGTAATAAAGAGATGGATGTCATCTCATAGAGGAACTGGTAGATAAGATAAGTGATATGTCATCACTCATTTTCATATATACTGTTAAAAATAGCAAAAGAAATATACAATGATTGAATTATTCTGATTCTCGGTAATCTCAGTTCTGTGATAGCAATATTTTTCATGAATGCAAAGTAAATGAATTGAATTGGATTTAGTTGTGGTCTTCTTTTGTGCTGATTTTCTACTATAGCCTTCAGCCCCAAGGGTGTGGAGCAAGGGCCCACTCTCACCACCAAGGCGGAAGGCTAGTACAATTGCTTTATGACTTCAGATTTTGCTGTGAAAAGTATTTACTGATTTTGATAGATAGATGCATGTTACTATTTTTAAGATTGCTTTAAAGTAACTTCTTGTTTAATTCTATTTTAGCATTCCTTAAATTCATTTAGTAAGTAGACAAATTAATCTTTTCAATTTAGTAGAAGCTGTTAAGATTAGCTAGGAAAACTGGTAACTGTAGAATCCCTAGTTGCAAACAGTCGAGGACACAACCCCTGGATTATTGACATCTGAAAATAGATTAAATGATGAGGTACAATGACATCTCACCATTTTTGGTGCCATTGCCGGGGATGTATTGTGTTAATTAGGGAAACTTAGTTAAAACAATTTTTAGTATAGATCTGTATGGTTAGAGCTAGAGATTCGAAAGAAAGATATATAAAGAAGACACCGCAACAACAAGCCATAGGGGAAAGTAGTGGGGTGGCACAAGATCTTGTTGAAGAGAGAAACCTAGAACCTACTCTAGAAATTGCACCACAAATCAATAGTCCCTTAGATCCTCCAAATCTTCCACTTGCCAATTATATCCAGGAATTACAACAAAAGTTTCAGGCAGATCCTTTGATAGAACCTAATTTCCTAGCACCTCAGGGAGAAGAACCAGTACTAAACATGGACAATGATAATCATGAAGAAGAGGAAAATTAGGCTCCAAGAACCTTCTCAGATCCTATTGTTTTGGCTGCTGGAGACAATGCTCCTATGAAGACTATCTCACCAGCACACCTGCCAAATTTTAGAGGACTTTCTTCTGAGGATCTAGATTAGTTTTTGTTTGAATTCAAAGTAGTTTGCCAAACTTATGATTATGGATCAGATAACCAAAAACTCAAACTGTTCCCTTCAACTCTAAAAGATTCTGCGATGAGATGGTTTATGGGTTTACCCCAGAATTCTATCCATTCTTGGGATCAGATGGAAACAGAGTTTTTAGAAAAATACCAAGATTACTGTAGATCCAGTAATAAAAATAAAGAATTGTTTAAAATTAGGCAGGGGAGGAAGAGTCCTTAGAGGACTATCTGGATAGGTTTAATTTTGCCTTGAGAAGGTATGGCAACCTAGTAGATCACTCCTTGGCCAGAACCCTGTTTGTAAAATGATTGAATAAAGAATCAAAACATGCACTGGATCTAATGGGAAAAGGAAATATCAACAAAATGGATATACCTGCTATAGAAGAACTTTGCAAGAACTATTCTAGAACCCAAAATGGAGTGAGGTCATCTAAAACTTTTAAAAGGAAGAATGAAATAGGACAGTTAATGGAGGAGATTGCAAATCTAAAAACAAAGATTTTGGTCCAATTAAATACTACATTAGATGGGATTCAAGTAAAAACTAGAACAACTGATCAAAATAGAACAACTGAACCACTCTCCATCTATTGTCCTAGGTGTAGAAATAAGCATCTGTTGAGAGAATGCCCTTTGGACAAATCAGAGATTTGTCAGATCTATGATAGGGAACATCCTACCAATCAATGTAGTCAACTTCCAGCCTTGAAAAGATTGAGTAAGAAGAATGCTGTAATGGAAGAGGAATTGAACTATGTGGGACAAAAATAAGCTGGGAATTTCCCTTACAATCAGTATCCAAACCAGCCTTCTTACAGGGGTCCTTCTAATTGGGGAAATAATTAGTGGAATCCAACTTGGGATGAGCCTCAAAATAATCCTCCTTGGGGACAACAAGATTGGTCAAGTCAACATTGGCAAAACCAAAATTGGCAAAATTAGCCTTGGGGAAATCAACAGTGGCCACCACAGTTTGGATCACAAAACATGCAACCTCAATGGGGTTCTCAACAGGGATATAATCAACAATACCAGGGACAACGTAGACGTTTCCAACCTCAACAACAAGATTTACTAACTGGACCGTCCAACACACAAGGTCAATCACAAAATGAACCAGTTAGCCAACCACCTTTACCAGCTCAGCCTATACCAAACCCACGTAATAAATAGGGAGCAGCTGTTTACATGACAGAGCAAGAAAATCTGGCTAGAATTAATGCTATATATTCAAATAACCTCCAGCTGTGTTCTGGGAAAACATTCCCAAGACCATCTCCTCCAACTATAGTTGAAGTAACCAATGATGAGGAACCTAAAAATTTGTCCACTCAACCCCCAGAGGAGATTACTAACGAAAAAGTGTTAGAAGAATCATACTTGGACAACTCCAGAGTTGCTCCTAAAAGACCGACTCCGGAGAACATTCCTAAACATAATTCTGACAAGAGCTTCAGAGATGGAAAAACTAGCACCATACCTAGAACGGCTTACATAGTATGTTCCCCAGAAAAAGATCTTACAAAAACAAGTCTAAACCAGCCTGGAATCAGAACTTTTACAAGAAATCAAGCAACTAAACATCAAAATTCTTCTTCTCCAAACAATCAGAGATGTACCAGAACTAAATCAGTTCATTAAATAGTATTGTATCAAAATGCAAGGCAGGAAGAAAAAGTTTCCCTCCACAATATAGGTGGAAGGAAAAGTAGTAGATCTATTGATGGGAGAAATTCTCCTCCCAAAATATGGAGACCCTAGAAATCCTGTCATAACTATTTTCATCTCAGGGGTAGAAATTTTGAATGTTCTGGTTGATTTGGGAGCAACAATTAATGTGATGACAGTTCACACAATGAACAAATTAGCTCTATCAGGTATTCAATCCACAACTACAATTCTTCAACTTGCTAACCAGTCAGTAACTATTCCAAAAGGAGTAATCACTGATGCACCAGTTGTGATAGATTCATAGGAATTTCCAATGGACTTCTTGATATTAGAACCTAGAAACCAGAGAAATGCTTCTCCACTGATTTTAGGAAGACCATGGCTAGCTACAACAACAACATCTATTGATTGTCGAACTGGGGATATGGTCATTTCTAATGGGATAGATTTGAAGAAAATATCATTGTATCCTCTAGCTAAACCATCAATGCATTATACAGGAAGAGTGTGGGTGGATGAACCAGAGAACAATGATAACATTGCCTCAATAGCTATGGTAACTATCAAGGAACATCTGGGAGAGTTAGAAGAAGAAATATACTATGATACAATAGAAGACATTACTCACATCCTAATCAATAAGGATGTGATGGAACTCGCCCGAGATTCTAGGAGAGAACTTCTTACTTCTTCTCATTGTACACTCACCAACATCATTCCTTGTGAGGAAACCTTTTACAAAGACTTAGCCACTTTCCACATGTTGCTTCCACACTCTTGTCCTCTCAATACCATGACTTCAATGTATGGATTAACCACATCTATGGATCAAATCACAAAGCAGGTCATGATTTTACCAAGGAAAACACTTAATATCAATACTCAGTTAACAACAAATCAGGAAGAAAAACTTATCCAACTTTTGATTTCCCATTCAAGAGCTTTTGCTTGGGAATACCAAGATATGAAAGGTATACCTCCTGAGATATGTACCCATCATATATACACTGAGGATGTTAAACATGTCAGACAACCCTAGAGAAGATTGAATCCTGCTTTAAAGGACATTGTCAAAACTGAAATAGAAAAATTACTTCAAGCAGGGTTTATATATCCAATCTCAGATAGTTAATGGGTCTCACCCCTTGTCATAGTGCCTAAAAAGAATGGAAAATGGAGGGTGTGTATTGATTATAGAGAACTCAACAAGGCCACAAAAAAGGACTACTTTCCCTTACCATTCATTGACCAAGTACTAGACAACCTTGCTGGGAGAAAGTATTTTTCTTTTCTAGATGGATTCAATGGGTATAATCAAATTCAAGTAGCACCTGAAGATCAGGACAAAACCACCTTCACCTACTCTTGGGGAACTTTTTCTTACAAAGTTCTTCCCTTTGGACTATGCAATGCCCCAGCTACATTTCAGAGACTTGTTTTAGCTAATTTTGCTAAACTAGCTAATGAATGCATGGAGGTCTATATGGATGACTTTACTGTGTATGGGGATAATTTTGAAGAAGCTCTCACAAACCTCGAGAAAGTATTGAAATGCTGTCAGAAAAATCAATTATCCCTTAGCCATGAAAAGTGTTTTATGATGGTGGAGGAAGGAATTGTTTTAGGACACCACATTTCAGCAAAAGGGATCAAAGTGGATCAAAACAAGATAGAAGTGATCACACAGTTGCCTTCCCCTAAAAATCAGATAGATGTTAGAAGTTTTCTAGGTCATGCAGGCTACTATAAGAGATTCATAGAAAATTTTAGTAGAATAGCTGCCCCCCTATTTACCCTGCTTAACAAAGACACATAATTTCTATGGATAGAAGAATGTCAATCAGCATTTGAAACCTTGAAAGAGAAGATTACAGTCACACCAATTTTAAGAGGACCCAATTGGACTTTACCATTTCACATATAGACTGATGCTTCAAATGAGTCCATTGGGGCAGTTTTAGGACAAAAGGAGGAAGGAGAAAGTATGCATGCCATTTATTACATCAGCAAAAACATTACCTTTGCAGAAAGAAATTACACAACAACTGAAAAAGAATTCTTGGCAGTCATCTATGCTATAAACAAATTCAGGCACTGCATCACTAGATATAAAATATTTGTACACACTAATCATGCAGCCATCAAGTACCTAATGAATAAACCAGTAGTGGGTGCAAGGATCATCAGGTGGTTATTGCTATTGCAGGAATTTGATATTACCATAGTTGATAATACAGGAAAGTTTAATTTGGTTTCTGATTTTTTGTCAAGATTGCATATAGGAGGAGAAAACTAACCTGTGGAGGACAAGTTCCCAGATGAACATCTTTTTGTTATCTCCTCTACTACACCTTGGTTTGTTGACATAGCTAATCTTTTAGCTACATGCTTGTATCCATCCCATTTTACCTCAAAACAAAAAAAATGTTTAGTTAAAGAAAATTTATCTTACAAATGGTTGAATGGTTTACTATTTAAATGTGGTCTTGATTTCATTCTACCAAGGTGTTTAAAAGCTGATGAGATTTTTGATGTGTTGAGAGCATGTCATGATGAACCATCTGGTGGCCATTACTCCTTCCACATGACAGTCCACAAGATCCTCGAAGCTGGTTACTACTGGCCCTCTCTTCATAAAGATACAAAGAAGTATGTGCAGCACTGTGACTAGTGCCAAAGGATGGGATAACCAACCTTTACCCAGGAGATGCTACTGCATCCTCAAGTCATGATGGAACCATTTGAGTAGTGGGGTTTAGACTTTGTGGGACCAATTTCCCCACCATTAGCAGGCAAGGAGTACATTCTAGTATGCACAGACTATGTTACTAAGTGGGCTGAGGTTCAAGCATTACAATTTGCAAGAGAAGAAAAAGTTGCTGATTTCCTTTATAATAAGATTTTCTTAAGGTTTGGAGCCCCAAGATCAATAGTTTCAGACAGAGGACCTCAGTTTACTTCACAAGTAATCAAAGCATTCACAGATTTATATCAAGTCAAACACATAAAATCTTCACCTTACCATCCTTGAGCGAATGGGCAGGTAGAAGTAACTAATAGGGAACTTAAAAATATTCTGACAAAGATAGTAGCAATGAACAAAAAAGATTGGGCTAGCAGATTACTTGAAGCAGTTTGGGATTACAATACCACTTGGAAGTCCACAACAAAGTTCTCACCATATGAATTAGTTTATGGGAAAAAGCCTATTTTGTCTATAGAATTTGAACTCCAGACACTTAAAACTGCATTAGATATTGGTCTACCATAGTCTATAGCTCAACAAAAATAGAATTCTTTAGCTCAATGAGTTGGATGAAATTCAGACAGAGGCCATTCAGCAAACATAACTGGTTTAGTATCAGAGGAAGCAATGGCATGACCAACACATCAAAATGAGGACATTTCAACAAGGTGATTGGGTTCTTCTTTATGATTCTAAATTCAAGGAGTTCAAAGGGAAATTGCAAACTCATTGGATGGGTCTTTATGAAGTAAAGAAAGTTTTTGAAAATTGAACAGTATTATTGGAACCTATTGATAGAAGCATAGACACATTCCTAGTAAATGGTCACTGAATTAGACTCTATAAAAGACCATCTACTAAAGAAGAGTTTCTTAGTGATTTGTGTTTTGATATAAGGGATACCTTCTCTATCACAGGTTGAAAAAAAAAAAAAGGAAGGTTGAAAACCAACAAATGGCGGCCTTCTAAAAAAAAGAAAAAAAAAAGAAAAAAAATTGAGAAAGATGGAAAACTAGCAAATGGCTATCTTTCTCGACCAAGGGAGTTGAAAACTAGCAAATGGTGGTTCCCTTCTTTAGGATAGTTGAAACCAATTGGGCTACAAAGGTGATTAGGTGCCGGGAGTTAGTCAAATGCACCTCTGGTGCTTCCAAACTAGGAGCACCTCCGATACTTCCCAAACCAGGAGCACCTCCGGCGCTTTCAAAACTAGGAGCACCTCCGGTGCTCTGTCAATAAAGAAGTCAATTTTAATAATAAGGGAGGGGACCCACCTCTCCAGGTAGTAAAGTGGACACATCACATGATGAGGTCATCATGACCCATCCTCTACTTTATCACAAGAATAAATTAAAGTAGCACACATATCATTTGTAGGGGTATTCACAAAGACAGCGTTGACGTCACCCAAGGAACGTGGATTCTTGAACCACTCAGCGAAATGATTGCAGGTCGCGTACCAACGGAGTAGTGGACATCATCTCCAGCCACCAAAAGCTGCTCATGTGCCACGACGGGTGCAATCTCAAACAATGACGTAGCATCTCTGTCGTGTACATTGCCCTCATCATTAAAATTGATCCAGGTAATTCTATATTTAATTAAGCATTAATAGCAACTATCTTGTCTTTGTGTTTTTGGGTGCCGTCATGATGACACGTCCTCCAGCCATCATTTTCTTTCCTAAATTCACACATGCTGCCATATGTGTTGTACTACCACCTTGCCTCCGGAGTGTCCTGTCATTATGTCGCATTTATGACTACCTAGGTACTCTAACTAATATGCAAATCTTCCATAAGCCTAAGCTGAGAAACATAACAATCCTCATTCGAACCTTCAAAGTACCCTGAAGAACAAAGCAAATTAAACAGTCCTCCGGAGCCTATAGAGTTAAGAGAAAAGGATAAAATGCAGATTGAGGAGGGTGAGGAATTAAGCACAGAAGGTGGAACCAATTTGGCAATGGGGGTAAAGAAGAAGTCTAAACCAGAGAGTACTGCAGGTCTTCTGCAGGATGAAGTTGCAGCAAACATTCTAAGAGTTGCAGGATGGTTGGATTTTCTAGAAAAAAATGAAGGGTTTCAAAAAGATATCGTGGATGAATTCCTCAGAAATCTAAGGGATGATTAGACAGCTATCAGAGGGGTCTGAATAAATCTCTCCTCAGCCACTATCAGTCACATTTCGGGCTGCCTGAACAAGGTGAGAGGTTTTATCACTTGAAAACCTTACACACTGATTTAATTAAGAATTTCTCTATTTAAGGTGAACCTGCCATACAGCTACATTCAAATAAAAATGAAGTAAAAGGAATTCTTAGGTCCACACTCCCAAGCCCTTGGCAATCTGGTGCCACCTGGCTAATGAAATATTTTACTTGGGATGGTCAGTTCTCTTTAGTTTTAGGGCCAGTCATGAAAATGCTAATTTTTCTAAGGCATGGAAATAGACACCCTGAGTTTAGCATAAACATCCCCAATTTCCTGTATTCTACCATCAGGGCAACTGCAGAAAAATATCAGCAAAATAAGGGTCCATAAAACATCATGGCCTCATTTTTCTAGTAGTCAAACACCACTTCCTATCTCAGGTCAATGGGGAAGAATTATGGCAAAACTTTCTTGAACAAATTTCCCAGAACAGA
Organism: Cunninghamia lanceolata; assembly: GCA_027924645.1. NCBI lineage: Eukaryota > Viridiplantae > Streptophyta > Pinopsida > Cupressales > Cupressaceae > Cunninghamia > Cunninghamia lanceolata. The sequence goes on along the minus strand of BSBN01000193.1, from coordinate 16,870,806 downwards.
GGACTAGAGATGGCACAGCCAGGATTTGAGAGTTCTCCTACTCACCAAGAAGAAGAAACTGAGCCTTCAACCTCCTCCAAAGCTGTTCAAAGAGGAAAGAAACCCTCACAGGAGGCATCTTCACCTGCAACCCCTATTCCTGATAAAAGGAGGAAAGGCAAAGAAATTACAGAATCTACTCCTAGACAAACCCCATACATGACTCGATCATTTAGGAGAAAGATGACTCTAATTGATGAATCTTTCCCTAAGGAATTAACAGAGGAGAGGTTAGGACAGAGAACAGAGGGAACCTAGTGGGTTGAAGAATCATCTCATGATTCAGATGAGATCCCTCTAGTCAGGAAGAGAAAACAAAGAGAAGTTTCCCCAGCACCATCTGTTCATCTAGGGTCAAGCCCAATTTCAGAACCATCATGTGCTTCAGAGACATAACACATACAAACTCTGACTATTTCCTCAGACTCTAAGGAGGAGAGACCTGCTCTGGAGGCACTTGCCCCACCTTTTCTATGGAGAAGCAAAAGGCAGAGACAACTCTCATAGGCTGAGGAAGATACTGCCCTCCTAGCTGAGGTACTCCTGGGTTTTAGAACATATGAGGATAAGGCTGGGCCTTCATCGGTACTAGCAGAAGCAGAGGAACCCCAAGAGGACCCTCAGGACATGTAGTCAGAAGAAAAAGATGAAATAGGGCAAATGGAAACAATTGACAGTGCAGGCCAGATGGCCATGGATAGCCCTGATGATCAGCAAACAACCACAGAACCAGCAACAGAAGTAGAAGTAGAAACCTTCTCTCATCCCTCTGATCAAGAGGATGTGGAAATTTCAAAAGAACAACAAATGATAGAAGAAATTGAAAACTTAAAGAGACTACTCTGGGAGAAGAATCTGATTATTATTGACCTCAAGAAGGTCAGAATAGAGGTAGAAATGGAGCAAAAATGAGTCATTGAAAATCTACAAACAGAACTCCAAAGCAAAAACAAGATCATCTAGGAGAAAGAAGCAGAATTAGAGGCCTAGAGAATTGATAAAGAAGTAGAATTGGAGGCCCAAAAAATTGAGGTAGTCAAACTATTGGAAGAGAAAGAGAAAAAGGCAGCACAGAGTTTTTCTGAGATCACCATAGCTAGAGACAATATCCTCACAATAATGGCAGCATTGATTGAGAAAATACAAAGCCAAGATAGACAGTTGACTTGGGCCAACAACAGACTAGATGACCAGGAGGAATATATTCAAGAGTTGGCTGGCCCAAGGGCAACCAATGAGCAGGAAGTACAAACAGATGCATATGTGGGTCCAATCCCCATTGACATTCCTAAGGCCCTGTTCCATTGGGAGAAGAAATGTAGAGAATATGAGGCTTCCAAGCCTATGCTGCAATTACAAAGGGCAGTCATTGCCAAAACAAAAAGAATAGAAACTCTGGAAGGAAAAATCCTTGAAATGGCCTCCCTTTCTTCAGAAATTCTATCCTGCAGACCTCCAAGTGCCAGCTATTCTATGTTCTTACAAGAAAGAGTCCTATAGAGGAAATTCTCTTTAACCCTATCTAACTTGGTTGAGGATACAGAGACAACAGAAGGATCCATGACATCATATACAAGGAGTAATGATGAGGACAAGAATTTCCTATGTGAATTATACTTACATAGGTTCTGTGTTAATGATATAACCTTCATTCTTAATCATTTTGTGGGGGAATGCTAGCTTAAAGCATTTATGTCCCTAATGAGAAATCATCAGATCTGGAATGAAAAAATGGAAGATCATCTCAAGAAAGATATGGAAACAGATCTTTTCATCAGGAAGGAATGTCCCAATCCCAATGCTTTTAAGGTCCAATTCAGGTCCTTTATTTATCACCCTAAGAGTAAGAACAAAATTTTTCCATTATACCTAAAAATTTTGCAAGAGTGCTCCATCGATTTTGGTCTTTTCATGATCAGTTCAACAAATTGAGTACTTGCCATAGCAAAGAAAAGATGGAATGTTTTGACCTCAGAGAAGAAAATGAGAGAGGTGGTCACCCTTGCAAACTTAAGATTATTTATGAGAAAAGCAAAGTTGATATCCAAAATGATGGATAACCATAAGCAAGAATGGATAGGTGGACAGTTCAGGCCCCCTCTAATAATTGAACCACTCCCTATCTGGGATGGACAGATGGAAGATGAGAAATTATAGGACTGGTTGAAGCAGATTGATCAATACAGAGGCAATGGTAATACCAACCACACAACTTGGACCACCTATGCACAGGATTATAGCTTGACTGACAAGCTACTTCACTAGAATAAATCCAGAATGTGAGAAGTAGGAGGACGTGCCAAACCTTAGGTATGGGGGGATGATGAGTGCCAAGTTGCACTCATGAAATACATCTTTTTACCTCTCTTTTTCTCCTTCCTAATCCCATCTTTCTTAATGTCTGCGCCCAAATAAGCTAGCAAGATTATTCTAGTTAATGATTAATTGAGATAGATTACTTAAGATCATAATTTCTGATTGAGAGACTAATGTGCATGGAATTGATGGGAAGATACAAAAACTTCTCTCTTTTTGAATCAACAGGTGTAGATGCCAGGAACAACAATTTTGTGTATCTCCAAAAATAGTCTCCAATGATCTCTGGAGACAATACTAGAGTACCATGACACTAGAAGTTTTGAAGTAATGAGGAAAGCCTCTCCGAAGCTGGGCGGGAGTCTGGAGCATCTCTGGAGATGAACAAAGGAAGCTACAGAGATATCTCTGGAGCTACAGAGATGTCTCCGGAGCTCCAGAGATATCTCTGTAGCTTCCTTTGTTCATCTCCAGAGATGCTCTAGACTCCCGCCCAGCTTCGAAGAGGCTTTCCTCACTCTCCGAAGCTACAAACATATCTCCGGAGCTAAACAAAGGAAGCTACAAAGATATCTCCAGAGCTACAAATATGTCTCCGGAGCTACAGACATATCTCCGGAGTTGCAGACAAGGATAGATATCTCCAGCGCCTCCTGAGAGCAGGGCATATTTCTAGCATAAGCTACCGATCAGGCACTCTAAGCAGTGATCTTAACACCCCTCATTTCACTCAAATCATCACCTGAGTGGTGAAGGGTCATCTTTAATTAAACTACTGGAGTTTTTATCTTTATAAAGTTTTTGCACGAGTTACGGATAGAACTGATTCAATACCCATATTTTCAGGGCCTCGTTGCCCAAATGTATTAAGACTCAAACTTAGAATTCTAAGTAGACTTCTGTTCCACTCAGTCTTCTTTTATTGCATGATTATTTTCCATAGTTAGACAGCTAGTGTAATAAAGAGATGGATGTCATCTCATAGAGGAACTGATAGATAAGATAAGTGATATATCATCACTCATTTTCATATATACTGTTAGAAACAACAGAAGAAATATACAATGATTGAATTATTCTGATTCTCGGTAATCTCAGTTCTGTGATAGCAATATTTTTCATGAATGCAAAGTGAATGAATTGGACTAGATTTAGTTGTGGTCTTCTTTTGTGCTGATTTTCTACTATAGCCTTTAGCCCCAAGGGTGTGGAGCAAGGGCCCACACTCACCACCAAGGTGGAAGGCTAGTATCATTGCTTTATTACTTCAGATTTTGCTGTGAAAAGTATTTACTGATTTTGATAGATAGATGCATGTTACTATTTTTAAGATTGCTTCAAAGTAACTTCCTGTTTAATTATGTTTCAGCATTCCTTAAATTCATTTAGTAAGTAGACAGATTAATCTTTTCAATTTAGTAGAAGCTGTTAAGATTAGCTAGAAAAATTGGTAACTGTAGAATCCCTAGTTGCAAATAGCCGAGGACACAACCCCTAGATTATTGACATCTGAAAATAGATTAAATGATGAGGTACATCGACATCTCACCAGAGGGTATGAATTATTGTAATCTCAAGTTTGAGTTTTATGAACATTGCATCTATGGTAAACAAAACCGTGTTCAGTTTTATTCCATTTCTCACAAATTTTCTGAGGTGTTGGACTTGATTCATTCTGATGTGTTTGGTCCAATTATTGTTTCTTCGATTCAAAATTTGTTTACTTTCTTTCATTCATTTATGATTATAGTAGAAGGACATGGGTGTATTTCCTTAGAAGAAAATTTGAAGTCTTCAGTAGATTCAAAGAGTTCAAAGCTCTTGTAGAGAATTGATAGAAAGATTGAGTGTTTGAGGACTAGTAATGGTGGTGACCTTTTTCAACAAATTTTGACAAGTTCTGTAAAAAACATGGGATTGAGAGGCACAAGACAACTCCGTATACCCCTCAGTAGAATGGAGTTGCAGAGAGGATGAACATAACACTGATGGAGAGGAAAATGAGTATGCTAAGTGAAGCTAGCCTTGAACAAAAGTTCTGGGCTGAAGCTGTTGCTACCACTTGTTACTTGGTTAACAGGTCTGCTACATTGATGTAGGAGCATCCCGGGCGAATATGCAATCCCGCATCAACCAAAAAGATGATATTTTAGTTTTGTTAGAGTTGTCACAATTTGTTTCAATTTGGTTGAGTTTTGGCATTTTCAATTTTGTCAGAGTTGATTGGTGACTTCAGTGGTAGCTGTTTCAAAAATATACACTTTGGCAATCCACCTCAAATTTCACAATTGTTTGAGTTAGCATTTGCTGTTGACATCTTGGATGGTTCTTTGAAGGTGTATTGAATTGACATTTTGGAGAATTAATATAATGTGATCCACACTTGAAGAATCTCAATGAGTAGAACATACTTTTCTAGTTCTTCTTACTTTGAGGGCCGGACGTGAGGTTCAATATTCACAAACCTCATAAGTATCTCTGCAAATACATTTGAGAAAATGCAATGTGATGAATATTTTTTGAAACTTAGAACATCAATTTTGATTGGGACCGCTTTATAGTATACTATAGAAGTCAAACAATAGACTTAAATGATAATTTTCTATGGATGACTTGGCAAATCGCGGTATGAGGAGTGGGAAGTGTATGCAACATAAATAATTGTTTTATTGATATGAATGTGACATCATGGGATGTGAAACCACATTCTTGGTAATAGTTGAAAATATGCTTGCTGCTGTTGTACCTATTTCTATTGTTGAAATTCTACCAAATATTAATGCAGTTTCACATCCCATGATGTCACATTCATATCAATAAAATAATTATTTATGTTGCATACACTTGTACCTATTTCTATTGTTGAAATTCTACCAAATATTAATGCCCGATGCTACTTATATGATTGCCTTTGAAAGTCAATATCTTTCAAACGGATGTTTCATTCCAAAAGTATGAGGTTCGTTTTATTTTGGAGAGATGAATCAACATAAGTTTCATTGAATGGAAACCACTAGAAGAAAATTATTGAAATCATTCACTAAAATGAGGTCATGACTGGGGAATAAGTAGAAAATTCAAATTAAATATTTAAATTTGTTTGTCTCTTCATCTTCTGTGGAGGAAAGACACAACAAAAATGCCATTTTGCAGAGTATAGGATGGGTGTGCAGGTGGCGGCCAAAAGAAATGTAATATTTAAGATCGAACACCACGATGGGAGAACGATCCCAAACTAGCTGTGGATGTTGAAGTTTTGGGCTTGCAATGCCTTTCCAAGATATTATCATTAGGGAATGCATGAGCTATAGGGAAAATCAATTGCCCTCATTTGATTTGGGCTTCATTTCTTTTTGTTTTACTTTGAGTTCATGTCTTTTCATATTCTATGGTTGCAGGAAATAATGTAGAGATTGGTATCTATAAGAAGTTTGGGGTTTTGAAGGGGAGGAGGTGGCCTCCAAGAGAAGAAACAGAGAACAATACCTGTTGGAAGGTGTGGCCAGAGTGAAGTGATCAAACAAAGGATTGGAATGTTGATGTAAGGGTTGCACTAGGAGACAAGAGGATATTTAATAGATTTGCATAGAGACTATGAGGTAGATTGGTAAAGCTGAGCATGCCATTGAAGACTTGATGTATTAATTGATTGTAAATATTTTGATTCCTAGTGTTGTTTTAAACTTAATAAAATGTTGAAGATGAGTTTTGTTGTGTTGCAATCTTTTCTATATGTTTGAGTTATGTGTGTGAGGCAGAGTTCTATCTGCATCAAATGGTATCAGAGGAGTTCTTGAGAGTGTATGTAGAGTGCCGAATGTGAGGTAGCCTATGCCGGGACCTATAGATAGAGAAGAGCAAGGTGGTAGAGAAGAATCTTGTGTGAGGGTTGTTGCAGGTAGGAGAAGTCCTGAGAAGTGAGAGAGCTTGAAGCCATGAAAAGATTGAGAGTGTGATGTGTGCCAGATTGTAGCAAACAAGATGAAATTGTTCTTGTGGAAGCCTATTATATGGGAGGGCTGGAAACAATATGAGAAGAGGAAGATTTTTGAGATGGTGAAAGATATAAATATAAGGATGAATCGATTGGAAGCTATGTAGTGTAGAGATTATGAGTAATGAGGTCACCACAAAGAAGGAGGATGAGAAAGAGGAGGTACATGCAGTAGCAGTGGTTGAAGATGATAAAGAGGATGCAAGTGGAGAGATTGTATCTATTCATGAGATTGTAGTTGTTGTAGTGGTGGAATGCAAAGAGGTTGTAGTAGATGCCGAAGATGGAGAGGATTTAATGTTGAAGTTGTTAGCGATTGAATAAGAATGGATGTCGAAGCTTGTTGTTACAACAAAGGGAGAAGAATGAAAAGTTGTAGCTAACGAGGATGTGGAAGATGTCACAACAAAAATTGATGTTGCAATTGTGAATAAAGATGATATAAATCTATTTTATGATGATATTTTGTTTTCAGATAAGATGCTAGAAGAAGAGATGGCTAGAGAACAAAAGTATGTAGAGAAAATGGAGAATGTTGTAGATGCAGATTGGTGTTTAGATGTTGCAAGTTTGTGCATATAAATTGTAAAGAATGTTGTAGGATTTTGGTGGAGGTGGTCGATCTACGGTGGGCTGGATCCCATGAAGGAGGAGAAGAGAGAGCCTTTGGTGGAGGATGGTATATGGTGGATGTGAGTCCATGAGGGGAAAAAAATCCAGTGCACAATTGGTGAAGAAGGATGGTACTTGTCTTGATGAAATACTGGAACAGGTGGAAGAAGTTTTCTACGCCTAAATCAAAGATGGAGGTCATTGTAGGTTGTCTACAACCTGAAAGAGTAGTTCTACTACTCCACTCCATTTTGTGAGTGCTACTCACAAAATCTTTCTACTTGACATGTCTGATGTAGGAGCATCTCGGATGAATACGTAATCCTACGTCAACCAAAAAGATGATATTTTAGTTTTGTTGGAGTTGTCACAATTTATTTTAGTTTGGTTGAGTTTTGGCATTTTTAGTTTTATCAGAGTTGATTGGAGACTTCGGTGGCCCAACTATTTCAAAAAAACATTTTGGCAATCCACCTTGAATTTCACAATGGTTTGAGTTAGCATTTATTTGTTGACATCTTGGATGGTTCTTTGAATGCATATTGAATCAATGTGATCCACACTTGAAGAATCTCAATGAGTAGAACATACTTTTCTAGTTCTTATTTTGAGGGCCAAATGTAAGATTCGATATGCACATACATCATAAGTGTTGGTGTAATTAAATATTTAATTACACTTTATTAAGTTTACTTAGGGCTAATTTTAATGTTAGGTTATTCTTAAGTCATATTAGGGTTTTTCTCTAACTTGCAAATATAAAAGCAAGTTCTCTCATGTAATTTTTTAATCCATTTCATTAATCCATTTCTTGTGGAAAGTAAATCTTAGGTTTTGCAGGTGATCTTTGTGGCTTGAATTAATTATCAAATTCAACATGGTATCAGAGCGGATCTGCAAGCCCCTTCTCAAATTTGGAGAAATTTTTTAGCAAGAGCCATTTGCTAGGTGTGTTTTTGCGTAAAACAGAGTATTCCATTGGATTCAGAGCAGCTGGAAAAGGCAGATCTATATTTTGTTTGGCTGAATTTGGTTTGGGGAAGCCAGATCTGTGAAGGTTTCAAGAGTTTTTTTATATGAAGAAAAATAGAGGTTTCAGAGCATTTTTGGCTAAAACCGACCTCACCATTGCGCTCAAAAGGCCCAAAAACCCCTATATTCATATAAGGCACTCTATATTTTGCTAAAAAAAAGTTTCTGGGTGTTTTTTTTGGGTTTCAAAAAATTGGATCTGTGAAATCCGTACGACTGTACGGCGCCTCGATTTCTGTGCCAACCTCAATTTTCGTGCTATTCTCATATGAGCTAATTTTGATTTTAGAGTTGCCTCAGTTTGCGTGCCATCTCAATTTTTGAGCTACCTCGATTTGCGTGCCATCTCGATTTGCGTGCCACCTCGATTTCTGTGCATAGGTACTGCTGAATTTTTTATTAATTTCTTAATAAAAAATAATTTTTTATTTTGGAGGGCTAGCCCCTTGAGTTTAACCCTTGGTCGCATGGGGGACCAGCCCCTAGCTTCCAAGCAGCAGCCCCCAGAGACTCAGCTCTTGGTCATATGAGGGACCACTGCCCTAGCCGCCAGCCCCCAAAGCCTTAGCACTTGGTCACATGGGCGCCCAGGGGCTTCAATAGTGTTTTTTTTGGGCCTCTTTGCCCTAAAGGAGCAGTTTTGGTAAATCGAGCATATCTTGAGCATACGGAGTCGGATTTTCGAAAAAAAAAAGGCGTTGGAAAGCTAGTTTCGAGCACAATCCAGTGGTGCAGGTATTTTTTCCAGGTTTTTCTGATTGGTATAATTTATTTCTGTTTGAAGTTAAGGCATCTTTTTTAGCCTTCGAGCTCCGTTCTTGCGCCTAGAATCTCTGTTTTTCAAAAATGAATAGGCGTTAGAAAGGTATCAGAGAGCTCTACACAGCCACCTATATAATTTTTTTTAGATTCAGCCCCAGGTATATTTTACATCAGTTTGTTGATTTTATGGCTTCTATTGGATATCCTGGACATGCTGCCTCCTGGAAAGATTCTGTTTGCTTTGAAAGACTTCTATTATCAGCATAAATCTATTTGCATATTTTGATCTATAATCATCTAAGGAGATGGGATTCTACCATCAGCATAAATCTACTTGCAGATATTGTGGAAGTAATCAACATGAGAAAGAGATGTGTCCTCATTTCTCACATCATCTCTTTGAAATGCTTCTTTCAATCGCTTCTCCTCCTGATGAGATCATTGTTCCACCATCACCTACTGCTACTTCAGAGTTCAATGTTGCATCATCATTGGCTTCTAGTGATTCTGTGCAGCAGGTCAATTTTAGTCTCCCTGATCCACCTCATTGGGATTCCTATCTTGCAGACATATCATCTTTGTTTATAGAGTCCCATCTTATAGATTTGGAGGACCACATTGAGGACATTTGTCTTCTTTTTGATGATAGCTTTGATGGAGTTGCATCACCATCATATGCTTCAAAGATTGTTCTTCATCCTCCTCTTCTTCAGTCACAGTTTGACAGTGGATTGGAGACATTTGAGCAGTTTTCAGGAGCATCATTATTGTCTTTGGATCATGTGCAGAGTTCAGAGACATTTGTCCTTCTTCCTGTATATTCCTATCCGGAATGGGAAGACATTATGCACACATCTGCAGTTCTATTTCTTCCCAAGGGGAGGAATGTTGTTCGACGTTCATGGGTCTTCATCTTTATTCTATGTCGAGCATCTTCCAGCACTGCAGGAGTCATCTTGAGGAGCGGCTGCATGGTCTCTCTTCTTATCTCTATTTTGGGGGGGAGCATTTCCTCGCATGGGGTTTCTTCCTTCTCACTTCTGGGGGGTCATCAGACCTTCTTTCTTCTTCCTCTCTTATGGGGGGCATTCTTAATTGTACTTTTGTGATGGATTCACTTTTTGGGGGGTCTTAGTTTTAGTCCTTCTTCCATCACATGTTTATGTACTTGTATTTTTCTCTCTTTTGGAGAGGAGTTTTCTCCCACTGGGTTTTTCTCCTTTCTCTCCACTTTATGAGAGATTCTTGTTGTTCATGGGTACCTAAAATGGCCTTGTAGCCGGGACCCATCATTCTTGCATTAGTTGCATGCTTTTCATTTCTCCCTAAGTTGCACTTATGGGGGGGTGTTGGTGTAATTAAATATTTAATTACACTTTATTAAGTTTACTTAGGGCTAATTTTAGTCTTAGGTTATTCTCAAGTCATATTATGGTTTTTCTCTAACTTGCAAATATAAAAGCAAGTTCTCTCATGTAATTCTTTAATCCATTTCATTAATTCATCCTTATTGTGCAAATTATTCTTCTTTGCTTTTTTCTCTTGTGGAAGGTAAATCTTAGGTTTTGCAGGTGATCTTTGTGGCTTGAATTAATTATCAAATTCAACAATAAGTATCTCTACAGATACATTTGAGAAAATACAGTGTGGTGAAGATTTTCTGAAACTTAAAATATCAATTTTGATTGGGACTGCTTTACAGTATATTGTAGAAGCCAAACAATAGACTTAAATGATAATTTTCTATGGGTGACTTGGTAGATCACAGTTTGAGGAGTGGGAAGTGTATGCAACATAAATAATTATTTTATTGATATAAATGCGACATCATGGGATGTGAAACCACATTCTTGGTAATAGTTGAAAATATGCTTGCTGCTATTGTACCTATTACTATTGTTGAAATTCTACCAATTATTAATGCCCGATGCTACTTATATGATTGCCTTTGAAATTTAATATCTTTCAAACTGATATTTCATTTCAAAATTATGAGGTTCATTTTATTTTGGAGAGATGAATCAACATAAGTGTTATCGTGCAGGATTGCACCCATTATGCAAAGCTGTGAATCTCAGCAATCCTGTGTAACATGGGATCAAACTCAGGCTGTGGGTGACCTATGATGAGTTTGAACCTCTAGATTATGGGCTGGTTCCTTATAATTTTCAAATGGGTTAATGACTTTGTAGGAAAAGGGTTGAAAAGACCTACTAAAAGCACTAAAACTGTAACTTAAAAGTGTAGTGATGCACCTAATTTGATGGAAAATTGCAACTCTATATCACAATAAATATCAGAAAAATCTATCCACATAATTCAGTTTGGCAATATGATCACAAAAATATTTCCAAGGGAGGTTGGAAATGATTTTCTTCTTGGAGGAAAATAGTGTTCTCACAGCATGAAAGAAAAACTATTCCAATTGTACAACCTAAGACCTGTGATTTTTATTTCTATTCAATACATGCAAGTACAAATGAGACAATGATTTTAAAGGTTCTAATATTAAACACAATAAAATCTCATCAAATCATTCATAAAGACATTACCAATGAGAAGGTAGACACTTGATTCTGCTGAAAAATAAAGGAACACTTGCATAAAAATGACAAAGAATAAAACCTGTAACCTATTGTAATGTATTAATCTACAAAATTGAGTTACAAACACTCTTTCTCTTTGCAATTTGTAAGAGAGCAAAAAGGCCAGAACTAGACAAACATAAGTTTTTCTCACAATATATAATCTACTCTCAAAGAGACCTAGAAAGGTCAACTATAGTCAACTGCCTCTAAAAATAATCCCTCCAAAATTGATCCACGAGCAAGCATGAAAATCCCTAAAAAATAGGGTCCTAACTATAGAAAAAGAAGCCAAAATAGCTTCAAACTACCTCTCAAACTCAGTTTGACCAAGTGGTTGACCAAACTATTGCTAGTTTGACCACAAATCATGCAAGATCTCTCCAAATAGCTCAATTAACTCCATCTCTTGATTTCACATGACTTTGGGATGAGGAAACAAAGTGAAAATAATAATAATAAATTAGTCAAGATGATTTACTTTATTATTTATTATAGATTTGTCCATTTTCAGCATCTTCGCATTTCTATGATAATTAATAAAGTAATTTATAGTTCATTACTTTATTATTTATTTACATTTGTTTATTATTTTCTAACTCATGCAAAAGAATATCACTCTCTTTGACTCCCTCTTGACTTGAAGGTCCTCTCACATGCAAGCAATAAGACCCATGATTTTGTATGAGATATGATATGTGACATCAAAACAAGCCCTTATGTCTCCCATGTCATCTTCATGCAGCTTACCTCTACATCATTATTCCTCCATGCATAATATGTGATGTTTGATTACATTTTTTAAGGTCAAAGACCTTTCAATCATGAGGCATTATTTGATTTTGAAAAAGGCTCTTCACGGTCTCCTTGGCATCATTAGGTTCAAACAATCGAAGTGTTGATCTCGGGCATAATTTTGGCTAACAATGATATCCAAAAGAAAGTAAAAAATTAAGAAAGAAAGCCCACTGTGGCTAGGGCATTCGACCAAAAGGAATGAAAACCTAAAAAATATCATTTGCACTTTGATTTTGGTGAACTCTGCCTGCACCGCCATTGAAGGTTAGGGTTTGAGGGAAAAACCCTTGATTCTCTGCTATTCCCAAGCAATCCCTTGATGATTCTTTATAGAAGACGAAAGGTAAGACTCTTTGCTTCAATTTTAAACTGAAAATTTCTCTTTAACACAGGTTTCTGGCCTTCTAGCCATGGCCATATCAAAGCTTCTAATGTATTTCCCTTTGTGCTTTCTTTGTTATCTCTTTCTTGCATTTTGGAGCCACCATCGCTGACTGGTTTGATCCTTTTAAAGGCAAATCATGGCAAAAAATCTGTGGCCTCATATATACCTCTTTACTCAGAAACAAGGTAAGCTCTCTGCATTTTATTTACATCATTTATTTGATTTCTCCATTACAAGCCTGCGGCCTTACTTGTATATCTCAAAATTTATGACTATTCTTTGTTCATATGAGCTCAAAAACTTTCTATTCTCCTTTGTATCTGAGACTTCTACTTGAAACCCCAAGTGGGTTTAACTTGCTGTGAGGAAAAAAAACTCACTCTAGCTACAACTTTGATGGCACAAAATGGGTTTCTCATTCATTTTCTGTATGCAAAAGATAATGAAATCACATTGCTCTTCATTTCTAAAAATGCAAAAGGACAGACATTATACTAGGCCGTGGCTATATCTGGTATATTTCACATTTTCTTAGTGTTTTTTTAAACCCTCGTGGGCTTGAACCCTATACCTTCTCCTGTATTTGTGATCTCATAATGCAAATTTATATGGGGTTTTGATATTCATGAAGGAAAAATGCTTTCTCAGGCTGTGACCTGTGAACTCACCACACATTGTATTACATGCATTTGTCTTTACATACTTAGGAAACTTTGCATACTTTATATCTCTATCTTCAAGCTCCCTCTGATCTATGTACAGGGTCACATTCATTTAATCTCTGCATTTATCAACATTGGTTTTTGCTTTATAACACTGCAAGCTTCTTTTGAAATGGTTTCATGCCATCCTTAAGTGCTGACAGGGTTTATAATATTTCATGCTATAATGCAAGGCTATCAAAAATTTTGTTAGACTTTTATATAGACTGTGCAAGCCTTATTTGATGACTGCATGTTTCAATCTATTTTAGTGATATCACTGTCTCTGCAATATATCTATCTCTGCAGGTTGTCTTCTAATCTCGAAACTCTGCTCATTTTATTCACTCTACTGGCATCATCTTTACTAGGCACAGACCTCTAGAACTCTTCTCATTAAATGTTAGTCTTCACTTAACTTAGGCCTACATCCCTGTACATGATGGATCCTATGGTTTGATCAACCTTAGCTTGGTCAAGTGGATTTTGACACCTGAAATACCTTTGAATACCTTCAAACATTAGACAGATATGACTTGTAAATCCCAATATGAGACCCATGAGATCAAGAACTTCATATATTAAGAATGAATGTGACAGTCATGCTTCCTTTTGTCTTTTCTGCTCTCTAAGAATGTTTGAACTTATATTTCTACAACATCCTCTGCATCATTCCTTGTGGCTTTTTCTGAGCAGCATCCCCATCTTCTTCATTTACTAAATTTTTTTATGTCCTGTAGGTTTAGTTCAAGTTTTATGATAACAACAATGATTATAGAAGTTGATACCCCTCCTCTATATAAACCTTCAATTAGAACTCTTCTCAAATCTTGGAAAACAACCTTGTAGGTTGCATATTCAGAAAGCTTCTGAATTCCATCCACTATTTCAGTTCAAGCAAGATTAAGATCGATTTCAAGCATGTTCAATGTAGCCTTAGACATTGAATTTGATGTGCTAATTTCATTTGGGATATGCTGGGTATGGCCATATTCAATCTGTGTCATGGCTTGTTCACTTGCTGTCTAATTTGCTGACTATGACTTAGCATCAAAAATATACTAGAGACTTCATAAAACCTCTCTTCTTTTGATGTATCTGCCCTATCATTGCAATGGATATTTGGAGATTGCTTCATCTAATTTTCTTGTGAACAACATACCTTTCATTTCTTATTATGCTTCATATGATGCATTGATTATTCTCTGATTAGCACAAGAGTGTTGTCCTAAACATGTAAGCACCTAATAATGGCTGCATTTTGTCATGGACTATATTTGAACTACTTCCTCCTCTGCAAGGCTGCATGATGAGATGCATGATATTCTTGAATGTCTTGAATGCACACAAATGATAATGAGATAGACAATGAATGTAACCATGATGTGATAATGCCTCTTACTCATATCATTGGGCAGTCTTGAAAAGAGCTCAATGCTCATTAATGGTTCTCACTTCATAACACCTTGAACTGACAATCATGTATGGGTATTGAGGTTGAAGCTCATGCACTGACTTGATGTAGTACTCCTTCAGTTAAATAGGTTCTATTTGAGCACAATGAATATGAATTATTCCCTCCTGAAATTCAGGGGCAGCATATTGGACTCAACCCTTGTGGGATCCGACTTTGCACCACATGCTAAAATGTCTTCAAAACAGCAACATAACTGCTTCTATACCTGCACAGGAAATAAACATGTTAGTTATAAAACATACCTTTGAAGTTTAATGCTTCTCATCATGATGATTTGGCTCTCATCTGATGATCTAATTTTTTTTTGCATATATCTCACAATGAACCAATTGAATTGATGCATCATAATTGTAGGTTATATATCTATTGATGAAGCATATGATGAGTTTTTATATTTGAAGCTCTAACCAAATCTTTCAAACATTGCAGGTTCATCTTGAAGATCAGGAGCAGGAAGTTAAAAAAATGAAGATTAAGCTACAGATAGGAGGGTCAAGACCAACACTTCAAGGTAATGAAGGATATAACTCTTCTCATATGTTCCTTTCTTTTCTTTATCTTCAGACGTATAGCTTGCATGCTTTGTTGTATTGGCTTAGTTTAGTCATTCCCACGGCTTGTGTGGGACATATTTAAACAATCCTTTGAATATAATCAGTTATTTTACTTTATGCAATGACTCTATGTATATTTTGCTTTCTGAATCAAATACATAGTATAAAACAACTAAATCTCTTTTTAAAGCACATGTTTAAAACATGATGTACAATTTGATAGTTTATAAATACCTCTTTACTTGCATTGAAACATAGTGAATAATCAGCAACTAAAACATGAAATCCATCCATTCTCTTCATTCTTTGAATGTCTATTTTCTTGACTGTAGATGATTTCCCTTACTAGGATGATGTAACAGCTTAGCTTGAGCTATTACATGATTTTGATAAGTGATTTTGCACTTGTCTTCTATCAAGACATCAGACATTGACTAGATGATCTTTCATAAGCAAATTTTTTTTGTACCCCTTCTAAACAACTGATGTTTAGGCCTTGCTAAATTAGGTGTGAACATAATTTAGTAACATTTTTGGTGACCTCTCAGGGGTGTTTGCCTGTTAAACAAGTAGGACCAGTGGCCTTAGCAATCCATTGGGCTTAGGAGTCAATTCCTGTCCTTTGTAACTCAAAAAACCTCTGTGACTCAGCTGCCAGAAACATACAGTAGCAAAACTATACTGAAATGAAACTAAT
The DNA here is from genome assembly GCA_027924645.1 of Cunninghamia lanceolata. Classification (NCBI taxonomy): domain Eukaryota; kingdom Viridiplantae; phylum Streptophyta; class Pinopsida; order Cupressales; family Cupressaceae; genus Cunninghamia; species Cunninghamia lanceolata. Next base: position 16,854,854 of record BSBN01000193.1, on the reverse strand, counting down.
TTGACCTTGTTTAGGTCATGACCAAGAAAAATGTGCATGTGCACTTCCTGGAAAATAAAATACTAAACTGAAATTCTACTCTACCCTACACTATCCAACCAAGAAGCTGGTTAAACAAATCCATTGATTGGCTTTGTAAAATAACTTCCCTTTCTGATTAAGAAAGGGTGTTCTACAAGGTGATTTGTTACCGATAAGATATGATTTATAAGGACATACCTTATAGAATGTTGCAAAACTCTCTGAAGAACAAAAACAAACTCACTCACCATATGAATCTGATCATAGATACTACTGTTATGGGCTGAATAGATGATCTAATTCTGTTGTTCTAAGGCTGCAATCTCATCTTTGGGTACAACAGTAACATGTGTCTCCTTATTTAGCTCTCTGCCAGCTAAATCTCTAATTGGACACCCTCTTGAAAGGATGAACTTTTTGCTCATACTTCTGCTCTCTTGCTTAGGATCTACTGTCCTATTGTCACTTGTAATCTCAACTTGATTTAACTCACATGAATGAAATGAAGGAATGCTTGCCTCTTTGACCTGAATAGGCTAATCACATACTATTGACTCATGTGATACTAGCTTATCATCAATGTTAGAACAAAAAACTTCTATGATACCTGAAAACATGCTCTCATCTAACTGATAATCTTGCACTGAATCTAAATGAGTTTTATCATTCTGCTATTCAAAACTAGACATTGATTATAGAATGCATGTGATATCTTCTATTTCATCCACAACTTAAGGAAGTTCATCAAACAAATTAGCTAGAACTGGAGACTGAACCTCTATTTCCTTTATAAAAACATGTTCAACATGATCTTTTTTGCCATCTAAGTTTGACACAAAGGAATCAAGATCATCCCAAAATGAAACTTCATCACATTCCTCTTGGATTTTTGATAAATGTGAATTGTTTTTTACCTTATAACAACTCTTAGCCAGCTGTGTAAGTTCCATGATAGGCTTACCTTCACATTTTTCTACTTTATATGAGACCTTATTGTCTGACTTCGTAGCTTCAATCAACAATTCATTAGGTTGTTGAGGATCTTCTTGATGTTCTGAAACTACTATTGGTGAAAACATAATCACACCTTCTTCATCATTTTCAAAAAAAGAAGGTAACTCATCAATCCAAGTTGAAAGATGATCTTCTTGATCAACCTCTTTTACTTCTCCACCCTGCTATTCTAATTGATCTTCTAAAATAAATACTAAAACATTTTCATCAATTTCAACAAAACAAGGAAGATCATTAGCTAAAACATTGAAAGATTCTTCTTGAAAGGTCTTTTCCTGTTCAATCTTTTGCTGCTCGAATTAGTAATGCTCCATAGTTGCATGCATTAAATATACATTCCTAGCTTTATTCATGATGAGTGACCTATCTTGAAAGACAATGGGTCCATCCTTATAAAGGCAAATAGTGATAAGATAATCAGATTCATCTGATATAGAAACTTGGAGATTTTCTTGAGTTTCCTCATCTTGAACAGTCTGATTTGGAATGAAATGAACTGTTTGGATCTCATGCTTATGTGTTTGAGTGAGCAAAAGTCTCATTTTCTCCTCTTTTGCAAGCATCTCCCTCTCAAACTGTATCTGTTGTACCTCCAACTCTTGCTCATGAAGGTAGGCCTGATAATCTAACTCCTATTGCTATAAATCAAGCTCTTGCTATCTTTTGACCTCATTCAACTATTTATTGATTTCTAACAATGTGTTATTGAGATCAAGCGACATACTCTTTATGCTTGCAATCTCCTCTTTTTTTCTCACTTGGAGCTGGTTGGGAAAGATATACTGCTGGTTTTGAAGAAAATAGGCATCTTGAAGCTGATTTGGTTTATGTATAGGCTACCGACAAGGCTGAACTGGGGTGGGTGGGAGGTAAGCATGTTGAACATGCTTATATATTGCTATTGCATGGCTATTTGGGATAAAACCAGCAGTATTCTAAATCTGATATGGCTAGCTAGAAAGCTGGTACTATTGGTTATAATGAGGAAAATGATTGTTTGGGGACCAAGAGCTTGGATTTTCATGATATGGTGGAGAATACCCATAATTGCTACAATCTCTAGACATTTTACATGAAAAGTCTAAATCATATGACCATCAAAACATGAACATTAAAAGACTACACCAACTTGATTCCTTGTAGATTCCTGGGCTGCTGAAACTAGTTGATATATACTTAGAGTCGCCATGGTGTTTGATGATTTTGCCTCCAAAGGTTGATAATAGCGAAGAAAACACGCAATCCTTCAATATGTAACTCTTTTCATGTGCTGTTCACTAGATCTACTTGAAAATTAGAAAACAGAGTCGCCAGGTATGCTGCTTTCACCTTAAAAGGCTAAAACTTTGCTGGGCATACCAAAACAACAAAGACAAATTGTGTTTAAGTGGCCTGAACCTCAGTTCAGAGTCCCACCGGGCATGCCAAAAACTATTATCGTGCAAGATTCCACCCATTATGCAAAGATGTGAAGCTCAACAATCCTGTGTAACATAGGATCAAACTCAGGTTGTGGGTGACCTATGATGAGTTTGAACCTCTAGATTATGGGCTAGTTCCCTTATAATTTTCAAATGGGTTAATAACTTTGCAAGAAAAGGGTTGAAAAGACCTATTAAAAGCACTAAAACTGTAACTTAAAAGTGTGGTGATGCACCTAATTTGATGAAAAATGCAACTCTAATTCACAATAAATCTCAGAAAAATCTATCCACATAATTCAATTTTGCAATATGATCACAAAAATATTTCTAAGGGAGGCTAGAAATGATTTTCTTCATGGAGGAAAACAGGGTTCTCACAGCATGAAAGAAATACTATTCCAATTGCACAACCTAAGATTTGTGATTTTTATTGCTATTCAATACATGCAAGTAAAAATGAGATAATAATTTTAAAGGTTCTGATATTAAACACAATAAAATCTCATCAAATCATTCATAAAGACAGTACCAATGAGAAGGTCGACACTTGATTGTACTAAAAAATAAAGGAACATGTTGATGATGATTACTAGTCATAACAACATGCATAAAAATTTGCACAACAAACCTTTATTATCTTGTAAAGTACGATCAACTTAGGATAAGTTGATGACTCCAAGTCTCCGTTGATCAGGTCATGATCGTATGACGTTACTCAGAGGTTGATGTGACATGCTATTTTCCATTTCAAGGGGTCTTACATTTGTCTTGATGATCAGTATTGTTCTGTTTCCTGTAAATTTGCTCCACAGAGAGGTTATTTCTACTTTATTTCCAAAGATAGCTGATATATTTGCAAGTTTGATCAATTCTTCTGATTATTGATCATCATGAACTTGTTCTTTTTTCTACACTGTATATTTATTCCAATGATGTGTCTGTAAGTGGATATTTGCATGTATCCCATGGATATTTGTATGAATTTGCATGATATTTGTTAATCTAACATGCTTTTACTCTAAATATGCTATGTATTTCCAATTATCTATGGGATATCAGCATATTTCATGTTATTTGCTTCTGATTCTCTATTATTTGCAATTATGGTGATGATTTGTTATGAAATTGAAAGAAATTTAAAAGAATGCTTATAATTTTAGTGAATCTTTAGCCATTGAACCACATACATACAAGATACATTCATGAGGAGAAGAAATCAAACCATATGTCACCAGGATGTTCCACAGCTAGATATGGATGATGCTAACTTCAAAGGATAAGGAATGAAAACAACACATGCAGACTGACAAGCACTCCAAGGGATGCAGCTGATCAATGGATGTATCAATATTTCAAACACAGATTACTCCAGATTTACGATGATTTGTAATCAAATATGCTTCTCTTTCATTCAGTATGCATAACATGTACATTTACAATAACTTTGAAATGAGTCCTGATATTTCAGCAATCAAATTTCAATTAAGTTTTGAATGTTCAAAATATGGCACCCCTGCACCTTTTATAGACTAAGGTGAGGAGGTAGTTACAAATGAACTACGGTCAAGATTTATCAATTAAGATCAATGATACATAATCACTCTTTGACTTAGTCAACTCTTCCTCGTGGCATAGGTTGCCAGCTAACAACCATTTGGATGACTCATTATCTTATGAGTGCCTTATGCATATGTCTTCTTGGTGATGCATCTTCGTTCATTCTTTAGGTTCCTCCTCTTCATCTTCGTCCTCTTCATGAGCATCATCTTCATTACTTTCTGTATTGCTGTCACCCTGATGAACATCTTCCTGTATATGGACCTTCATCGCTGTCCTGATATTCTCATATGCCTGCACTATCTTATCTACCTCCCCTCCATCTTGGATTTTGGATTTTGTTATGGCATGCTTATGAGATTGAAACTTAGCTCTGAGCACCTCCAGCCTACCTTTTCTGTTATTTAAAGTCTCATTGTAAGTTTCCACCTTGACCTTTATCCTCATGATCTTATTCAATACTTCCTCCGTCAGGTGGGTGCAGGGATCATCTACTACCAACTGGAAATTATCTTGCAGAGCTTTGATAGCAAAGTCTGCGTCTTGATTTTCAATCTTTCCCTCTACTTTTCCTTCTAAAGCTTCAAGGATCTCTACTTCATAAGCCATCATGCTGTGCAACTTTATACTTATATCCATGAGCTTGCCATTGCATTTCTTCAGGATATCACATTCGAACCTGATATCCTCATACCATATGTCTATCAGCAGGGCAATGTTACTATTCAACACCTGATTATTTATTAAGATTTGAGGATCAATCCTCTTCATTTCACTCAAAGAAGTTAGGTCCTTTTCTAATTGGAATGACCACTTCCCTATTTCATTTTGCATTTTGTCTACTTTTCTCTTTAAACTGCTTAAAGAATTCCACCTCTGTAAGGAGGTTCTCAAAACATCCTCATCTCTTGTGAGGGCTGACAGCATCCATTTCTCCATGATCATGGCTTCATGTTTCATGAGGTCCAATTTGGTGACCTCTTCATGGGATATGATAGTCAATGGGACTGCCAAATCAACTGGTGTACTATCAGGGTTAATCAACCCCTTTATATGAATGCAGCTGAGCAATGTGCTCCTTATGCTGTTTATTTTTCTCTTTCTCCTTCTTTACCCTTTGGGTCAAAGAATCAATGATGTATTTCCCCTCTTGACCCTCTTGGTCCTCATTGGCAAAACCCAAATCAACAGTTGTGATTTGGAACTCCTCTAGGGTGATCTTGTCCTTCTCTTTCTCTACTGTAGGAAGTGCTACCTGTATAGTCCTTCTCCCTATAGCAAGATCTCTCTTAATAGTCGATGTCAATCTAGATTTCCTCTTGGGCTTCATTATTGTCTCTGCAAACAAGGTAGAAACATCAAATTCTTGAATTTTAGACCCTCCTTGCATACTTATTTCTTTCTCTAGCCACTGAGGCACTTCATCTCCAGATCCTTGATGTCCTTTGTCATCATTATGTCCACCATGATCTCCAGTATCTATTTCTATTCTTGATGGAGAAGGTGATTTCCCAGTTTATTCCTCATGGAATTCCTCAGGAGGGGTATCTTTTTGCATCTCTTCTTGCTGAGGGGCTTCCTTTTGTAGAGAAGGATCCTGTGGAATGTCCACATTATGATCCTGCACCTGATCCTAAACTCCCTCCTTCTGACTTTCATCCACTTTAGTATTTTCCTCATCTTGAGGCATATTGACATATGTGGCTGTCTGTGGGTTTGGTCCTTGTGCATCACCCTGATCTTGGGTCAATTCTTGTTCTGCACCCGAGGCAACCATGTCTTGTCTCTTAAGGTCCTCATGACTTGATTTATCTTTTTCTCCTGTGGAATCTCCCTGATCTCCCTGAGTCTAGGTAACAACATCACCTGATGTATATTTATCAGCCCTGCCTTTCTATTGGACTTCCACTATTTTTGGCTCGGCGGGTATCGCATGCTGTTGCTGACCCATATTAGGAGCATTGCTTTCCTTTTCTACTTGCTTAGCCACTTCAACCTTTTCTGTCACTTCAGGTGCACCTGCTTTATCCTTTGGGCTTACATCACCCTTGTATGTTAAATCTATAACCGTAGGGCTAGTCACCTGATCAACCAACTTGTCAAGCTTGATTTGTTGGGCTGCCCTCTCTGGGCTACTTTCTTTCACTTCCTCTATTTGCTTCACCTCCTTCAATACCACCATTTGAGCTAATGGGGTCCCATGTGGAGTCATGTGGGTATTGGAGATGAGAGTCTCCATCCTTTGAGAGACTACATTCTACACTACTTCATCATTTGATAAGTCAACGGTGTCCTCCAAGGAGAAAGGACCACCTTGACCAACTTTGAAAGCTTCTTTTATTTGTTCTTCTACCTTCTCAGTCTTAAACTTTATTATGGTGGGAAGCAGCACGTCATGTTGCATCTCCTTCTTAAATTCTTTGCCACCAGCTCCTCTCAATACTATAGGGTCTGCCCTGATATCACCCCGCATGGATGTTCTTTCCTTCTTGGGTGGTGACGTCAGTGGTGCCACCCTCCTTTTCTACTGATCATCATCGGGTCATCACCTACAGGCTCCTTGCTTATCTACACTTCTTCAAAAGGGATATCTTCTTCTACATTATGTTGTGAGGTTTGACCCTCATCCTGTACTTCTACAGTTTCTACAGCTAGCCTCAGGATCCTCTTTGTCTTTGGTTTGTCCATCAGAGGCGGTGCAGATGATGTAGATGCTTGTCCTGATGTTGATGCACCTACAGCTGTTATGGCAATTCTTTCAATTATCACCCCTTTAGGCTCATCTTCAGTTTTCTTTCCTCTAGGGGGACCTTTTCTCTATTTCTGTGTGGGTAACCTCTCCCCATTTGACTTTGTTTTCTCATTGAGGAAGTCATCATACTCGTCATCAACCAGTTCTTGCCTTTTCTTCTTAGAATCTACTGTGAGGGCTACACCCTTTTTCTTCAATCTAGTTATTAGGTCATCTACCAAAGCTTGGGTTAATTGCAGCACCCCACTTGTAAACTGATCCAAGGAAATGTCCTCCGGTTGTGTTAGATCAGGGCCTGATATGGTGTCATTGTACACCTTCTTGTCTTCATATTCGTTTGACATAGTTTTTCCATCATCCCTTTTCAGCTGTGCTGGCACTGAGATGCAGTCAAATGTCCTTGTCTGGTTCAAGGTGAGCCTATGGTATTTTCTTCTTCTCACCTCAGCTTCATCCTCACAATCAGTCTAGAAATCCTCCAGATGCTTCTGATGAATAGGTTTTCCCACTATTTTCTGCATCCTGCCATAGGGGTCATAAGATCTAGCCAATGGAAATGGCTGCAGATACATCAATTTCAGACCTCCCATGACATGCTTTATGCTCTGTGAATCTGAGCACATATACCAACCCATAGACACTGGAAATAATACTGGAGGTATCTTCTTTTTTTCCTTGTATGCCTCCATTATGGTAGACACTTGTCTGAGAAACTCCATCAGGACAATCCCATTAGTAGGGTATCTTGGTAGCCTAAGGGGTTGTCCTTCAAATCCCTCTATCCTTATATATGAAAATGTGGCAGACTGGATGAACCAGGCACCATGTCTGTAAACAACTTCTTGAGCTTGCATGCTCAGTATCTTAGTCCTGTCCTCCTCCATGGTTTTGACTAGATGCATAGAGAATGCATCATTTACCAATTTGTAATCCAGGAGGTAATTCTTTCTCTGTAGCTAAGGATAGTGATCCCATATGTGGGCATCATCCACATCACCGCCAACCTTACCCATTGTAGTCAGGGCATCAAAGGTTCCTTTGTAAGCACATGAGTACACAACATATGAGGTCATATAAAATGAGCATTCCTGTCCTCCTAGGTTCCTCATCCCTTCATCCAGTGCATCACTGATGATCTTGGCCCATAATGGCTTGTTGTCTGTATAAAGGACCATCTGGATGATTCCAAACATCCAATTCTTAAAATTTCTAGCATGAGGCATACCTGTTAGTCTACTTAGCAGGCAATCATGTACTGGTACTCATCATCAAAAATCAAATTTATACAAGTGTACGGGCAATTTAGCTGAGGCAGTGTAGGTGCTGCTCTTTGACCTCCACTGATACATCCTCTTCCTTGCATTCTTCTTCTTATTATTATACTCTATCTCCAGTTTATGTAGATCTACACTAACCACCTTCTTTCCAACTGGCAGATTAAAAGTAGAGTCGATGCCCTTAATTGAAAAGTCGGCATATACTCTTTCATGTTTCTCCACCCGCCTGGTCTTAGGGTTATAGTTCTTGGCACATTCCACTACCAGTTTTGGGGTGTCCATGGCATTTGGAAATTCAGTAGCATGCCACATTCCTGAAACATATATTGCATCTAGAAGGGTATTGTCTTTATCATGATCTATCCTTGCTGACCATACTTCCAGGTCTGTATCTCCTTGGTGAGTGTCACGAATGATGCCATACTTAAACTATACCCCTTCGGGCTGAACAAACATGGGCTTAAGAAATTTTGAATCAGACCTATTCCATCTAAGATATGCCATGGACTCCTGCAATAAACATGGTTTGTCTTACTTTACAATATCTATATGCATTCATACAACATTATGTACCTCTACGGCATCATGCATACTCTATTCATTTTTCTTCACTTCATTATGATATGTATATTTATAGATTCAAACCATAAGAAAGAACATACTACCTGAACATGCAGAAAATGACAATAGGAGGGTTTTCAATTACTTACCTGATAATGCTTTCCTCCTGGGTTAGATGGGTGATTACAGAAAAGGACCGCAAATGCTGAGGATCACCCGTTCTGTTATGCTGGAAGATCTAGTCCGTTCACAGGTAGCTGTATGAGGGTTTGACTTCTCTACTCTGTAATTTCTCATTTTTCACAAGGTAAATGAAAATAACCCCAGAAAATTACCTTTAAACGCATCTGTAGGGCAAATTAGGGTAAAATTGAGTTGGGATGGCTTAAATATGTTGATCTCCTGCAGAAAAACCATGGATGATGCCAAGTGTTTGAATTGTATTCGTAATTGGCGGGAATCTATCTACCGCATTTAAGTGCATTTAATGTCATGAAATAGGGAGGGGGGTGATCTTCGAAAGATCAGGTGATATTCAAAATATGAGCCCCTTAAGATAAAATGACCCCCTGCCTTCGAGTGGCAAAACTATTACAAAAAGAATTGGATGATGTGGTCAACGTTGACCACATGCAAATCGGGTCATGAAACTAAGATCAGGGATGTTCAAAATATGACCCCACAAATAAAATGATCCCCTTGGTAAGAAGATCGGGGTGATGTCACCGTGTCGACGACCTTGTTTAAGTGTTGTGTTGTAATGACGTCATCGTCATGTTATTGAATATGGTGGGCATTGGATATATACCTCCGCGAGGTAAAAAAGAATGATGACATCATCATCAGGGTGATTTCCTCATTTGTTGGATTTAGATGACATCATCATCATATTAGCATAGGGTGATATTTTGTGAAGAGGGTGATATTCATAAGATGACGGATATTAAAAATATGACCCCCTGCAAAATATATGAAGTCCCTTGACGGGCAGATAACAGCTACTTCATAAAATTGATGTCCGCACTTCACAGATCAAGTGATTATCGGGTGATAAACTTATATCTAGGTGATCTTATATAATATGACTAGCATTTGAAATATGACCCCCCTCTTCGGAATATCAGGTTTGACCGAAACTTTGACTTAACATAACTTTCTCCCCTTAAAGAATTTTGGGGTGATCCAAAAGGCAAACCTGCTTGGAATTTTATGCACTTTCCATCCATTAGGTTAATAATGTGAAATATTGACTTTGAAAACTAACCTCATCATGGTGACCTATCAACCCTCTTGCATGGAATTTTATGCATGACTAATTTTACCAGACAGCCCAAAGCAGAAAAACAACAAGCCAAAGCAGCAAAAAAAAGTTGGGTCCCCGTTTTGTCAAGTCAAAATGGGGTGTGTTGTGTAACCACACAAACAAATTGCCACCAAAGAACATAACTAAATTCCAATGATTCAATTGATGTGATCACATTCTAACATATTATTCTAACTCTTTCTAAGTATTATAATCTTTTTGAATGATAAGGTTTTCATCATGACAACAGTGCTAACAAAGGATCAGGTGTGTGCAAGTGATTAATTATCCTCATCTTGTAAGTAAGTTGAAAACATGAGTAACTGATGTTAAGCTACATAGTTTGGGAGCATCCCTCATAGCCAACCTGGATAGAGCCTTGCTCCCAACAGACGTCTATAGCCCTGGCAAGGTTATCTATACAATCCCCCTAAGTAGAGCCCCATTGCCAGCAAGCGTCTATAACCCCGGTAGAGTTACTTAGATGGCCTAATTTTATTTCTTTTTGGATTTTCAATATTTATTTTCTATATTCATATGATGTCATCATGTAAGCTTAATGTGCAAGGCATGGTCACTTGTTGATTTAGGTTGGAGATTGCATTGGTAGCAAGGGAGTCCCTTTAGATTTTTCACTTAACACCTATACTTGTGTGTTCCACAAACCCAAGGCTGTTAGGTGAGTCATTGTGAAAGAATCACTTTGGTCAATAAAAGGCATCTTGGTGAAAAGATACCACAGACCTGATCACCAACACTTCTCAAAATGAGTCATAACCTATATATGAATTTGTTCTCATCACTTGAATCTTAACAATTTGGTTATTTTCTTAGGGTGATGAGCTGCATCATCTTGACTAACCAAAACAGAACTCAACAAGCAAACAAGCAAACAAAGCAAAACTATACAAACAGCTATACAAATATGCACACTGATACACATGACTTACATGACACTGTTTTAGGTATGAAAATAATGGTTGAGAAACTGTCCATTAACTGGTAATGGGACATACTCACCGGTTAAAGTCTTCATCTTGTAGGTGCTGTCTCCTAAAATTTCTGAAACTTGAAAGGAACCTATCCAAAGTTTATCAAATTTACCATGATCTCCTTTTCTTTCATGTGCTTTGTCCCACATAAGGACTAAATCTGAAATTTTAAAGGCCTTGACTCTGGCTCTTTTGTCAAACCAACGCTTGACAACAGCCTAATGTTTAGCAAATTGATCAATTGCTTTATTCCTCTTTTCTTCTAGGTGCATCAACTAAAGCAAACTAACTTCTTGTTTATTATCTATGCCCAGATACTCTTGTGCAAACTGTAGTGTGGGGATTTTTAGGTTAACAGGGAGGATGGGATCCACCCCATATACTAGGTGAAAAGGAGAATTTCCTAATGCAGCCTTCATCTTGGTTCTATCTACCCACAAGGCATACTTTAATAGGGTGTTCCACTCCCTTGGTTTTTTTCTATTAATTTCTTTATGATGTTCAATAAATTCTTGTTTGTGGATTCTGCTAATCCATTCCCTTGAGGATAGTAATTTGAGCAAAATTTCAAGATGATTCCATGGTCAAAAGCCCAACTTGATAATTTTATTGAAGCAAAGGCAGACCCATTATCACATACTAAAGCATAAGGAACTCCATACCTGGTTACTATGTTGCTTTCCAAAAACTTGATTACATCCTCAGCATTGCATGTCTTACTGCTGACAGCTTCAGTCCACCTGGTACAATAATCAGTGATAGTCAACACATACCTATGGCCTGAAGATGATGGAGGGTTGATAGGTCCTATGAAGTCCATCCCCCATTGAGCAAATGGGCGCATCTCCATCACTGGAGGTAAAGGCTGAGCAACATATCTTTCTCTATTTGCATCAACCTAACACATATGACAACATTTGATGTGTTCAGCAGTATCCTTAAAAATAGTGGGCCAGTAATACCCTGCTTTGAGGATAGCATGAGTGGTAGCTAAGGATGATCCATGTGTAGTTCCAAACTTATCATGTAATTCTGCTAGCTCCTTATCTGCTTCTTGCCTTTCTAGGCATCTAAGGTATATTCCCTGATAGTTCTTCTTGAAAAGGACTCCTTCTTTTATCATGTATTTCTGTGATCTTATCTTTAAGGCTCTCCTCTGTGAGGGCTGCAATCTTGAAGGGCATCTTCCAATAATCAAGATGTGCCTGATGTCTGAATACCATTCTCCATCTTCCTTTGTATTTATGACATACTGCTAGCTCATGATGTTAGGATCAATTTCAGATATCATCTGACTCAATGCTTGTACTCTCACTAATTTCATGGGTGTTATGTCCATATCATACTCTTGGAGGACATTGATCCATTTAGGTCTCTTCTCGCCTAGTTCACTTTGCATTAACAGCATCTTTACTGTTGCATCTAGTATTACAACAATCACTTTACTTCTTAAGATGTAATGTTTGAACTTCTTGACTGCTCGAACTAGAGCAAGTGCTTGTCTTTCAACATCCATGTATCTGAGTTATGCATCCCTGAAAGGACAACTCATGAAGGCTATGGGATTTTCTTCTTTAGCCTCATTTCTTTGTGTTAATACTGCTGCAGATGTATGCTCTGAAGCAAATGAGTATATATAAAAATCCTTGGTATAATCTGGACTGATTAGAACAAGAGCATTAGATATGGCTTTCTTGATATCTTCAAAAGCTGGTCTAGCTTCGGGTGTCCACTCAATTTTGGCATCCTTCTTGAGCATGGCATTCAATGGTCTGACAATTTCTGCAAAGCCAGTAATGAACTTTCTAACAAAATTAATTTTACCAAAATAAGATTTGAGCTCCTTATTACTTCTAGGAAGCTGTATCTTCATGATTGATTCTACTCTCTCAGGGTCAATGATGATCCCGTCTTCTGTTATCAGGTGACCTAATAACTTCCTTGTGGTTACCCCAAATATGCATTTCTTAGGGTTTAGGGATATTCCATAATGTTCACATTCCTTTAGTACCTTCCTGAGGTCTTCTACATGATTCCCTCTCTCTTTAGAGAAAACTATCAAATTGTCCATGTATATGACTATGCATCTACCAATTAGCCCTCTGAAGGCTATATCCATCGCTCGCTGAAATGTGGCTCTAGCATTTATCAATCCAAAAGGCATGCGCCTGTAGGTGAATATTCCCCACTTTGTGGTGAATGCAGTCTTCAATCTATCTATCTTGTCTACCATCACTTGGTTGTAACCTGAAAAACCATCCAAAAATGACATCATCTTTGCACCATTTACAATTTGCAAGACCTCATCCAGAGAAGGCAAAGGATAGTTATCCTTTTCAGAAGCTCTATTTAAACTTTTGAAGTCTACACACATTCTGATGTCACCATTCTTCTTTCTTACTGGGACCAAGTTAGCCACCCATGTTGAATGTCTCACAGGAAATATGATCCTGGCATTAAGCAATTTCTTAACTTCTTAAAAAATGATGGGCTCCAGCAAAGCATTGACAGGTCTATGTTTCTATCTAAAAGGCTTAACATCTGGCTTTAGAGGTATAGTATGGGTGATAATCGATGTATCATAAGTTTTCAACTCATCATATGTCCAGGTGATGACATGGATATAATCTTTAAGTGATTGGGTTATTCCTTCCAGTTCTTATTCTATACACACTTTTCCAATCAGGACACTCCTTTTTTCATCATCATGCCCAATGTTAACCTGTGAATACTCCCCTCCATCTGCTTTAGGGAGATCTTTCTATTTCAGCATGTTGTCTAAATCAAATGCTATTTCCAACTCTATCATTCCTTTAGGAATATTGTTGCTAGGCAACTCTAGGATTTCTTCTTCTTCCCAAATATGATCTTCCACATTTCTTTCATCTGTGATCTATGCATCAAAGACATCTCTATTGGAAATGGAGTCTAGAATATGTTGATCATCATCAAATACTTGAAGGTTAACTACATTATCTGGTACAAAGGGTACTGATACTATTTCAACTGAAAATCTCTTTAAACCAGATATAGATAATGGTTCAAAAGTACTTGCAGCTTGGGCCAAGGCATCTGCCCTGTGATTTTATTCTCTAGGTACATGGGTGATGTTAAATGCATCAAAATCTTCTATCAGATCCCATACCCTATGTCTGTAATTAGACAACTTCTTATAATTACAAGAATATATACCTCTTACTTGTCTTACTACCAATTCTGAGTCTCCATAGACATGTATAATCTTCACTTTCTTTTTGAGTGCAAACAATATCCCATGAATCAAGGCTTCATACTCTATCACATTATTTGTGCATGGGAATTGCAATCTATATGCTGCTAAGTAGGATTTACCAGCTGGATCAATAAGATCTATTCCTACTTCAGCGCCTTGTTTTGATTTGGATCCATCAAACCTGAGGATCCATGGCTTATCTTTAGTTAAAGGCTTGTCTGGGCCTTCTCTTTTCTTTTTAGCTCTAGCAGCTACACCATTTGATATCCATTTCACTTTTGGTGTTTCAATTTTCTCAAACTTCACCTTATCTGGCTGATGTGAAGTTGATATTCCTTCTTTTTCTTTACAATCAGTAGGAAAATCTTTTGGACAAGGCAACATCTGCCTTTTCATAATATGCAAACATAATGAACAAGTAGTTTTTGAATGTTGTGCTTCATGCAACCTGCACCATCCTTTAATCAGAGCATCTTGTGGAGATCCTTGCTGCTGTATCATCTTTTGAATCTATTTTGACAAAAAATCTTCAAACTTGGACAAATTACTGCCCTATCTTCATCAGATAGTTCATAATATAACTCTACCAAGCAATAACTCCCTGGGGTGATTTTCTTTTTACTCTTAGCACTACCCTTGCTACATACCAGTATTTCTTCCATCATCTGAATAAGAACTTCATCATGATATGTGCTTTCTTCTATTCCTACAGATGACACACAAAAATCAGTATCACTATCACTATCTGCAGAACTTACCCTGGATGATGATGATGTCTCACTGTATGCTTGTTCTAGTTCCATCATATCTAGGCAAGCATCACAAGTCTTTTTAGAATGCGCCTCATCATGTAACCTGCACCACCCTTCAATTAGGGCATCATGAACAGGCACTCTTAACAATTGGCAACATTGCACTTCTTTGGACAAGTGCATCTCAAAATTCCTGAAGTGATCTACCTCTATCTTATTTTCAGGGTTACAATCATACTCTAAAGCTATTCTATCATCCTGAAGACTATCATCATGAAATGAACATCATACATGAGGATCTCTTCTATTCTGACAGTCTGGGGTCTGATGGAATAAACTTTGGGTTCTACATCTACATACATGATCTCATTGGTTTTATTGTACTCAGTGATCATATGTTTCATGCGAGGCTCAACATCTATCCTTATTTGATTAGATATTCTTTTTCATGGTAACCACATGTGACTAAAATTAGTGGACATGTATGCATTAAGTGTTTTTGACCAATCTCTACTGAGTAGCATCTCATAGGTATTAGGTATATCGACTACCTAAATATCAATATAGTATTGGATTCTTGGATTTGATGCTAACTACATATGGATGTGAGTTAGTTCTCCTACCACACTCACCTCCATTTTATCTAACTGTGTTACTTTCTTCAGTGACTTAGTAGGATGCAACCCTAAGGCATTGCATATGGACAAGGGCATTACATTGGTAGATGCTCCTGAATCTACTAAGCAATTATGCAAATTTTTACTAAACATCCTTATGGTAAGGAGAAAAGGAGGTGAATCAGTTTTATCTCTGTAAAGAGTCATGTGTGAAGTCTCTGAAGCTTGAACAATAGCTGGGGCTTTGTGTTTAACATTAACATCCCTAACAGTATGATCTTTATGCCCAGTCTGACTTGAGGTATGATTATCCTCTTTTGGAGTAGGATCATCTAAGGATTTCGTGAAAGCTTTTTTGATAGCTGGGGTTTTGAGTAATTCTGACAATGACAGGCTGATTTTGATCTTTTTCATTTCATCTGCCAAGTATGTGACCAACTTATCAGACTCAGGAGGCAGATTACTAGCTTTTGGTGCTGTATTTTGTGGTGCTAAGTACTGAGTATTAACTTTGGGAAATCTAGGGTTATTGCTTGCCTTAGGATTAGGAGGAGAGTTGAAATTATTTGGAGGCAAGGATGTAGTCAAGGGACCAACAGGTCAGTTTGAGTTATTCTGTAGATTGTAATTATGCCTACCCTGATATTACTATTGATAAGCATGTACTTCTTCATGTTCAATTGATGGCTCATTTTCATCTTCAAATGGAAAAACATAATTAGTCTCAAAAGCCATGGCTAACTCTTCACATGCTAAGGTGTAATTCTGATGAGGTGACGTTGTCTGCTGATGAGGATGATTGATGAAACTTTCTAGTACTAAAGTAGAATCATATCCACAGGGGACAATTTCATTTCCTTCAACACAAGGTGGATTACCTGAGGTATTAGATACTTTAGTTTGGAATATACTGGTAGCAATCCTGAACTGAGGACAATCTAGCTCTACATGAGCATTGGTGTTATGTATCCTGCACTAGTTTGTAAGAGCCGCCTTTGCCAGGTTCACTCTAGTGGTCTGCTTAGGTTCACCAGGGGTTGATTATCTAGGGGTGATGGTAGAGAACCATTGTTTGGCCTAGTGTTACACACTCTAGGCTGTCTAGGGGGATTATTGTTACCATTGTTGTTATTATAATTGTTATTGTATCCCCTATCAGGATAATTAGGTCTGTCATTGGCATATCCTCTATTCTGATTTGGTTGAGAATAGAAATTTTGACTCCTCAAGTGAGTGATCTCAATGGTGAGTTTCCTTAACTGTGCTAATATCTCTTTAATTTCTTCCTTTTCTTCCTGAACCTTGGCTACTAGATTATCTATTTGAGGTTTGAAAAAGGAAGATCCATTGTTATTGTTACTAGATTGTTGCACAACCTGAGGTATTTGTGTATGTCCTGGATATTGTAACATTTGACCATTCCCATTTGGAGGTGGCATGATACTGAGTGGAGGTATCTATAAAGGACTTGGCATTACAGCTGGAGGTATCATGACTCCATTGGTCTATTATTGAGCAGGATATGTAGGATAGGCAGTGAGTGTAGGAAATGCAATATTTGGTGTTGGAGCAGGAATCAATTGCTGACTGACTTTGACAGCTTCTTCAAAAGCTCCTATCAAGGTTGTGACACTAGGATGTGCTCTCCTGATAAACATAGAAGTCAAAGGATCTAAGGCTGAGTAGTATATGCTCCTAGTAGCTTCATCTATTACAGTATAGGGAGCAACTAACTTTGAGAGCATCTTTTGGAATCTTGTATTGAAATTAGCAATAGGTTCTCCTTCAAATCTCTTGATTGTGGCAAACAGATGATAATTCATTGAAGGATCTATAGGTATTTTGAATCTATCCTTAAAGGTTTTCTCCAAGGTGGCCCATGAACCGACTGAACCTTGACCAAGATTGATATACCAATTATATGCCTCTTCCCCAAAGGAAAATGGAAATAACCTGCATACCACATCTTGATGTTCAATTCTAGCCCTACAACAAGCTTCCTTGAATGTTTTAATGTGATCATCAACATCCTGATATGGATGATATTTAGGACAAATCTTATCTGGATTTTTAGGTAAAGGATGATATGCAGTAAAAATCAGAGGTGACTCTGCAGTAAAGAATGACATTGTGACTGGTGGAGGTTGGACCTGAGGTATGATAGGTGGTCCTGTGGGTGTTTGCAACCCGATAGGAGTTATAGGAGCATATTTTGGTGAAGCTCCTGACGCACTAGAACCAGGAGAATGATGAATATCTACTGTTCTAGGTCTAAATCCCTTGATAGGCAATTCTTCAAAGAGTCTGCTAGATCTGGACCTGGTATTTGGCCTAAGAGCCAGAATTTCATGAATTTATGCAAAATTTGGCTTATTTACTATAAAGATCGGCTGAAACTCCCTAGCAAAGGCTGTATTTATGATCAGGATCTAAAACTGACTAGATATTTATGCAATATTTGCAGAAATGATGCAAATATGAGGTGATATGAGGCTTTGGGACACAAGCAACCAGATATCAGATCTTTTAAGTAGATTACCTCAAAGCTTTAGCAAAAAGACTTGAAACAAAGGTTATCTTTGAAATATCACGGTGATCAACCACAAAGCTTGAAATATTTATGCTCAATTTTGAAAAATTTGCAAAGGACACACATGCACAGACTTAAAATAGCAAAACTTTGCATATGACTTGAAATACAGAGCTGCATGACTATTACCTTTATGTCTGTGTCATTAAATCAGACAAATCTACGGATGAAGAGGCCCTCCTTCTAGTGCTAATTTATGTTGTTGATGATTATTAGTCATAACAACATGCATAAAAATTTGCACAACAAACCTTTATTATCTTGTAAAGTACGATCAACTTAGGATAAGTTGATGACTCCAAGTCTCCGTTGATCAGGTCATGATCGTCTGATGTTACTCAGAGGTTGATGTGACATGTTGTTTTCCATTTCAAGGGGTCTTACATTTGTCTTGATGATTAGTATTGTTCTGTTTCCTATAAATTTGCTCCACAGAGAGGTTATTTCTACTCTATTTCCAAAGAAAGCTGATATATTTGCAAGTTTGATCAATTCTTCTGATTATTGATCATCATGAACTTGTTCTTTTTTCCACACTGTATATTTATTCCAATGATGTGTCTATAAGTGGATATTTGCATGTATCTCATGGATATTTGTATGAATTTGCATGATATTTATCAATCTAACATGCTTTTACTCTAAATATGCTATGTATTTCCAATTATCTATAGGATATCAACATATTTCATGTTATTTGCTTCTGATTCTCTATTATTTGTAATTATGGTGATCATTTGTTATGAAATTGAAAGAAATTTAAAAGAATGCTTCTAATTTTAGTAAATCTTTAGCCATTGAACCACATACATACAAGATACATTCATGAGGAGAAGAAATCAAACCATATGTCACTAGGATGTTCCACAGCTAGATATGGATGATGCTAACTTCAAAGGATAAGGAATAAAAACAACACATGCAGACTGACAAGCACTCCAAGGGACGTAGTTGATCAATGCATGTATCAATATTTCAAACACAGATTACTCAAGATTTATGATGATTTGTAATCAAATATGCTTCTCTTTCATTCAGTATGCATAACATGTACATTTACAACAAATTTGAAATGAGTCCTGATATTTCAGCAATCAAATTTCAATTAAGTTTCAAATGTTCAAAATATGGCACCCCTGCACCTTTTATAGACTAAGGTGAGGAGGCAATTACAAATGACCTACGGTCAAGATTTATCAATTAAGATCAATGGTACATAATCACTCCTTGACTTAGTCAACTCTTCCTCGTGGCACAGGTTGCCAGCTGGCAACCATCTGGATGACTCATTATCTTATGAGTGCCTTATGCATATGTCTTCTTGGTGATGCATCTTCATTCATTCTTCAGGTTCCTCCTCTTCATCTTCTTCCTCTTCATGATCATCATCTTCATTACTTTCTGTATTGCTGTCACCCTGATGAACATCTTCCTGTATATGGACCTTCATCACTATCCTGATATTCTCATATGCCTACACTATCTTATCTACCTCCCCTCCATCTTGGATTTTGTCTTTTGTTATGGCATGCTTATGAGATTGAAACTTATCTCTGAGCACCTCTAGCTTACCTTTTCTGTTATATAAAGTCTCATTGTAAGTTTCCACCTTGACCTTTATCCTCATGATCTTATTCAATACTTCCTCCATCAGGTGGGTGCAGGGATCATCTGCGACCGGCTAGAAATTATCATGCAGAGCTTTGATAGCAAAGTCTGCATCTTGATTTTCAATCTTTCCCTCTACTTTTCCTTCTAAAGCTTCAAGGATCTCTGCTTCATAAGCCATCATGCTATGCAACTTTATACTTATATCCCTGAGCTTGCCACTGCATTTCTTCAGGATATCACATTCGAACCTGATATCCTCATACCGTATGTTTATCAGTAGGGCAGTGTTACTATTCAACACCTAATTATTTATTAGGATTTGAGGATCAATCCTCTTCATTTCACTCAAAGTAGTTAGGTCGTTTTCCAATTGGAATGACCGCTTCCCTATTTCATTTTGCATTTTGTCTACTTTTCTCTTTAAACTGCTTAAAGAATTCCACCTCTGTAAGGAGGTTCTCAAAACATCCTCATCTCTTGTGAGGGCTGACAGCATCCATTTCTCCATGATCATGGCTTCATGTTTCATGAGGTCCAATTTGGTGACCTCCTCCTGGGATATGACAGTCAATGGGACTGCCGAATCAACTGGTGTACTATCAAGGTTAATCAACTCCTTTATATATGAATGTAACTGAGCAATGTGCTCCTTATGCTGTTTATTTTTCTCTTTCTCCTTCTTTACCCTGGGTCAAAGAATCAATGATGTCTTTCCCTTCTTGACCCTCTTGGTCCTCATTGGCAAAACCCAAATCAACAGTTGTGATTTGGAACTCCTCTAGGGTGATCTTGCCCTTCTCTTTCTCTACTATAGGAAGTGCTACCTATGTAGTCCTTCTACCTGTAGCAGGATCTCTCTTAATAGCTGATGTCAATCTGGCTTTCCTCTTGGGCTTCATTATTGTCTCTACAAACAAGGTAGAAACATCAAATTATTGAATTTTAGACCCTCCTTGCATACCTATTTCTTTCTCCAGCCACTGAGCCATTTCATCTCTAGATCCTTGACATCCTTTGTCATCATCATGTCCACCATGATCTCAAGTATCTGCTTCTATTCTCAGTGGAGAAGGCAATTTCCTAGTTTCTTCCTCATGGAATTCCTCATGAGGGGTATCTTGTTGCATCTCTTCTTGCTGAGGGGCTTCCTTTTGTAGAGGAGGATCCTGTGGAATGTCCACATTATGATCCTACACCTGATCCTGTACTCGCTCCTTCTGACTTTCATCCACTTGAGTATTTTCCTCATCTTGAAGCATATTGACATCCATGGCTATCTGTGGGTTTGGTCCTTGTACATCACCCTAATCTTGGGTCACTTCTTGTTCTGCACCCGAGGTACCCATGTCTTGTGTCTTAAGGTCCTCATGACCTGATTTATCTTTTTCTCCTATGGCATCTCCCTGATCTCCCTGAGTCTAGGTAACAACATCACTTGATGTATCTTTATCACCTCCACCTTTCTGTTGGACTTCCACTATTTTTGGCTCGGTGGGTATCTCATGCTGTTGCTAACCCATATCAGGTGCATTTCTTTCCTTTTCTACTTGCTTAGCCACTTCAACCTTTTCTGTCACTTCAGGTGCACCTACTTTATCCTTTGGGCTTACATCACCCCTGTATGTTAAATCTATTACCACAGGGCTAGTCACCTGATCAACCAACTGGTCAAGCCTGATTTGTTGGGCTACCCTCTCTGGGCTACTTTCTTTCACTTCCTCTGTTTGCTTCACCTCCTCCAATATTGCCATATGAGCTAATGTGGTCCCATGTGGAGTCATATGGGTATTGGAGGTGAGAGTCTCCATCCTTTGAGAGGCTACATTCTGCATTACTTCATGATCTGATAAGTCAACGGTGTCCTCCAAGGAGAAAGGACCACCATAACCTACTTTGAAAGCTTCTTTTTTTTGTTCTTCTGCCTTCTCAATCTTAAACTTTATTATGGTGGGAAGCGGGACATCATGTTGCATCTCCTTCTTAAATGCTTCACCACCAGCTCCTCTCAATACTATAGGGTCTGCCTTGATATCACACCGTATGGATGTTCTTTGCTTCTTGGGGGGTGACGTCAGCGGCATCGCCCTCCTTTTCCTACTGACCATCATCGGGTCATCACCTGCAGGCTCCTTGCTTACCTGCACTTCTTCAAAAGGGATATCTTCTTCTACATTTTGTTGTGAGGTTTGGCCCTCATCCTGTACTTTTGTAGTTTCTACAGCTGGCCTCAGGATCCTCTATGTCTTTGGTTTGTCCATCAGAGGCGGTGCAGATGATGCACCTGCAGCTGGTATGCCAATTCTTTCAATTATCACCCCTTTAGGCTCATCTTCAGTTTTATTTCCTCGAGGGGGACCTTTTCTCTGTTTCTATGTGGGTAACCTCTCCCCATTTGACTTTCTTTTCTCATTGAGGAAGTCATCATACTCCTCATCAATTAGTTCTTGCCTTTTCTTCTTAGAATCTACTGTAAGGGCTACACCCTTTTTCTTCAATCTATTTATTTGGTCATCTACCTAAGCTTGGGTTAATTACAGAACCCCACCTGTAAACTAATCCAAGGAAATGTCCTCTAGCTATGTTAGATCAGGGGCTGATATGGTGTCATTGTACACCTTCTTGTCTTCATATTCATTTGACATAGTTTTTCCATCATCCCTATTCAGCTGTGCTAGTACTGGGATGTAGTCAAATGTCCTTATCTGGTTCAAGGTGAGCCTATGGTATTTTCTTCTTCTCACCTCAGCTTCATCCTCACAATTAGTCTGAAAATCCTCCAGATGCTTTTGATGAATAGGTTATCCCACTATTTTCTGCATCCTGCCATAGGGGTCATAAGATCTAGCCAATGGAAATGGCTGCAGATACATCAATTTCAGACCTCCCATGACATGCTTTATGCTCTATGAATCTGAGCACATATACCAGCCCATAGACATTGGAAATAATATTAGAGGTATCTTGTTTTGTTCCTTGTATGCCTCCACTATGGTAGACACTTGTCTGAGAAACTCCATCAGGACAACCCCATCAGTAGGGTATCTTGATAGCATAAAGGGTTATCCTTCAAATCCCTCTATCCTTATATATGAAAATGTGGTAAATTGGATGAACTAGGCACCATGTCTGTAAACAACTTCTTGAGCTTCCATGCTCAGTATCTTAGTCCTATCCTCCTCCATGGTTCTCACTAGATGCATAGAGAATGCATCATTTACCAATTTGTAATCTAGGAGGTAATTCTTTCTCTATACCTGAGGATAGTGATCCTATATGTGGGCATCATCCACATCACCGCCAACCTTACCCACTGTAGTCAGG
Organism: Cunninghamia lanceolata; assembly: GCA_027924645.1. Lineage (NCBI taxonomy): Eukaryota > Viridiplantae > Streptophyta > Pinopsida > Cupressales > Cupressaceae > Cunninghamia > Cunninghamia lanceolata. The sequence continues at coordinate 16,831,830 of BSBN01000193.1, read as the reverse complement.
GCATCAAAGGTTCCTTTGTAAGCACATGAGTACACAACATATGATGTCATATAAAATGAGCATTCCTGTCCTCCTAGGTTCCTCATCCCTTCATCCAGTGCATCGCTAGTGATCTTGGCCCATAATGGCTTGTTGTCTGTATAAAGGACCATCTGGATGATTCCAAACATTCAATTCTTAAAATTTCCAGCATGAGGCATACCAGTTAGCTTGCTTAGCAGGGAAATCATGTATTGGTACTCATCATCAAAATCAAATTTATACAAGTGTACGGGCAATTTAGCTGAGGCAGTGTAGGTGCTTCTCTTTGACCTCCACTGATACATCCTCTTCCTTGCATTCTTCTTATTGTTATTATACTCTGTCTCTAGTTTATGTAGATCTACACTAACCACCTTCTTTCCAACTGGCTAATTAAAAGTAGAGGCGATGGCCTTAATTGAAAAGTTGGCATATACTCTTCCATGTTTCTCCACCTGCCTGGTCTCAGGGTTATAGTTCCCGGCACATTCCACTACCAGCTCTGGGGTGTCCATGGCATATGAAAATTCGGCAGCATGCCACATTCCTGAAACATATATTGCATCTAGAAGGGTATTGTCTTTATCATGATCTATCCTTGCTGACCATACTTCCAGGTCTGTATCTCCTTGGTGAGTGTCACCAATGATGACATACTTAAACTGTACCCCTTCAGGCTGAACAAACATGGGCTTAAGAAATTCTAAATCAGACCTATTCCGTCTAAGATCTACCATGGACTCCTGCAATAAACATGATCTGTCTTACTTTACAATATCTATATGCATTCATACAACATTATGTACCTCTATGGCATCATGCATACTCTATTCATTATTTTTCACTTCATCATGATATGCATATTTACAGATTCAAACCATAAGAAAGAACATACTACTTGAACATGCAGAAAACGACAATAGGAGGGTTTTTAATTACTTACCTGATAATGCTTTCCTCCTGGGTTAGATGGGTGATTACGGAAAAGGACCGCAAATGCTGAGGATCACCCGTTCCTTTACGCTGGAAGATCTAGTCCGTTCATAGGTAGTTGTATGATGGTTTGACTTCTCTACTTTGTAATTTCTCATTTTTTGTAATGTAAATGAAAAAAACCCTAGAAAATTACCTTTAAACACATCCGTAGGGCAAATTAGGGTAATACTGAGTTGGGATGGTTTAAATCCGTTGATCTCCTACAGAAAAACCATGGATGATGCCAAGTGTGAATTGTATTCGTAATCGGCGGGAATCTATCTACCACATTTAAGTGCATTTAATGTCAGGAAACAGGGAGGGGGTGATCTTTGAAAGATCAGGTGATATTCAAAATATGACCCCCTCAAGATAAAATGACCCCCCACCTTCGAGCGGCAAAACTATTACAAAAAGAATCAGATGATGTGGTCAACGTTGACCACATGCAAATCGGGTCATGAAACTAAGATCAGGGGATGTTCAAAATATGACCTCGCAAATAAAATGACCCCCTTGGTAAGAAGATCAGGGTGACGTCACCGTGTTAGCGACCTTGTTTAAGTGTTGTGTTGCAATGATGTCATCGTCATGTTATTGAATATGGTGGGCATTGGATATATACCTCCGCGAGGTAAAAAGGAATGATGACGTCATCATCAGGGTGATTTCCTCATTCATTGGATTTAGATGATGTCATCGTCATATTAGCATAGGGTGATATTTTGTGAAGAGGGTGATATTCGTAAGATGATGGATATTAAAAATATGACCCCCTGCAAAATATATGAAGTCGTTTGACGGACAGATAACAACTACTTCATAAAATTGATGTCCGCACTTCGCAGATCAAGTGATTATCAGGTGATAAACTTATATCTGGGTGATCTTATATAATATGACTGACGTTTGAAATATGACCCCCCTCTTCGGAATATCAGGTTTGACTGAAACTTTGACTTCACATAACTTTCTCCCCTTAAAGAATTTTGAGGTGATCCAAAAGGCAAACCTGCTTGGAATTTTATGCACTTTCCAACCATGAGGTTAAATGTGAAATATTGACTTTGACAACTGACCTCATCATGGTGACCTATCAACCCTCTTGCATGGAATTTTATGCATGACTAATTTTACCAGACCGCCCAAAGCAGAAAAACAACAAGCCAAAGCAGCAAAAAAAAGTTGGGTCCCCATTTTGTCAAGTCAAAATGGGGTGTGTTGTGTAACCACACAACAGAACGCTTGCATAAAAATGACAAAGAATAAATTCTGTAACCTACTGTAATGTATTAATCTACAAAATTGAGTTACAAACACTCTTTCTCTCTGCAATGTGTAAGAGAGCAAAAAGGCCAGAACTAGAAAAACATAAGTTTTTCTCACAATATATAATCTGCTCTCAAAGAGACATAGAAAGGTCAACTATAGTCAACTACCTCTAAAAATAATCCCTACAAAACTGATCCATGAGCAAGCATGAAAATCCCTAAAAAATAGGGTCCTAACTGCAGAAAAAGAAGCCAAAATAGCTTCATACTACCTTTCAAACTCAGTTTGACCAAGTGGTGGACCAAACTCTTGCTAGTTTGACCAAAAATCATGTAAGAGCTCTAAAAATAGCTCAGTTAACTCCATCTCCTGATTTCACATGACTTTGGGATGCAGAAACAAAGTGAAAAAAAAAGTAGTCAAGATGATTTACTTTATTATTTATTATAGATTTGTCCATTTTCACCATCTTTGCATTTCTATGATAAATAATAAATTAATTTATAGTTCATTACTTTATTATTTATTTACATTTGTTTATTATTTTCTAACTCATGGAAAAGAATAGCTCTCTCTTTGACTCCCTCTTGACTTGAAGGTCCTCTCTCATGCAAGCAATAATACCCATGATTCTGTATGAGATATAATATGTGACATCAAAACAAGCCCTTATGTCTCCCATGTCATCTTCATGCACCTTACCTTTGCATCATTATTCCTCCATGCATAATATGTGATGTTTGATTACATTTTTTAAGGTCAAAGACCTTTCAATCATGATGCATTATTTGATTTTGAAAAATTCCCTTCACGGGCTCCTAGGCATCATTAGGTTCAAACACTCAAAGTGTTGACCTCCAGCATAATTTTGGATAACAATGATATCCAAAAAGAAGTCAAAAATGAAGAAAGAAAGCCCACTGTGGCTAGGGCATTCGACCAAAAGGAATGAAAACCTAAAAAATATCATTTGCACTTTGATTTTTTGGTGGAGAACTCTGCCTGTGCCGCCATTGAAGGTTAGGGTTTGAGGGAAAAACCCTAGATTCTCTGCTGTTCTTGAGCAATCCCTTGATGATTCTTTACAAAAGATGAAAGGTAAGACTCTCTGCTTCTATTTTGAACTAAAAATTTCTCTTTAACACAGGATTCTGGCCTTCTAGCCATGACCATATCAAAGCTTCTGATGTATTTTCCATTGTGCTTTCTCTATTATCTCTTTCTTGTATTTTGGAGCCACCATGGCTGACTGGTTTGAGTCTTTTAAAGGCAAATCATTGAAAAAAATCCACGGCCTCTTATATACCCCTTTACTCAGAAGCAAGGTAAGCTCTCTTCATTTTATTTACTGCATCATTTCTTTGATTTCTCCATTACAGGTATGTGGCCTTACTTGTATATCTCAAAGTGTCTGAGTGTTCTTTGTTCATATGAGCTCAAAAACTTTCTATTCTCCTTTGTATATGAGATTTCTACTTGAAACCCCAAGTGGGTTTAACTTGTTGTGAGGAAAAAAAATCACTCTGGTCGTGACTTTGATGGCACAAAATGGGTTTCTCATTCATTTTTTGTATGCAAAAGATAATGAAATCACATTGCGCTTCATTTCTAAAAATGCAAAAGGACTAACATTATATTGGACCGTAGCTATATCTGGTATATTTCATATTTTCTGAGTGTTTTTTTAAACCCTCGTGGGCTCAAACCCTATACCTTCTCCTATATTTGTGATCTCATAATGCAAATTTATATGGGGTTTTGATATTCATGAAGGAAAAATGCTTTCTTAGGCCACGACCTATGAACTCACCACACATTGTATTACCTACATTTGTCTTTACATAATGAGGAAACTTTGCATACTTTATATCTCTATCTTCAAGCTCCCTCTGATCTATGTACAGGGTCACATTCATTTAATCTCTGCATTTATCAACATTGGTTTCTACTTTATAACACTGCAAGCTTCTTTTGAAACAGTTTCATGCCATCCTTAAGTGCTAATAGGGTTTATAATGTTTCATGCTATAATGCAAGGATCTCAAAAATTTTATCAGACTTTTATAAAGACTGTGCAGGCCTTATTTGATGACTGCATGTTTCAATCTATTTTATTGATATCACTATCTCTGCAGGTTGTCTTCTAATCTCGAACCTCTTCTCATTTTATTCACTGTACTGGCATCATTTGCACTAGGCACAGACCTCTAGAACTCTTCTCATCAAATGTTATTCTTCACTTAACTCAGGCCTACATCCCTGTACATGATGGATCCTAGGGTTTGATCAACTTTAGCTTGGTCAAGTGGATTTTGACACCTGAAATACCTTTGAATACCTTCAAACATTAGACAGATATGACTTGTAAATCCCAATATAAGACCCATGAGATCAAGAACTTCACATATTAAGAATGAATGTGACAGTCATGCGTCCTTTTGTCTTTGCTGCTCTCTAAGAATGTTTGAACTTATATTTCTACAACCTCCTCTGCATCATTCCTTGTGGCTTCTTCTGAGCAACATCACCATCTTTGTCTTTTACTGAATTTTTTTATGTCCTATAGGTTTAGTTCAAGTTTTATGAGAATAACGCTGATTATAGAAGTTGATAGCCCTCCTCTATATAAACCTTGAATTAGAGCTCTTCTCAAATCCTAGAAAACAACCTTGTAGGCTGCATATTCAGAAAGATTCTGAATTCCATCTACTGTATCAGCTCAAGCAAGATTAAGATTGAATTCAAGCATGTTCAATGTAGCCTCAGACATTGAATCTGATGTGCTAATTTCATTTGGGATATGCTGGGTATGACCATATTCAATCTGTGACATGGCTCATTCTCTTGCTTTCCAATTTGCTGACTCTGACTTGGCATAAAAATATACTAGAGACTCCATAAAACCTCTCTTCTTCTGATGTATCTACCCTATCATTGCAATGCATACTTGGAGATTGCTTCATCTGATTTTCATGTGAACAACATACCTTTCATTTCTGATTATGCTTCATATGATGCATTGATTATTATTTGATTAGTACAAGAGTGCTGTCCTGAACATGTAAGCACCTAATAAGGGCTGCATTCTATCATGGACTTTATTTGAACTACTTCCTCCTCTACAAGGCTACAAGATGAGATGCTTGATATTCTTGAATGTCTTGAATGCACACAAATGATAATAAGATAGACAATGAATGTAACCATGATGTGACAATGCCTCTTACTTAGATCATTGGGCAATTTTGAAAAGAGCTCAATCCTCATTAATGGTTCTCACTTCATAACACCTTGAACTGACAATCATGGATGGGTATTGAGGTTGAAGCTCATGCACTGACTTGATGTAGCACTCCTTCAGTTAAATAGGTTCTATTTGAGCATAATGAATATGAATTATTCCCTCCTAAAATTTAGGGGCAACTTGTTTGGCTCAACCCTTGTGGGAGCCCACTTTGCACCACATGCTGAAATGTCTTCAAACTAGCAACATAACTTCTTCTATAGCTATACAGGAAACAAACATGTTAGTTATAAAACATACCTTTGAAGTTCAATGCTTCTCCTCATGATGATTTGGCTCTCATCTGATGATCTAATTTTTTTTGCATGCATATATATGACAATGACCCAATTGAATTGATGCATCATAATTGTAGGTTATATATTTGTTGATGAAACATATGATGAGTTTTTATATTTTGAGCTCTAACCAAATCTTTCAAACATTACAGGTTCATCTTGAAGATTAGGTGCAGGAAGCTAAAAAAATGAAGATCAAGCTACAGATAGGAGGGCCAACACCAACACTTCAAGGCAATGAAGGATATAACTCTCCTCATATGTTCCTTTCTTTTCTTTATCTTTAGATGTATAGCTTGCATTCTTTGTTGCATTGGCTCAGTTTAGTCATTCCCACGGCTTGTGTGGGACATATTTAAACACTCCTTTGAATATAATAAGTTATTTTACTTTATGCAATGAATCTATGTATATTTTGCTTTCTAAATCAAATACATAGTATAAAACAACTGAATCTCTTTTTAAATCACATGTTTAAAACATTATGTACAATTTGATAGTTTATAAATACCACTTTACCTGCACTGAAACATAGTGAATAATCAACAATTGAAACATGAAATCCATCCATTCTCTTCATTCTTTGAATGTCTGTTTTCTTGACTGTAGATGATTTCGCTTACCAGGATGTTGTAATAGCGTAGATTGAGTTGTTACATGATTTTGATAAGTGATTTTTCACTTGTCTTCTGTCAAGACATCAGACATTAACTGGATGATCCTACATAAGAAAAAAAAATTTGTACCCCTTCTAAACAACTGATGTTTAGGCCTTACTAAATTAGGTGTGAACATAATTTAGTAACAATAGTATATGATGAGCCCATTCCTATTCTTTGTGACAATACAAGTTCTATCAATAGTTCAAACAATCCAGTGATGCATTCTAGAACCAAGCATATATCTATTAGGTAACAATTTTTGAGAGAGAAGGTTGCAAATCAAGAAGTCAGATTGGAGTATGTGCCCATAAAGGATCAGGTTGCAGATATCTTTACAAAGTCACTTTCTAAGGACACATTTGAGTATCTTAGATAGAAGTTGTTGGCCCTCCTTCTAACTAGATGCATAGATGGTGCATCTGTCTAGGGTGAATAGTTAAAAGACATATCTTTATCCCTGGATTGATGGAGGCTACCTCTCAGGGGGAGCAGGTAGTTAAGAAGCTGAGAATGATGACAAGGATTGATCAGTTAAGGGAAGCTGATAGATAAGGATCACTGAAAAAAGATCTAGAAAGAGCTGATAGATAAGAAGTAATCAAGGAAGTTCACTTGTTTAATGAAAACAAGGGGAGCTAAAGGAAGATCTATTTAGAGGAAGACCACTAGCCCTTTGTCCTTGATGTCAAAGGGTGAGAAATTTGCATATAAGGTTAAGTGTTGCCATCAATGCCAAAGGGGGAGATCATTGCATATGTGTTGTCTTTGATGTAACAATACTATAATGAGGAAGGTTGGAAGTGACGTTAACAGAGTAGATGTCAGTAGTGGTATGATGTGCCGATTAGTGATGTTGAGAGATGTCAAAGGATTGTGATAACTAAAGGAGATTGTTGGAGTGTGTTGTAAGACAAAGAAGTAAAGTGATGAGTATATGATGAGATGATTAGAGAAGAAGACAAAGGAGTAATATTCAGAGATGGATCAATGAAGTTATGAAGTGAAGGGTAAGGTGATTGAAGTCATGTACTATGTATATTGATCGGATCAGTATCATCTATACATAGCTGTACCCTATCTTCTAAAGGTCATAACAAAGGTTGTGCTAACATGAAGATTCTTGAGGTTGTGATTGCTATATATGGTATTGTGAATGATGTCTTTGATGTGGTGAATATTTTATTCCTTGTTTCTTGATGAAAAGCATTTCTTTAGTTATGAAAGAAAGTTTTAGGAATTCCAAGGCATTGGAGTGTACACTGGAGAAGCTTAGGAGAATGCTCCACATTCCTTCACATTTGAAGGTATGGCCTTGTGGTGTGGAAGTTAGACAGAGATAGGTATAAAAAAGGTATGTTCTGGATTTTAGGGCTTGGCAATTACTGTAGAAAATTCTAGAGCTTGCAGAGTAAAGACAATGATTTTGTGTTGGTGCAGCCAGAGAGGGTCTGAGAAATGCTCTGCATTTCTCTACATTAGAAGATGTGATGCTTAGGTTTGAAGTATAGCCATATACATATGGGATGATTGATATATTTAAGTTTCATATGATAAGTTGTACCGTAGAGGTTCTTCAATGTCAATAGAGCAAAGACAAATCTTATTGCTGATTAGGGTTGTCTAGAAGAGAAAGTAAAAGCCACTACATCTGACTACAGTTTATCTTTTGGCTTTGTTGTTTCAAGGATGAGTTTAGTTAGTCTGTATGTTTGTTCATTTCAGTTTTCAGGTGCTGAAGTGCACTGCAAGTTGGTTTTTCAATGTTCTATCTCAAGACTAGGTGTTCAGTGTTTATCAATGATGTCAGGTTTAGTATTTGTTTGCACCAGAAAGAAAACATATATTTCAAAGGAAGGAATGTTTGAGAAGGTTTGTACAATTCTTGTGTTTCTTGTGAAGTGATCCACATGGTTCTAATTGGTCTCTCTGATACTGCTTTAGGTCTGGAGCTACTTTGAGGAAGGATAAGTGTTTGTTGGGCTAACTTGATGTCGTTTGATGATCCCACTAGATGTTTTGAGGTGTGTGTCATCTTGGAAGAATGTGTTAAGGAAGAATAGGTTCTAGTTATCACTTGGCTTGAACCACATTGGATTTTTATATCATTTGGAAGCTGACTTGTTGTGGTCGTTGCACATTTCATGTTTACACATTTCATCTTGGCTAGCATAGGAGAAAGATTTTGTAATTTGTAGAAAGTATAAATAAAAGAGGTGTGAAATGTAAGAGTGTGTGGGAGGGTGCAAGGATGTGTGTGTGTGAAAGTGAGTGAGTGTGTATGTGGAAGTATGTTGAATGCAATAGTTTTTGTTGAGTAGAGGAAGTGAAGGTTTGAGTCAGAGTGAATTGTGCGGAGGTGTTTGATTAGTGGAATTTGTCAAGTGTGATGTAGAGAGGTCGTAGCCTCATTTTGTAAGTGCTATTGTATTGAATTTTAGGGAGTTGCAACTTCCTTTGGGTTGTAGCCCATAAATAATATTGTAATCTTGTTTTTACTTATGAGGTTGGATTTGGAAAGTAGATCCATGTAACTTTCTCACCATGGTTTTTTGCTTCTAGGGTTTTCCACGTAAATCTGGTGTTATGGTTATGTGCTCATGTGTTGTGCTTTGATTTTCTCAATTTTCTTTATCATTTGTTTAACGCAGTAAAAGGTTTTGGCATATACTGATTCAACCCCCCTCTCAGAATATCTATGTTCTAACAATGACAACTTATGAAAGTTGTAAGGAATATGCTATTTTAGCCTATGGACTCATCTTGGGATTCGAGCATCATTTTGGGTCATGGTTTATCATTCATGGTTTCTTAGTTTGCTTCTATTTATTGGGTGCTTGAAATGGAGGTTTCATAGTGTATTTGTAGGTATTGTTATGTTGTTGGAAACTATCCAAAATTTATTGGTGATTTCTACTATAAAGGCTTTAGCTTGAAAGTTGTATTGTAAGTATTGTTATTGGTAATACAATTGGTTCAAGTTTGGAGGTTGAGTTTTTCCTAAAAGTATTTCCCATGGTCTATCATTTTTTTATGATTATTTTTTGTATCTTATTTGATCATATTTTTGTACATCTCTTCATAGATTAGTGTAGGTAGTGTTTCTACAATATTATCTTCCATTCATGATTGTTCACCCTAAGAAAATTGGTTTCAAGTCTAGGTATATTCTTGATAATATCATTGTTGTGTGGGAAGGAATAGAATGGGTTAGGTGTTCTCAACAATCAACCATCTTTTTCAAGATTAATTTTTCCAAATCCTACAACCATATTGAGTTGCCTTTTATCCTTGTTATACTTTAGGCTTTAGGATTAAAACTTAAATTCCTACATTCTATCCAAATGATCTTTGTTGATGCTTCTACTATATCACTATTAATAGTCATCAATCTTCTTCCTTTGGAATTTTTCACTTAATACTACAAGTATGTCTTCTTTCTTTTTCTTTGTATTTGTTGGTTGCTAAAAGATATGGTTATCTTTTGGCTAATGTTGTTTCTTAGAACTTGGTTAAATTTTTCCTTAATTCCACATGCAATAGATTGTTAATGGTAATTTTTTAGATGACTCTTTTATAAATATTTTGAAAGATAGGATAATGTCAATTAGGCACTCTAGTATTTGGATACTTTATGTAAAGCTTCAGGCTCCAACATTTAGTTATACAAAACCCAATATTATAGGAACTTTTTTGCCTAAGACTAATTGGCTCAATTCTTTTGGCTAGAAGTGGATAGAACACAAAGAGGTTTTTAGATTTCTAGGCATTCCCTTTCCTTTCCAAGCCTCTCCCTCTTCTTTGTGGCAAGTTGTCAGTTTTCAAGTTAATTGTTTTTGGCTCATTAGATCACCAAGTTTCTTTCCATTATAGGAAAGTTTCAAGTTTTTAGATTTCTAGGCATTCCCTTTCCTTTCCAAGCCTCTCCCTCTTCTTTGTGGCAAGTTGTCAGTTTTTTAGTTAATTGTTTTTGGCTCATTAGATCACCAAGTTTCTTTAACTTATAGGAAAGTTTCAAGTTTTCTCTAAAGTCCTAGCTATTGGAATTAGGCTAGACAACTGAGAGGGGGGGTGAATCAGTTGTACTTCAATATTAACCTTTACTAATTTTAATATTCTTTCTCAACTTACAAACAGATTAATGATGTAAACATTAAAGCATGAATCAATAACATATGAGTAGAAGCAAACTGAACACACATAACACTAGAATTTTTACGTGGAAACTTGGTTAAGGGAAAATCATGGTGGGGGTTAACCCACAAAATTTGTACTCTCTTACAAGTAATTAAAAGAAATGGGAAGGCACTTGCCTTCGGGTGCACTGCCCAGAGCTCACTACTCAAAAGAGGCTCACTTCCTACAGGAGGCTCACTGCCTACAAGATTTTATGTTTACAGAAAGAATGAACTGATAACTAGCATCTTCTTCATGCCTGGTTCAGTCCCAATGAAATCTCACAAGACTTCTTCTCTGCTCCCAAACACTTCTTCACTATCTCTTCATCCTTTACTGCTCTTGTTCTTCTACTCCTCCTCTTCTTTGCTCTGCCTTTAAATCTTTCTTAGGAATTTTTCATATTCACATGGACACCTTTTCACCACTCGATCACAAGTATTTATATGCTTCATCAACCTTGTAATTAATCATCAAGGCCAGCACTTCAAACATCTAAATAATGCGAATCATTATCCTATCGACCAAACATAGCTGGGAATTGAATCTTCCTCAACCAACATGCCACGCTTCATAGAACTTCTCTTAGATCATTCGCAACATGCACAAAGCATCCGGTCAGCCAAAATTGAAATGAACAACAACGCTCAAGAAGAAATCTTCAATCACAAGCTCAATTCTCAATGCGGACCACCAACACAGTAGGCACACAATCCAGAGACCACCACAAGCAAAACAAAATCATCAGGAACAACCACACCACTTCAAATCACTAGAATCACTCGTATCTTCATACCAAAAATCAAGAACACAGACTACCATGACTGTCACACTAGAAAGGTTGCTTGTGGACCTCCAAACCATGCACCACTTGAGTTGAGGATACACATCAAACATGCTTCTAGAACCACAGACCATAATATTTCAATGCGGAGCAATCCGGACCAACTAACTGTCACTCTATTTCCTCTAAACAACTGAAAAACCCAGTTCTACTCAGAAGGTCATAACTTCACCAATACTTCTAGCAGACTTCTCAAATCATGACTGGAGCAACTATGGAGCATCCTCTAAAAACCCTTTAATTGGTAGACTCTAATCTTTATCTTACTGGGAATGCGGAGTAATCTACTTCACTGAACTGCACTGTCTTCACTATTTCTGACAAAGAGATATATGACTCACTTGTTCCTTCTGAAGAGGCTAATTTTCTCAATATCCTCAACATTCCAGTCTTCTAACAAGCAATAGATTAGGATACAGTTGACACCAATGGCAACAAGAATATGTTGACATCAATGACAACACCGATTAGGCACATATTTGCAACAATCTCCCCCTTTTTCATTGATGGCAACATATGATGTGAAAAAATGATTCAACTATCAAGACAAGGATTTCTCCCCCTTTCTCTTATCACACCTGCAACTACTTTTTTTCACAGCTCCCCTGTTCACCAGCAGCTATTTACTTCCAAGTTTTTCACATGACTTCTCTCCCTCTTTGACATATTTTCAATCATCTCTCCCTCCTCTTGTTTTTTAGATCAAATCAGAATGAATTACAGAATTATTATATTGACTACTCCCCCTAAGTAGTAGCCCCTTAACATCAATCTAGATCACAAGATATGACTGTGGATTCCACCGGATTGATGCACCCTAGTGCATCTTAGTTCTAATCAAGAGGGGTAATAACCCCTAGCTTCCCTCTAAGATACTCAAAAGTATCCTTAGGTAGATGCTTGGTGAAAATATCTGCAATCTGATCCTTTGAAGAAACAAACTCCAATTTGACTTCATTCTTAGTTACCTTCTCTCTCAAGAAGTGAAACTTGATGGATATGTGCTTTGTCTTTGACTGTAACACTAGATTCTTTGAGAAGTTTATTGCACTTGAATTATCACAGAAGATTGTAATAGTCTTTTCAAACACAATTATGATATCCTTCAACATTTGTTTCATCCACAAGACTTGAGTACAATTACTTGCTGCTGCTATATACTCTGCCTCTACAGTGGATAGAGATATTGCCTCTTGCTTTTTGCTCAACCAAGAAACCAATCTCTTTCCCAAGAAGAATGTACCACCACTAGTACTTTTCCTGTCATCCACATCTCCTACCCAATCAGCATCTGTGTATGCATGAAGAGTGAAATCTCCATCCTTAGGATACCATAAGCCATACTCAGTTGTCCCTTTTAGATATCTAAAAATTATTTTGACTGCTACAACATGAGATTCTCTAGGATCAGCTTGAAATCTAGCAACAAGGTCAACTGCATTCATAATATCAGGTCTGGTTTGAGTCAGATAAAGCAATCCTCCAATCATTGATCTATACCTTTTCTAATCCACCTTAGGGGAATCATCATCTTTACTCAACTTGCAACTGGTTACCATAGGAGTACTTACTGGTTTTGAATCCTCCATTCAAAACTTTTTCAACAACTCTCTCACATACTTAGACTGAGATATGAAGATACCTTTGTCTAATTGAGTGATTTGCAGACCTAAGAAGAAATTTATTTCACCAAACATGGACATCTCAAATTCATTTTACATCTGATCAGAAAATTTCTTACACATGCTCCCATTTCCACCAAAGATGATATCATCAACAAATACCTCAACAATTAAGATGTGCTCATGATCAATTTTGAAATAAAGATTACTGTTAGTAGTCCCTTTGCTAAATCCTAGCTTAAGCAGATACTTATCTAATCTTGCATACTAGGCTCTTGGGGCTTGTTTAAGTCCATACAAAGCTCTCCTCAATATGTAGACCATATCTTCTTTATCAGACAACTGAAATCCTTCTGGTTGCTCAATGTAGACTTCTTCTTCTAGGTCTCCATTCAGGAATGCTGACTTGACATCCATATGGTAAACTTTGAAATCTTTGAAAGCAGCAAAGGCAAGAAATAATCTGACTACTTCTATTCTTGCCACCAAAGCAAAAGTTTCTTCAAAATCAATTCCTTCTACCTGAGAATATCCTTTGCACACCAATCTTGCTTTGTTTCTCACAACTTCACCATCTTCATTTAGTTTATTCTGGAAGACCCATTTAGTTCCAATCACATTTTTGTCTTTAGGTCTAGGAACAAGATCCCAAGTGTGATTCTTTTCAATTTGCATTAATTCTTCTTCCATTGATTTTACCCAATTTTCATCATTGCAAGCTTCACTTATTATTTTCGATTCAATCTTTGAAATCAAACAAATCTCCTCTTGTTCTTCAGCAATTCTTCTTCTAGTTTGAACACCCTTATTTCTATCTCCTATGATTTGATCTTCAAAATGATTCAACCTTACATACCTGGGAGTTTTGGGATTTGCTTGAATTTCTGATTCTTGAACTTGTTCCTCATCATCTGCACTAGCTTCTTGAATTTCTAGATTTTTCAGAGCAGTCTGAGTCTGAGTTTGAGTCTGAACTTGTTTTCCATTATTTGGACTCTCATCATCTAATTCATATCCACTGAACTTGGAAGGTCCTTCTTTTCTTTCGTCAACCTTGACATTAGCACTTTCAATAATCTTTTTCAATCTCTTGTTAAAGCATCGGTATGCCTTGCTTTGAGTAGAGTAACCTAGAAATATTCCTTCATCACTTCTTGCATCAAACTTGCCTAGATCCTCATCTCTTTTGATATAGCATTTACTACCAAAAACTCTAAAATATTTCATTGTAGGAGGATGACCAAACCATAGTTCATAAGGAGTCTTACCAGAATTGCCTTTTATTTGCACCTGGTTAAGAGTGTAGATAATAGTACTCATAGTTTCTCTCTAGTAGCCTTCTAGAACATTTGCTTCCATCATAATGGTCAAAGCAGCTTCTTGAATGGTCCAGTTCTTTCTTTCCACAACTCCATTCTGCTAAGGAGTCCTAGGAGTAGATAACTGTCTTTTAATTCCATGCTTTTCACAGAATGTATCAAACTCACCGGAGATAAACTTTCCACCTCTGTCTGATCTCAGACACTTTATCTTCATACCAAAATCATTCTCCACCATAACCTTGAACACCTTGAATTTGTCAAGAGCTTCTGATTTTTCTTTCAAGAAGGTTACCCACATCATCCGGGAGTAATCATTAATCATCAACATAAAATATCTATCTCCTTGCACACTCCTAATTCTAGCAGGACCACATAGATCAGTATGCACAAGTTCCAACAATCCACTTGAATTTCATTCTTTGCTCTTGAATGTAGTTCTACTCTGTTTACTCAACTAACATTCTCTACACAAGCTATTAGCAGGTTTCACAAGTTTTGGAAGATCTCTTACAGCCTGAGTAGAACTTATCTTGACAATGTTATCAAAATTCACATGACACATTCTCCTATGCCATAACCAACTCTGATCAATCTGATCAGTCAAGCAACTTTTACCAGAACTACTTAAATGAAAGATGTTACCTCTAGTTTGAGTACCAGATGCAATTTCAGTTCTGGTGCTTTCCAAGATTCTGCATTTTCTATCCTTGAATCAGAGATCATAACCCTTGTCAACCAACTGTCCAACACTAAGAAGATTATGCTTCAATCCTTCCACATACAGAAAACCATTAGTGTTATTCTTACCATCAAAAGAGATGGATCCTTTGCCATGGATTCTACCAGCTAAGTTGTCTCCAAACTTCACAATTCCACCTTCATATCTTTCCAAACTTACAAACTTACTTTTATCACTGGTCATATGATGAGAACATCCACTGTCAATCACCCATTCATCCTTTTCTTCAATCTAAGTAGCTAAAGCACTTTCCACATTCACACAACTAGTAGATTCAGTAGACACTGGATCTTCTTCCTTGATTGCAATGAACACCCAATCATTTTCAGAGGTGCTTCCTTTATCAAATTCATCATCTATGACTCCTTTAGCTTCTTGGACATAGTAGCATTTATTTTGAGCCCTAGGTCTGTTAGGGTTTGGTTTTGAAACCCTCTCTAGACATCTTGAAGGAAAATGACCAATCCTATTGCAAGCAAAACATTTGAAAGGCAACAATCCTTCATACTTACCAGATCCTCTTGGTAATCTTTTAGCAATAAGGGCTTCAAGTTGTTCAAGCCCAGATTCATCTTCTTCAAGTTCCTTTCTTGCTTTTTCATATTTGGTTGATCTTCTTGAAGAGCTTTCACTTGGATCAAATCTTTGTTTTCCAAAAACACTGGCCTTGAATGCAAATTCTAATTTGGGAAGAGAATCACCAAACTCACTCAATTCAAATGCTGAAATCTTGCCAACCAACTGATCTCTTGTAACTTGTGTGACAGTCCTGATCTCCTCAATAGAAACAACCTTATGTTTGTATGAATCAGGTAAGGATCTAATCACTTTTGCAACAATCTTTGATTCTTTCAATTTTCCACCAGCACACCTAATGCCACACACAAGTTTATTTACCTTTTGCATGTAGGAAGTGATGTTTTCATCTTTACTCATCCTTAAACTTTCATATCTACCTCTCAGACTTTGTAACTTAGCACATTTGACATATTCATCACCTTCATACAGATTTTCCAATTTCTTCCAGATTTCATGAGCAGTTTTCAGTTCCACGACATTTTTCATTTCTATATCAGTCAGGGCACTCAACAAAGCTTCTTTAGCCCAGATATTGTTTTCGACATCTCTAATTTGATCTACAGTTGTAGGATCATTCTATGGAGGCTTATACTCATTATTTGTTATCGACCAATACTAATCACCCATGCACTGCAAGTGACACTCCATCCAACTTTTCCAAAGGGAGTAATTTGTTCCATCAAATCTTGGATTGTCCTTTTTGTATGTCATCATCCTAGATCTCCTCAAGCGGTCAAGCTTCTTTTAGAGGAACCGACTCTGATACCAATTATTGAAATTAGGTCAGACAACTAAGAGGGGGGTGTTGGCAAGAGACACTGATTCACATGATAGTTGTTTTCATTAATGGCAACTAAGACTATTCCACTCATCCACATAACATAATTTGTTCATACCGGAAGTCAGAATTAGAATTTATCTAAGTCCGGGTAGCCAGAAATAGAGCATGTGATAGAGTCCGGTATCTTGGTCTGGATCTCTCTGATGGTAAATCAGAGTATGTTGTAGATCTAAAGGAGTCATAAGGATTGTTAGGGAAATCTAAATCTAGAATTTTAACCTCCACTGATGAAGGATTCAAAAGTTATTTGCATCTGAGTATAGGGTTACAGTTTGACAGTGTAGACAATAGAAGAACATGTCGACCTTGTAATTGATCTTGGTTCTAGATAAATGGAAGTTGTTAGTTGGATGATTTGTGATGATTAGTGATAGTGGCCGACATGATTGATGATTTGTGAATTCAAGTTTTGGTCTGTGTTACAAGTTATGCATGGATTTGGCTGACAGAGCAGAGTCTTCAACAAAGTTCTAAGTGTTCTTGAAGCTGACTGAAAAGTGATTGAATATCATGATGCAAATATGTATAACTGATGGATTTAAGTGATTTGGGTGTGTGTGTGATGCGACTATGGAGTAAGTGAAAAAAGAGCAGAGATCTAAGGTTCTAATGATAGTAGAGCAGTAAACAAGACAAGAAGTGAAGATGAAATGTGTAAGATCAATATTTTGTACTTAACCCGAATTGAATTCTTGCATTAGTAGATGTTGTTTATCAGTTTAGACTTCTTGTTATCCTCTTGTAATCATCTCTGTAGGTAGTGAGCCTTCTTTTGAGCAGTGAGACTGAATGCATGTGCATTCCCATTTGTAAAATACTTTTAACAAAGTATTAATCTTTTTGGGTTAACCTCCACCGTGATTTTTCCCTTAACCAGGTTTCCACATTAAAAATCTTGGTGTCAAGTGTGTTATTATGTTGCTTCTCATATGTTTATGATTCTTATTTTTCATGGTTATATTATTGATCTATTGTAAAGTGGTTAAAGAAAGAATTAATTGCAGAAAGTAGTAAAGTTTTGAGACAACTGATTCACCCCCCCTCTCAATTGTCTGCCCTAATTCCAACCGGGGGGGAGGGGGCATGAATTAGTTATCCTTCAATATTAACCTTTATTAATTTTAATCTTCTTTCTCAACTTACAAACAGATTAATGATGTAAACATTAAAGCATGAATCAATAACACATGAGCAGAAGCAAAATGAACACACATAACACTAGAATTTTTACGTGGAAACTCGGTTAAGGGAAAATCATGGTGGGGGTTAACCCACAAAATTCATACTCTGTTAAAAGTATTTAAAAGAAATGAGAAGGAACTTGCCTTCAAGTGCACTGCCTGGAGCTCACTGCTCAAAAGAGGCTCACTGCCTACAAGATTTTATGTTTACAAAAAGAATGAACTGATAACTAGCATCTTCTTCATGCCTGGTTCAATCCCAATGAAAGCTCACAAAACTTTTGCTCTACCCCAAAACACTTCTTCACTATCTCTTCATCCTTTACTTCTCTTGTTCTTCTACTCCTCCTCTTCTCTGCTCTACCTCTGTACCTTTCTTAGGATTTTTTCATTTTCACACGGACGCCCTTTCACCACTCGATCACAAGTATTTATATGCTTCATCAACCTTGGAATTAATCATCAAGGTTGGTACTTCAAACATATGACTTAATGCGAATCATTATACTATCAACCAAACATAGCTGGGACTTGAATCTTCCTCAACCAACTCACCATGCTTCATAGAACTTCTCTTAGATCATCCGCAACATGCACAAAGCATCCAGTTGGCCAAAATTGGAATGAACAACAACACTCAAGAAGAAATCTTCAATCACGAGCTCAATTCTTAATGCGGACCACCAACACAATAGGCACATGATCCAAAGATCACCACAAGCAAAATGAAATCATCAGGAACAACCTCACCACTTTAGATCACCAGAATCACGTGCATCTTCATACCACAACTCAAGATCATTGACTTCCATGACTATCACACTAGTAAGGTTGCTTGCAGACCTCCAAACCATGCACCACTTAAGTTGAGGATACACATCAAACATGCTTCTAGAACCGCATACCATAATATTTCAATGCGGAGCAATCCAGACCAACTAACTGTCACTCTATTTCCTTTGAACAACTAAAAAACCCAGTTCTACTCAGAAGGTCATAACTTCACCAATACTTCTAGCGGACTTTTAAAATCGTGACTAGAACAACTACAGATCATCCTCTACAAAACCTTTAATCCATAGACTCTGATCTTCATCTTACTAGGAATGCAGAGATATCTACTTCATTGAACTGCACTGTCTTCACTGTTTCTGACAAAGAGATATATGACTCACTTGTTCCTTCTGGAGAGGCTAATTTTCTCAATATCCTCAACATTCCAGTCTTCTAAACAGGTAATAGATTAGGATACAGTTGACACCAATGGAAACAAGAATATGTTTACATCAATGAGAACATCGATTAGGCACATATTTGCAACACTAGCTACTACCCATAAATATTCTTCTTGTCAGGTGCCTTGAAAAGCCTCTTAAAAAAAGCTTTAAAAACTCCTAAGGAATTTCTTATGGGCTTATTCTAAATAGGAAAATGATTTCATATGGTTGCCTAGGGAGTTTGTTGTCTTCCTCATGGCTTTGGTGGGCTTGGCCTTATTAACATTGTATTCAATGTCAAGGCAATATTTGTGTGCTAAATGGATTATTAGAGCCCTTGAAGGGAATGAATCTTGGAAGGTGTTGATTAGACACCATATTTCTTCCTATGTTCCTAATGGCTATAAATCCTAGAAAGTTCTCCACTTTCATTCTCTTATTATTATGAAGGAACCCATTTAGATTTAGAGGACTTTTATCATATCAAGCATATGGAAATCTTAGGAAGCCATCAATCCATGCTTTAATGGAATACAAATGATTTTAGTAATGGTTTATCTATCAATCACCAATATATTTGGTGTTCTCCCATGGTCTCTTATTAGGATCAACTACTTGCTAAGATTTGTTAGGTTTGAAAGGAAATTCATAGCCATAATAAAATATTTCCACATAATCCTAAGAGAGAAAAACTTGCAAACAAGTATTCAAAATTCACAATGCAAAAGAATATACAAACATACCATCAAGATGACACAAGGTGTACACTAGGAAAACCCTCTCAAGAGAAAAAACTAGTCTCCAAAAGTAATCACACACTCAATGTATTATCTCATGAACAAAGAATGAAATACACTTACAAAGTGTCCATGCAAGGCCTTTGAAGCATCAAGCACTCTAGTTGGACTTTCCATGTGAAAAAGTAAGTGAGAATCATGTAACCACACATCCCAATCTACACTTCCTCTCGTCACATATGCGACCTATAGGAGATGCTCAATCAACCTTATCCAACAGGCCAAAGGTTATGCAAGTGAATGTCAACAACTAATCATGTGTTTTCTTTTATAAGGACAAGCTTGCACAAAACCACTAAGTGGTATTACATAACCATGTGCTACCATGAGCTCACTAAACCATGTCTCCTTCATCTACATTTTAGCACTAATTTTTCCCTTTTAGTACTAAGTTTTCCCAATATTAAATATTTTCCCAATGTACAACCTACATTAAATACTTATCCTAATGTTACATACAACATGCAAGTGGCCCCGAGAATATATAACCCATGTGACACATTCATCCATAGATTTCCTAGATGAACTACAATTAAATATTATTTTACATTATAAGCATTTTGCATGGTGTAGAACACACCTTTTTCCCAACATTCCTTGACTTTTTGTATACACTACATAAGGGCTCAAAGGTAATTTTAATCACCAAGGAAATAATCCCTATAGACAACATGTACCATCAAAACATCCAAGTGCTCCATCAAGATACCTGTAACAATAACCAAGGCAACCAACATATCAAACATGAATCCTCTCATCCTCCATCATGCCAATACACAAAAGATAAGATCCAATCCAAAATAGATGCCACACTAACTATCACATAGAAGCACAAATCTTGCCTCAACCCGATATCAAAACACAAACACCAAATCTAATGGTAACTAATAGGCTTGAGTACCTACCAAGAATTAATTATTATATCTAGAATAGCAACCACAACTAGTTTCTAACACATCCAACTAACCATATCACAAAACCAAAGTATACTGATTATAAGAGGTAGACCTTATGCCATCAACATATCCAACCCAATACATGATCACAAGTCCCTATATATACGCTATCCTACATAAAGAAGTCCTCCAAGGTAACAACACATAAACATGCAATAAAAAACCTCAAGACCCTCAACACTGTAGTATAATGAAAACATCCAACAAAGGACACATATACAACCTAGAACTCCCACTACATTGGTAATGCCAAATTTAAAATCAATCAAGACATCCAAAAGTCCACCAATAGCACTCACCTAGAAGGTGTAGAAAATGTCATCAATATCATGTAGTACCAAAGAGCATAAATAATGATTTGTAATTCTACAAACTAAACTGTTGCATACTCTCTCACCACTAGTGTCCATAGCTCCCCCAAGTTCTCAACATCATAAGAGAAACAGTTTAAAGAGCCTCCATAATTTTACTAAAAAATAATTAAGTACAATAACATTAAAGGACCACAAACATAATGATAACAATAGCTCCATGCAAACCTCAACTCCAATGTCATGTGAACATGAACCTCTTGTTACTAAATTACATTCACACCTAGTTTAGCAAGGCCTAAACATCAGTTGTTTAGAGGGGGTACAATTTTTTTTCTTATGCAGGATCATCTAGTCAATGTCTGATGTATTGACAAAAGACAAGTGCAAAATCACTTATCAAGATCATATGACAACCCAAGTTGGGCTGTCAAGCCATCCTGATAAGTTAAATGATTTACAATCAAGAAAGTAGACATTCAAAGAATGAAGAGAATTGATGGATTTCATGTTTCAGTTGCTGATTATTCATTATATTTCAGTGCAAGTAAAGAGGTATTTATAAACTATCAAATTATACATCATGTTTTATACATATGTTTCAAAATAAAGATCAATTGTTTTATGCTATGTATTTGATTTAGAAAGTGAAATATACATACGTCATTGCATAGAATGAAATAGCTGATTGTATTCAAAAGAATGTATAAAAGTGTCCCACACAAGCCGTGAGAGTAATTGAAGTATGTAGCATAAAAGTAAATTGTACTTTTGAAAGAATAAAAATGCATAAGGAAGGAAGAGGGACCCGTCATTGCTTGTGAATGATGAATCTTGAGGTTGACTTGATCTCCAGCTCCCTCCATCTGATTGAGCTCCAAATTACCTTCAAAAAATTGTTATGTTAGAGCTTAGGGTTCCAAAACCTTTCATATACATAATCAAATGACAAAAGTACAACCCATTTTTATGGAGCAACAGTCATTAAAGATTAGATTATGCAAAAAGGAAGAGCAGAAGAGATAGTTGAATAAATAGATTTAGGTGCCATATCAGAGAGAATGAAAAAATCAAGGAAAGAAAAGTATCATGAGCATTGTAAACCAAAGGTATGTTTTATAACGAACATGTTTCTTTTCTGTGCAGGTATAGAAGAAGTTATGTTGCTGATTTGAAGACATTTCAGCATGTGGTACAAAGTGGGTTCCCACAAGGGTTGAGCCCAACATGCTACCCCTGATTTTCAGAAGGGGATAGAACATAAATTTTTATTCATTGTGTTCAAATGGACATATTCAATTGAAGAAGTACTACATCAAGTTAGTCATGACTTCAAAGCTCATTGCTCATCCCATGGTTGTCAGTCCAAAATGTTATGGAATGAAAATCATGAATCAACATTGAACTCTTTTCAAAACTACCCAATGATATGAACAAGGTGCATTATCACATTATGAAGACATTCATTATCTATTTCAAACAAAAGTAATAACATCATGCAACCTTCATTAATAGGAATGTTCACATGTCTATGACAACACTCTGGTGCTGATAAAAGATGTATTATTTAGTACCAATATGACAAATGCTTCATAACATGATCATCGAAGTACCCTTCCCATGGTACTTGCATAGCAAAGGAACAGTTGGATGTTTATACAACAGGTGTAAAAGAGAGTCATCAAGTAAAAGTGCTGCTACAGGAGGTAGCAAGAGAATGTTTTCCCAAGAAACATGTTATTTCAGCCATAATGATGAACCGACTATCACAGTGAAAAAGAGAACACATTGACATAAATAGTTCATAAAGTTGCAAAAGAAGTAGTTCTATACAGTGTTGTCAATATCATGTTCATCTAGCTACAAGAAAGCTTGTGAAAGGTTGCAAGTTATTCACATAGTATCCATGATCAATAAAAGATGAGAGAGCCATTATACACTTTTGTAATATGAGGACAACAATACAGAGAGATACAGGTGCAGGTATCAAGAAAACAGTTTAACAAACAATGAAACAGCTACAGAAGGTAGCCCATGAAGATTTGCTCAAGAAACATATTGCCTCAGCTAGTGGAATGAAAGAGTTATAATCATGGAATATGGTATGTATGTGGATACATTTGATGTAATACAATGAATTAGATTGCAAGTAAATTTGTCATGTCACAGATTGAATGTGATCATACCAAGGATATTCATAACAAATAAGAAAAAGTACCATAGTCATCAAATAGAAGATATACAAGTGTATAGATGAATAAGCTCAAAACATCACGATACACTTTATCATTGTAAAAGGAATGGAGCCCCAAAATTCATGTTCATCTACAAGTGGTGCAGAAAGAAATAACATGTGTGAGTTCAAATGGAGCAGAAAAGAAAAATGAGCCCATAATCTTTTTCTCATGTTGTTAGATCTCATCAAGTACTATTATTGCAAAACCAGAAAGATAAATGAGATGATTGAGAGCAGTGATGTCTTGTGGCTGCAATGAAAGGAACAAATAGAGGTATTGTTCATCATGCATTCTTATTCCTATAGTAATCCTTATGCTGCTACACAAACATTTTCCATACACAAATAAATACTCAAATTGAGAGATTGTAATCATGTTTCATAGGAGTAGTATTATTTTGTTGTGGCTCAGGCTCAAACCATTTAATCAAAACAAAATGGATCAAGTTTTCCTCACACAAAAAAGACAAAATGCAAGTAAAGATTATGTTATGAGTTTTCACAAGCCACAACCAAAGAATGTATTTTCTTCACAAATGTCAAAACCCTTATCATATTGTATGAACAAAGACAAATACAAAAGAAATAGTGAGTTTTGATACCATGAGGGTTTAGTTGCCAGTAAGATAAAGACTCAATCATATGAGCCCGCGGCCCTGAATAATGGCAGAGTGGAGTCAACAGGTAAAATATGATATAAACTGTGAGATTTGGCCGCGGCCCATTTAATATGTAGAGAACAAAGTGCGATCAAGTTGTAACTTAGTCATGACCAAAAGATAATGCCAAACGTAAGACATAGATGAGTGTTTATCATGATAAGTAAAACATACAATACATAGCCACAACTTTGCATAAGGAAAGTTTTTGGAGCTCAAACTAAGCATTTTATTAGTAGAAAATAAAGGAGAATATAGAATGGGTAGCTTATCATGTTTTTGGTATAGAAGATGCATTCGAAAACCCCAGCATGAAGTCTCAGAGATACCCAAAACGGCAGCCTCAAACAAGAAGCATCGACAGAGAGAAATCAGAGAGAAGAATGTATTAGAAGTAGCCACGACTGTGGCCATGAAAGCCAAGAATGCTTCAAAAATGGAGAAACAACATCATATTTATGACTGGGAGTGACTTACCTTCCATTTTTCTATCAGAATCTTCAAGGAAATGTTCAGACATAACAAGAGTCAAGGGTTTTTTGCCTCAAACCCTAACCACCATGGCGGAAGGCAGAGCTCTCCATCGAGAGTCAAAATGCAAATGATGATATTTTTAGAATTTCACGTTCTTTTGGTCGAAAGCCCTAGCCACGATGGGTTTTCTTTTTTATTTTTTGACTTTCTTTTTGTCATCATTGTTATCCACAAAATCATGCCCGAGGTCAACACTTATGTGTTCGGACCTAATGATGCCAAGGATCCCGTGAGGGCCTTTTCAAAGAATCAAATAATGCTTATATTGAAAGGTCTTTTTGACCTTAGAGATGTGATCAAATATCACATGTGATGCATGTAAAATAAATAATGTAAGGAAAGGTATGATGCATGTTTGCATGGGAGTTACAAGGTGTCTTATTAAATATGCAAAGATAATAAAGCAAAGATATAAAGGTATGATGATGCATGTATTGCACATAGGGAGTCATAAGGATTTTATGATGCAAAGGCAATAATACATGATGCATATAATTTGCATGGGAGTCATAAGGGCTTTAGAAATGTAAAAGAAATATGCGAATGCATGATGTATTTTTGTATGACGAGATTACCATAGTGCATGGGAGACATAAGGGAGTAAAATAGGGATATTTTGTAACTTTTGCATGCATGGAGGTTATTTTGGCAACATCATTGGATGCATTAATGTAATTGTGCAAATCCAAAGGGAGATATAAGGAGTTGTTATTTTATTTAAATCTTTTGAAGACAAATACATCCATTTTTGTATGACCTTGAAACTTAAAACGATGTAAATAAATAATAAAGTAATATAATTATAAATTACTTTATTATTTTGTCACAAAGTTGTAAAGTCAAAAATATAACAAAATTGTAACACATAGTAAAGTAAATCATCCTGATTACTTTATTCCTTGCTCACATTGTTTTCTCATCCCAAAATCATTCAAATTTGGAGGATGAAGTTAACTAGGCCTTTTTGGGATCTTTTGCATGATTTTTGGCCAAAATTGGAGGAGTTTGGTCCACCACTTGGTCAAACTAAGTTTGAGGAGCAGTTTGAAGCTATTTTGGCTTCTTTTTCTACAGTTAGGACCCTATTTTTTAGGGATTTTCACACTTTCTCGTGGATCAATTTTTAGGACATTATTTTTAGAGGCAGTTGACTGCAATTGACCTTTCTAGGTCTTTTTTGAGAGCATATTATATATTGTAAAAAAAACTTAGGGTTTTCTAGTTCTTGCCTTTTGCTCTCTTACACATTGCAGAGAGAAATAGTGTTTTGTAACTCAACTTTTTTGTAGATTTATAGATTACAACAGGTTACAGGTTTTATTCTTTGCCTTTTTTATGCAAGTGTTCCTTTATTTAAAAAAAAAAAAAGTGTCTACCTTCTCATTTGTGCTATCTTTATGAATGATTTGATGAGATTTTATTGTGTTTAATATCAGAACCTTTAAAATCATTGTCTGATTTGTATTGCATGTATTGAATAGCAGTAAAAAATCATAGGTCTTATGTTGTGCAATTGGAATAGTTTTCTTTCATGCTGTGAGAACCCTATTTTCCTCCAAGAAGAAAGTTATTTCCAGCCTCCCTTAGAAGCATTTTTGTGATCATATTGCCAAAGTGAATTGTGTGGATAGATTTTTTTGAGATTTATTGTGAGTTAGAGTTGTAGTTTTCCATCAAATTAGGTGCATCACCACACTTTTAAATTATAGTTTTTAGTGCTTTTAGTATATCTTTTCAACCCTTTTCCTGCCAAGTCATTAACCCATAAAAAAATTACAAGGGAACCAACCCATAATTTGGAGGTTCACGCTCACCATAGGTCACCCACAGCCTGAGTTTGATGCCATGTTACACAGGATTGCTGAGCTTCATAGCTTTGCATAACGGGTGCAATCCTGCACGATATCACCTCTAGGAAGAAACACAAGAGCATCTAGAGTGAACCTATAAATCAAAACCATGTAGAATTTCTTTCTACCAACACCTCTAAGTGATCAAGTTGTGACAAGTAAGATCTTTTTCACAAAACCCCAAATAGAAAATCCTTATCAACATCCAACCATTCAAATAAAATATGAAACATATAAATTGAATTGATAGATCAACTAGGATGTAAGCCTCTCAAACTAAAGTAAGATCAAACCAAAAGATCCATTCCCAAAACCAAGGGAATAAGCCCAAAACTATCCTTTACACTCCCCAAATAAGCCCTCTAGAACTAATATCCATAGCTCAAGACTCATTCCCATGAGAAGACAAAGAAAAAACTAAAATTCATCTAAAAACAAGGTGGGAAATGCCTATCAGATGATTCATCATTGAGTGGACCAAGAGTGGGGAATGATATTGCTCTTCCAAGATACACCAAGCCACAATGACTCTCTGTAAGAATAATCTCCTCAACAATTCCGTGCTAACTCACGTCCAAACTGAGTGTAGGCTCCTTGATCTTCCTACTAAAATCTCATCAAAGAGTAATCATCTCAACACATGATCTCCAAGAACAAGAAATCTCTAGCCTTAGCCAAATCTAAAATAGGTGTACAACTAATTATCTCATGCCAATTAAATTCCAATGCAACACCCCAATAACCAAAATCTCACAAGCAAAATGATCACACCACTCATTAATCAAGTTACCACTTGAATCATCACTAAAGCTCCATCTACATGATCGGTACAAAAACTAGGAAATCTCCATGATGTTGTGATCAACATCTCCTTAAATGAATATATTAGCTTCTAAGGGAACCTGTATCGTGCTAAAACTCTCATGTGAAATCAAGAGTCCTCCATGGAACAATAACATCCATCCTCTAGCCCAAGGATCATCTATCAAACCAATATTTCATAATCTACACCTTAACCAAGGAATCCAGGAGTCCTCCATGGTCATAAGATGACTGTTGGATTCAGGACAGACAACTGAGAGGGGGGGTGAATCAATTGTCCAAAACTTGCTTATAATTCAAACACTTAAATCCACTTTGTTATTTAATAGCATATCAATTAATCACTCATGAAAGCATAAAGCATAAACACCAGAGCAGATACACATCAACACATGAGACACCAAGATTTTGACGTGGAAAACCCGGTCAAGGGAAAAACCATGGGGTGATTAACCTAAGGATTATTCTCTGTTAGAAGAATAAGAAAAATAGATGGCACATGCCAATTAGGGCTCACTACCTGAGCATACTGCTCACAAGAGGCACACTACCTACAAGAGACACACTGTCTACAAAGTAACAAGTATCAAAAACTTGAATTGGAGATTGACATCTTTACCATGCCTGGATCAGTTCCATTTAAGCCTAAAAACTCCTGCTCTGCCTTTCGCTCTTCTTCTTCGCTATGCCACACTCATCCGCAACCCACACACTTTGGAATGACTTCACAATCCTTTATTTATACAAGGCATCGACTTAGGAACAATCATCTAAGTCGGTAAACACTTTTAGATCATCCGGAAGACGTGTAATACATCTGGTTAGCCTGTCACAGGAAGAACATCAACATCCGGTGGTTAATCATCAAATCCAAACTCTAACTTCAATGCAGACCACCAACATGAACTAGACATGATCCAAAGATCACCATAGCCTTTCCTGAGCCACCAAGAACATCTGCATTTTATTAGCTTATTGGAATTCTTCTCTTCCTTCATCCGGAGCTTCAAGAACACAGTCTGTCATCACTATCACAAGTGAATAGGCTCTTCCAAACCTTCAAACCATGAGCCAATCTATTTGACACTTCTCAAGGAATTCCTCAATACTCCCTCCAATCCATAGAATGGGATGATGCATTTCCGGAACTCACCGGACCTATCTGTGACACCCTGTCACCTCTAAACACCTATCGAAACTGGTTCTACTTGAGCAGCCATAACTTCATCAAATCTTCATGCGGACCTTTGAAAACTTGACTGGAGCATCTCAAGACTTATGTCTACAAACCCTTTAAACCGTATTCTTTGATCTTCATCTTATCTTGGACTTTTACCTTAATGTCATCACTATTTTTCACTATTCCTGATTGAGACTAATTTCCTCAATATCCTCAGCACACAGCTCATCCAATCCTTCTCATTTATGCAATATGAGTATGTTGACATCAATGACAACACTGGTTATCCTCATACTTGCAACAATCTCCCCCTTTGTCATTGATGGCAACATATGATGTGAAAAAGCATCAAGACAAGAACTTCTCCTTTCTGTCATAGCTCCCCCTATCAGCAACAACTCTTCACATGTCTTCTCTTCCTTTACTACTCCCCCTTTGATCATCAACCACTTGTTTTTCACATGTCTTCTCTCCCCCTTTGACATCAATGGAAAAGGGCTCATACTTGCAACTTTAACACATCAGAATCATACCAGTTGCTCCCCCTGAGTAGCAGCTCCCCATCACCAATCCGGATCACAAGATATGACTATGATATCCACCGGACTGATGCACATCAGTGCATCCTAGTTCATCACCGGAGGGGCAATAACCCCTAACTTCTCTCTGAGAAACTTAAAAGAGTCCTTGGGAAGAGGTTTAGTAAAGATATCTGTAATCTGATCCTTAGAGGGCACAAACTCTAGTTTAACTTCATCCTTGTTCACTTGCTCTCTCAGAAAGTGAAACTTGATAGATATATGCTTAGTCTTAGAATGCAACACCGGATTCTTAGAAATATTTATTGCACTAGAATTATCACAAAAAATTGTGATAGGCTCCTCATACTCTACTTTAATATCTCTTAGCATTTGCTTCATCCATAAAACTTGAGTGCAACTACCTGCTGCTGCAATGTATTCTGCTTCAGTTGTAGACAGAGATATTGCCTCTGGTTTCTTGCTTAGCCAAGAAACTAATCTCTTTCCCAAAAAGAAGGCTCCACCACTGGTACTCTTCCGGTCATCCACATCTCCTGCCCAATCTGCATCTGTATATGCATGAAGAGAGAAGTCATGATCTCTAGGATACCACAAACCATACTCAGCTGTCCCTCTTAGATATCTAAAAATTCTCTTGATTGCCATGACATGAGATTCTCTGGGATCAGCCTGGAATCTAGCAACAAGACCAACAGCTTGCATAATATCTGGTCTAGTTTGAGTGAGATACTACAATCCACCAATCATTGATCTATACTTTGTCTGGTCTGCCTTAGGAGAGTCTTTATCTTTGCTCAACTTGCATCTGGTTGCCATGGGAGTATTCATTGGCTTTGAATCTTCCATCCCAAATTTCCTCAACAATTCTTTCACATATTTGGTTTGAGAAATGAAGATCCCTTTCTTTGTTTGAGTAATTTGCAAACCCAAGAAGAAATTCATTTCACCAAGCATAGACATCTCAAACTCACTTTTCATTTGATTTGCAAAAGTTTTACACATACTATCTTTTCCTCCAAAGATGATATCATCAACAAATACTTCAACAATCAACATGTTTTCATGATCAATTTTAAAATATAAGTTATTGTCAGCAGTACCTTTGTTGAAACCAATCTGCACAAGATGCTTATCCAATCTTTCATACCAAGCTCTTGGGGCTTGCTTCAATCCATATAGTGCTTTCTTCAACTTGCAAACCATATCACCATGATCAGACAATTGAAATCCATCCGGTTGCTCAATGTATACTTCTTCTTCCAAATCACCATTTAGGAAGGCAGACTTGACATCCATATGATATACCTTGAAGTCTTTGAAGGCAACATAGGCAAGAAATAATTTGACTACTTCAATTCTTGCCACCGGAGCAAAGGTTTCTTCAAAGGCAACTCCTTCTATTTGAGAGTAGCCCTTACAGACCAATCTGGCTTTATTTCTGATTACATCACCAACTTCATTTAGTTTGTTCTGGAAGACCCTTTTGGTTCCAATCACATTCTTGTTTCTAGGTCTGGGAACAAGATCCCAAGTGTGATTTTTCTCAATTTGCGTCAACTCTTCCTCCATTGCTTTGGTCCAGTTTTCATCATTGCAGGCTTCATTTATTGTCTTAGGTTCAATCTTTGAAATCAGACAATATTCATCTGAATTTTGAGCAATTTTCCTTCTAGTTTGCACATCTTTGCTTTTGTCACCTATGATCTGATCTTCAGAGTGGTTCAGTCTTACATACCTTAGAACTTTGGGAGTTTCTTGCACTTCTATTTCTTGATCAGGCTCATTCAGACCTATCTCTTCTTCCTGATTTACCGGATTAGTCTGAATCTGTCTTTTAGAAGAGGATTGAGCTCCTTGAACCAGAACACCATCCTGATCATCTTCATCATATTCATAAAACCTTGAGGGTTTCTCAATTCCTTCATCAACCTTCACATTTGTACTTTCTATTATCTTTCTCAGTCTCTTATTGTAACACCGGTATGCTTTGCTTTGAGTGGAGTAACCCAAGAATATCCCTTCATCACTTCTAGCATCAGACTTTCCTAGACCTTCATCCCTTTTAATGTAACATTTGCTACCAAATACTCTGAAATACCTCATAGTAGGAGTGGTGCCAAACCAAAGTTCATATGGAGTCTTACCGGTATTGCTTCTGATTTGAACTCGATTGAGAGTATAAACTGCAGTGCTGACAACTTCTCTCCAAAACATCTGAGGAACATTTGCTTCCATTATCATTGTCCTGGATGCTTCCTGGATGGTCCAGTTCTTTCTCTCAACTACTCCATTTTGCTGTGGAGTCCTAGGAGCAGACAACTGTCTCTTTATACCATGCTTCTCACAAAAGTCTATGAATTCTCTGGATGTGAATTCACCACCTCTATCAGACCTTAGACATTTCAGTTTCAAACTAGTTTGATTCTCTACCATAGCCTTGAAGATCTTGAACTTCTCAAAAGCTTCTAATTTTTCTTTTAGAAAGGTAACCCACATCATCCAGGAATGATGATCAATTAGTAACATGAAATATCTATCACCTTGTATACTTTTGATCCTTGTTGGACCACATAGATCAGTATGAACTAATTCCAATAATCTGATAGAGGACTGATCCTTGCTTTTGAATGAGACTCTGCTTTGTTTGCCTAGTTGACATTCTTTGTACAAACTATTTGTAGGTTTTACCAATTTTGGAAGATCTCTTACAGCTTGAATATTTCTTATCTTGATGATGTTATCAAAATTTATATGACACATTCTTCTATGCCATAACCAACTCTGATCGACTTGAACAAATAGACAACTTTTATTGGTACCAACTAGATGAAAGATGTTACCTTTTGTTTGAGTACCGGATGCAATTTCTATTCCAGAACTTTCAAAGATCCTACATTTTCCATTCTTGAACCAGAGATCATAACCTTTGTCCACCAATTGTCCAACACTGAGAAGATTGTGCTTCAAGCCTTCAACATACAGTACATTACCAGTTTTGTTCTTTCCATCAAAAGAAATAGTTCCCCTATCTCTGATTCTACCAGCAGAATTATCACCAAACTTTACCATTCCTCCTTCATACCTTTCCAAATCCAAGAACTTGTTCTTGTCACCTGTCATATGGTGAGAGCATCCACTGTCAATGACCCAATCATCCTTTTCTTGATTTTGGGCAGCCAGAGCTCTTTCTACCACCTTATGATTGATAGACTCAGAGGGCATTGGATCTTCTTCTTTGATGGCAATAAACACCCATTCATTTCTGGATTTGTTTCCTATCTATGATTCATCATCTATTATTCCTTCATTATCATCTTCTTCATGGACATAATAACAATCCTTTTGGAACCTTTGTCTATTAGGATTTGACCTTGAAAATCTTTCCGGACATCTTGAGGCAAAATGACCAATCTTATTACAGTTAAAACACTTAAAGGGTAATTTCCTTCATACTTACCGGATCCTCTTGACAATCTTTTTGCAATGAGGCCTTCAAGTTGAGCTGTTTCTGCTTCTTCTTCTTCCATGTCTTTTCTTGCCTTTTCATACCATGAAAGCTTCTTTGATGAATTCTCTCCCGGATCAAATCTTTGTTTACCTTTGACACAGGCACTGGGTTTGAATGCAGATTCAGTCTTGGGGGAATCATCTCCAAACTCAGTCATTTCAAATGCAGCTAGTTTGCCAGCAAATTGGCTTCTTGTGACAGTTGTATGAGCTCTAAATTCCTCAATGGTAACAACCTTGATTTTGTAAGAGTCAGGAAGGGATTTGAGAATTTTGCCAACAATCTCATTTTCATCCAAGACTCCACTAGCATTCCCAATTCCACACACCAGCTCATTTACTCTTGGCATAAAGGTAGTAATATTTTCATCATCTGTCATCTTCAGTCTTTCAAATTTCCCTTTTAGACTCTGCAACCTTGCAAACTTAACATACTGGTCTCCTTCATGCAAGAGTTCTAGTTTGTTCCAAATCTCAAAAGTAGTTGGTAGGTCAATAACATTTGAGAGCTCTGAGTCAGATAATGTGCTTAGAAGAGCCTCTTTGGTCCGCATATTGTTTTCAACATCTGTGAGTTCATTTAGGGTTGTCAGACCACCCTGTGGAGGAACATATGCTTTTGTGACCAAGGACCAGTACACTATCCCCATACAGTGCAAGTGACATTTCATGCGACCTTTCTAGAGTGTAAAGTTGGTTCCATCAAACTTCGAACTATCTTCTTGTAGGACGACATCCTGGATCTCCTCAAGCGGTTAAGCTCCTTCTAGAGGAACTTGGCTCTGATACCAATTGTTGGATTCAGGACAGACAACTGAGAGGGGGGGTGAATCAGTTATCCAAAACTTGCTTATAATTCAAACACTTAAATCCACTTTGTTATTTAATAGCATATCAATTAATCTCTCATGAAAACATAAAGCATAAACACTAGAGTAGATACACATCAACACATGAGACACCAAGATTTTGACATGGAAAACCCAGTCAAGGGAAAAACCGTGGGGTGATTAACCCAAGGATTATTCTCTGTTAGAAGAATAAGAAAAAAAGATGGCACATGCCAATTAGGGCTCGCTGCCTGACAACACTACTCACAAGAGGCACACTACCTACAAGAGACACACTATCTACAAAGTAACAAATATCACAAACTTGAACTAGAGATTGACATCTTTACCATGCCTGGATCAGTTCCATCTAAGCCTAAAAACTCCTGCTCTACCTTTCGCTCTTCTTCTTCGCTATGCCACACTCATCTGCAACCCACACACTTTGGAATGACTTCACAATCCTTTATTTATACAAGTCATTGACTTAGGAACAATCATCTAAGTCAGCAAACACTTTTAGATCATCCAGAAGACATGTAATACATCCGGTCGGCTTGTCACAGGAAGAACACCAACATTTGGTGGTTAATCATCAAATCCAAACTCTAACTTCAATGTGGACCACCAACATAAACTAGACATGATCCAAAGATCACCACAGCCTTTCCTGAGCCACCAAGAACATCTGCATTTTATCAGCTTACTAGAATTCTTCTCTTCCTTCATCTGGAGCTTCAAGAACACAGTCTGTCATCACTGTCACAAGTGAACAGGCTCTTCCAGACCTTCAAACCATGAGCCAATCTATTTGCAACTTCTCAAGGACTTCCTCAATACTCCCTCCAATCCGTAGAATGGGATGATGCATTTCTAGAACTCACCAGACCTATCTGTGACACCCTGTCACCTCTGAACACCTGCCAGAACCGGTTCTACTTGAGCAGCCATAACTTCATCAGATCTTCATGTGGACCTCTGAAAACTTGACTGGAGCATCTCAAGACTTATATCTACAAACCCTTTAAACCGCATTCTCTAATCTTCATCTTATCTTGGACTTTTACCTTAATGTCATCACTATTTTTCACTGTTCCTGATTGAGACTAATTTCTTCAATATCCTCAGCACACAGCTCATCCAATCCTTCTCATTTATGCAATATGAGTATGTTGACATCAATGACAACACTGGTTATCCTCATACTTGCAACAATGACAACATCTCTAAATCATATGAACATAATCATCTTCTATCAATAAAACTCAAGATTTCAAAGAACTCTCATTGCATACAATAAATAAGATCCAAGAGCTCCTCCATGACACCAACAACCACTATAGAAGATCATCCATCACTAAGTGTTGAATCCACATCACTACCAAAGCTCCCACTAAAATGTGATATCAAGCTACAAATGGCATTGTGATAACTATCTCCTAAATTAAGATCACCCATTGCCCCCACACACTCAACTGCAACACTAGCAGGTCTAGATGATAAAGTAGAACCAAGATCCTCCAAAACAATAAGATAAAACAACACCTACAATCTAGGAATCAATCCAACATCACCAATAATACATCTACACAAACATCCATGTCATGCTAAAGCTCCAAGCATACAAGGAACCTCCATGATACCATGATTAGTACCTAATGTACCTGCATAAGCAATCATGTTGTGCTAAAGCTATAAGTGTACAAGGAACCTCCATGATACCATCATCATCACCCAATATACTTGCATCAAACTCCCATTGAGTCTCACACATCTATACCATATAGTCAACAATTGTAGGTCCCAAAACATAGCTATATTAGGTAATACCATTTTTCTCTACTTCATAATAAAAACAAAACCAAGAAACCAGGTGACCAAACTAGGTCAACCAAATAGAATCTATATCCACACTAAAATATCTAGGGTATAGATGACCCACATCCAATTTATCCATGCAACCTATAAGTAAATATATCCTACAATATTGTATAACTCATAGATCTCACAATGCGATATATAAAGTCAACATCACATTGATAACCATGTCAAACAAGAACAACTAGAGATAAACATATAAGTTTTCCCACAACTCAAACACCAAATCACCTCTATATTCAATTTATCACAAACCCACAAAGTACTGTTGTCAAGGGAACCAACAAATAGCTCAAATAGAAATGTAAGTGAAAAAACACATATCAACATCTCCAAACCTGATCCATTACGAAGTGCTAAAAAAATGATCTTCTCCACCTATAAGAAGTCCAAAATCAGACATCGTGGGCACAAGATATGACCTATTGAATCAATGAGAGCAAAATGAGCTTCCGATAAGTATTTTTTCCTAAAATAGAAAAATATAGAAAAATCACTAATATCATTATGTAATTCTCAAAAAGAGCTTTTTGTCAACTATAAGAAGTCAAAAATTTAATATTGTATAAGGGAGTTATGGCCCATTAACGAATTCTACCTCCTTAAATGCATTCAACATAGCCTTTGTGGCTGACAAGATACAAGTGGGTTGCACTGCCATTGGTTAGCTAGTGGTAGCAGAGTGCAATCGGTCATGATGGTAAACTATGGAGTGGTAGGTAGGCTAAAATCATTGCCTAAGTAGTTCCCGGGCTTATGGCCCACTAGAGATATGGCCCCAACTCAGCCGCTAGGCCACCCCTAGAACCAAAGACTTTAAATCTTTAGTCTTGCATAGACCCTATAAAACTTGTTGATGTGAGAACTAAAATATTCTATGTGACTATGCCTAATTATACTAACTGTAACATCATACAATAAGGATCCATATGACCATACGATCAAACCTCACTGAAGATTCATCAATGGCCCTAAAATGGCCTAAAGTTTTTCTACTCCAAACATAGTCAAGTCTTGTATGGATCCATAAGTTTTTGGGCCTTCTAGAATCAATAGTGAGTTCCATTTTTTTTAGGAGGTAACCTTGAAAATGCCTTCATTCTTTTCCTACAATACCATGAATTCAACTATGCACAAGAATCTACTCATACCAAGGGTTAAAAATACAAGGGAGATCTCATCCCATAACTTTACAACCAAGCTTTGATAGAAAATAAAAGGAAATTTACATCCATAATAAACTATTTCCACATAATGCCAAGAGACAAAAATATGCAAATAAGTATTTGGAATTCATAATGCAAAAGAATAGACAAATATACCATCAATGTGACACAAGATGTACCCTAGGAAAACCCTCTCAAGAGAAAATACTAGACTCCAAAAATATTCACACTCAATGTATTATCTCTTGAACATATATTTCAATACACTTACAAAGTCTCCATAGAAGGCCTTTGAAGCATCAAGCACTATAGTTGCACTTTCCATGTGAACAAACAAATGAGAATCATGTAACCACACATCCCAATCCATGCTTCCTCTTCTCACATATGCAACCTATAGGAGATGCTCAATCAACCTTTCTTGGCCTGAGATCAAAATGAAATACAAAATTAGTAATCAAGATTTTGAATAATTTTACACTTTTTGTTTATATTCCTACTGATATGACACCTAAAATTTAGGTCAGAAGTTTTAAGCCATAGTGGAAAGATTGGAAATGGTATCATAACACACCATTTCAAAACTAAAAGAATCACAAAGGATATGTTTGGTTCTCTCTACACATACACATGGTGCAAAAGATTAATGATAGATGGACTCTTCAATATTTGATGGGCACTTGGCAGCATAGACCCTAGACTATTTTGCTAGTCATTCTTGAGCTAAAGCTTGCTCACTTTGCTTGCTATATTATTTACCATGGTATTTATATTTGTTCTAGACTAATTCATTTGGGGATTATCAATCCTCCCTAACCTTTTTGTGCACACCAGGAGAATCTTGAGCGCCTATTCTAGATTTTTTCCATAGCCTAGACTACTTGGAATTGAATTCATGAAAGTTTCAAGCCTTTTAGGCTTGAGCCTTTCTTGTGGCATATGATTCTTTGAGGGGATTGGCTAATAATTACTTCAAAATTTGCCTAAATATGGCATGATTTTAGGGTGGAAATCCTATTCAACATTTACAAAGACAATAACTCTACTAATTTCTCTTGTTGTTTATCAATATTCACTTCCCTCTCTATATACGAAGTCTATGATTTCTTCTAATTTTATCATGAAAATTCAAGTGTATGCTAATAAATTTACGCTTTAAGTGGTACATCTCTAAGTGCTTCTTGATCATTATGGTAGTGGATTGTGTGTAGTTACTAGAGTCTGATCTACCCCACCTTCCATAGGGGTTAGTCCCTTCTATAAGGGCATCGACATGGACAAAGTCAAAATGCTCTGGGAAATGATTCTCATTTTCATGCTCTATAGCCTCCTTAGTTTAGAACTAAGGACCGTAGAGCTTGTGGATGGTCCTATCATTCTTTTGTGCCCTCAACTTCTTTTTAGCCTTATGATTGAGGTACCTCTATATGGTCAAATAGTGGAAAATTCCCTCATCTTGCATTGACTATTTCTCTTGCTAGACATGACACTCAACCTTTTAAAGAAGTACAACTTAATTAAGAGAGTGTGCTTACTATATAGGAGCCTATTACTAATGGCCAAGGGATTCCTAATGGTCAAGGAAAGCTTGATGACCATGATCCCCCTCCTTCTACATATTCTATAGTTGTTTCTTAGTAGTCTTGTTGTTACATTTTTGTTATCTCTTTGAATTTGATTGTTAGAATGTGCCCTTGCATAGACTATGGGGTGTGACTTTTTCAATCTGCCATTTTTTTCGTGGATATGTACAATATAAAGCTTTATACAAAGTAATATAAGACACTATTTCATCAAAATAGTGTCGACTTAGAAATTGTAGGCATTTTATTTATTCATTGTGTGCAAACTTTATTTATAGATTGTAGAGGTGTAAGAGTCTAAATTAAGACTGTAAATAAGATAATATACTACCCCTCCTTTGGATTGAAGCATGAAAGGAAAGTAATGTAAGACTAAACAAAATCTTTATACCCTCCCTTAGATGTGGATGATGGCTCCAAATTCTGAAGTGTAGATGATGTTGGTTGTTATGTCAAATTGCTCAAGTGGACTCCTTAATGTGACAACATTTACTTGCAAATGTTTCTTGATTGCAAATGCTTGGGGATGGCTTGAATTTATAAATTTGAGGGGAGAGGAATGAAGGGCTAATATTTGAGTTTGGATTGGATGGCGGAGATTGATTATATTGTGTGGGGGAATGAGAAGCTTACAATTGACAATTTGGGAGAGGTGCAAATTGATGGGACATAGATTAAGAGAAATGAAGAGTTAAGATTATCTTAATTTGAATGAAGTTTGGAGATTAAAACCTCTCACATGTGTGAGAAGACTCATGGGAGTTTGTGATAGGACATCTCACACATGTGTGGAATGAAGGATGTAGATTTCCTTGGGATAATGGATGGTCAGGATTCAAACTTAATCTCATTTTGGATTAAGAGATGGATGGATAGGA
Source organism: Cunninghamia lanceolata (assembly GCA_027924645.1). Lineage (NCBI taxonomy): Eukaryota > Viridiplantae > Streptophyta > Pinopsida > Cupressales > Cupressaceae > Cunninghamia > Cunninghamia lanceolata. The sequence continues at coordinate 16,793,071 of BSBN01000193.1, read as the reverse complement.
TTAGGATAAGCAAATTAATGGATAGGATTTAAAATTGATTTGATTTCAGATTTGATGAAATGGATTAGAAATTGTTATTAAAATGGGTGCTATCTAGGAAGTGAATTTCTAATTAAAAGAAATAATCATGTGGATTTTTTGATAAGGTGACATCAGTTTAATTATATAAGATGATTTATTTAATCAACTATGTTAAGACATTAGTGTTGTTAGTTAAAAATAATAATTTAACTTAATTAACTAACATTAGGATAGAATAATTAAATAAAATCTATTTAATTAGATAATGGAAAAGGGATAACCTAATTAATTAAATATTTTATTTAATTAATTAGTGTAGGATTAGGTTAAGATGCAACAGTAAATTTTAGGTGTCTAAATTTTTCCCCTCTTTGAAATGGCGTTGCGACTAGAAGAAGTAATGGCATTTCAAAGAAATATAAAATATAGGTGCTTGGTGATGTGAGGAGGGAGGCAAGATGCCCTAGTTGTCTAAAATAAAATGGAGTTAGTACATGGATATGGAGGAGGGATTCCTCCTTGAGAGAGTATATGGGAGAAAATAACACAAGTGTTCTCTTGAAAAGAGAGGATGACAAAAAGGTGAGGAAGGAGGGGAAGTGAATGAAGAATCATAGAGGGGAGGAGGGAAGGATGAGTGATGCCCAAAACATTGGGATATTGGTTGTGGGATAGATTGATAAGTTTGTTTAGATTTGATTGATTGATGGTTTGGTTTGGATTTTATTGATTGATTGATGTTGTGATACATCATTGCTTAGAGGGATTGTTGATTTGGTATGATGAATGTTGGTATATGTAGGGAATCATTAAGGACATTATAAATGTGTTGAGAAACTCTTTTTTTTTAGCATAAAATAGGATGCCCTAGGATATAAAGATCAAGGTGACGTGATGTTTTATGCATAAAGAGACTAACTTGAGAATAAGAAAAACAAGTGAGAGATAAATGATAAACCATGATGCAATCAAGGAAAGAAAAAGAAAAAGAAATGTGAAAAAGAGATATCCCCACAACATGTCCTTAAGACACAACATGGTATGATGGACCATGGCAGCCTTAGTAGAGCATGTATATGTGACAACATACATAAAGACACAAACACCAAGACAAGAAGACACAAGAAACAAAATATGAAGATGTGGGAGAACTAAGAGGACAATCATAAGGAGCACGCACATATACAAATATTCAAACAAGCATGAAAGAAAAAAACAAAGAGGTGCAAATGGTATGAGTGTTGAAGCCAAGGTGGTTTAAGGAAGGGTATGATAGAGGTTAGGCATGAATTTGGAGGGATAGGATGGGGTTGGGGAGTAGGGATAAACAAGGAGTAGACAGGGGGGAAGATAGTGCATTTTTCCCTAGTGCGTAAGGAAGCCATGACCATAATGCATGGATAGATAAATGCCAATAGTTAACTATGTGGGAGTAGATTTGGGGTCATGCCACGAGAGGGGTATCTATCCATGCCCCCTTCCCAATCATGAATTAGCAAGGGGATGCCCCTAGTTTAGAGAAAAATCAAGGCACATGTGTTAGTGGGGGGAAGGGGATGAAGAAAAGTGAAATGATATGAATGAATTGGGGGTGGGTGGTAAGGGGATGTTGGTTGAGAAATCCCAATCAAGAGTGGAAGGTCGAATGGTACTCATGAAATGATAGAGTGGGGATAATGAGAGGAGATGGAGGGGACATGATGAAAGGAGGTGATTGGTCTTGAGTGAATGACCCGAGGTGGAAGGGATAGGGGGATTGGGAGGTTAGGGATATGGGGGAATGAATGGGTAAAGAATGATTGTGAGAGGGGGGAACCATGTTTTGGATAGAAGGGAGATGAATGCTCATCGATAAGGGATGACTAATGCTACATACGATGCCTATTCTCTAAGTTTTCATCATGGCACTTGCCCAAGGTTTCATAAGAAATAGTTATCACCAGTGGACAAAATTATTTCTATATACTTTTTTGATATTTTTTTGACATTTTTTGATTTTTTGGCATTTTTGCAATGGTTGTAGTCTCCTTATGCTTGAAACTTCTTGAGGTTCATAATGTTCATAGGATTATCTAGTTATTGGCCATCTAAAGTTGCTAACTTGTATGCTCCTAACCCATATTTAGCAATGATTATGTATGGCTACAACTAATTCAGTTCAAATTTGCCTTTTTTGTCCCTTTCTTGGTTTGTAGTCTTCTAATTCTCTTTGAGTACAAGATCATCTACTTCAAATTCTCTATTTGAGATGTGCTTGTTGTAACTGCAATGCAACCAATTTAGTATTCTTTGAGGTGATTCAATGCATTGAGTGGATGTTTATCAAGGAGTTCAATCTCATGTAGTCGCACCGCTCAATATTCTTCATTAGTGATGAGATCATGTAAAGAAATGTGCACTTGGATGGTAGCTCAACCTTCTTTGGCAAGATGGCCTCATCACAAAATACAAGGGAGTATGGGGTGGCACCCATAGGGGTACAAATGCTAGTATGATATGCCCATAGGGCAGAGTTGAGGTGAAGGTTCCAGTCATGACCAACGTTATTGATGATTTTCTTAAGGATTTGGATGATGGTTTTGTTTTATGTCTTAGCTTGGCCATTGCCTTGTGGATAATATGGAGTGGACCACTTGTGCTTGATGTGGAATTTGTCACAAAGGGTATTCACTTCATGGTTTTTAAAGGACTTGTTATTTGTGATGATGGTACTAGAGGGTATACCATAATGATAGATGATGTAGTGGAGTATGAATTTGGAGATTTGGGTTCTAGTGGTGTAGGTGAGTGGAACAACTTCAACCCATTTGGTGAAATATTTTGTAGAAATAATAATGAATTTGTGTCCACTAGAGGAGGATGGTTTGATCTTGCCGATATGGTTGAGGCCCCATGTAGATAATGGCCATGGTGTGGTAATCGGTTGAAGATCTTGTGATAGTTCATGAATTAAATCTCCATGATTCTTGCAAGAAACACACTTTTTAACATACTCACGTGCATCAGATTCCATTGTGGGCAAATAATATCCTATTCGAAGCAATTTATTGGCTAAGGTCATACCACTAGTGGGAGCACCACAAATACCACTATGTACCTCTTGGATTGATAATGTAGCTTCATTTGAGTTAAGAAACATAAGTAGGGTGCCATTAGAGCCCCTACAATAGAGCATTCCAATAAATAGGGTGAAGCATGAGGCTCGATGAATGAGGGCTTTTTGTTGGTTAAATGAGAAGTTAGGTGGGATGGTTTAAGTTTTGAGATAGGAGTAGATGTCATTATACCATGAGGAATTGGGACCAATGAATTCACACACCATTTCATATTTTGGAACATCATATGTTGGGATTAAGAGGTGTTCAACTAGAAATTGATATTCTTGGGTATTAGGTGCTATTTCCAATGTAGACTTGATTGTAGCCATTGCATCAACACCCTTATTATTGATTCGGGGGATTTGTGCAAAATATACATTAAAGAAGTACTATTTGAGGATATCTACCATGCATTTGTAGAGTACAAGATTTTCATCTTTTTTGAGGAACTCATCATTGACTTACTTGATAACCAACTTAGAGTCACTGAAGATTTGTAAGTACAAATATTCCATTGGATGGCTAGTTTGAGACCAGAGATGAGTGCTTCATATTTTGCAACATTATTTGTGCAAGGAAACCTAATTTAGAATGCTTTAGGGATGAGATCACCTTGGGGATAATAAATAAGATGCATACCCCTGAACCATGGGCGGTGAAGGAGCTATCAAAATATAAAGTCCATGATTTTGTTTCTCCAACATCAAGTGTTGAATCATTAAGGAAATCAAATTTTGATGGTCATTTGTCTTGTAGAGGAGCTTCCACCAATTGGTTAGCGATGATTTATCCCTTAATTGCTTTTTTATTCACATATTTTATGTCTAATTCACTAAGTAGCATAACCCATTTTGTCATTCTACTGGTAAGGGTTTCTTTAGATAGGAGATATTTGAGAGGGTTGACTTTGGCAATGAGATGGGTTGTGGCATTAAGCATATAATCTCAAAGATTTTGGGATGCGAATATGACTACCAAGCATGCTTTTTCCATGAGGGTGTATTTGGCTTCATTTCCCACTAGAGTTTGACTTAAATAGTAAATAGCCCGTTCGTGCCCTTGGTCATCATTTTGTGTAAGGAGAGCACCCAAGGCATGTTAGGTAAATGAAATGTAAAGTATCAAGGGCTTGTCTAGAGTTGGAGCCAAAAGAAATAGTGGATTAGAAAGATATTGCTTGATCTTATTGAATGCTTGCTGACATGACTCGTCCCATTGAAAGATGGCATTATTCTTAAGCAAGTGTGAGTATGGCTAACATTTGTTTGCAAGTTGGGAAATAAATTTACAGATAGCCTAGAGTTTCCCCTATAGACTGCATAACTACTTAATGTTTTGTAGGGGTGGCATTTCCATGACGGCTTTGAATTTATTATGATCTAATTTGATGCCATGCCTAGAGATAATAAAACCTAAGAGTTTTCTTAAGGGGACCCCAAAGACACAATTCTTTGGATTTAGTTAAACCTTATACTCTTTTAGTTGTTGGAAGATGTGATGCAGGATGGTCAAATGATTTGCCTTGAGTTTAGATTTTCCAAGAATGTCATCCACATAATCTTCAAATATATCATGTAGCATGTTGTGAAATATAATTGTCATTGCCCTTTGGTAGGTGGAACTAGCATTTTTCAACCCAAAAGGCATTACTTTATAACAAAACTTCCCCCATAGGGTGATGAAGGAATTTTTATGTTGATCTTCAGGTGCTATTTGAATCTGATTATATCCAGAGAAACCATCAATCAATGAAAACATTTCATGCCTATCCATAATATCTACAATCATGTCGATGTTGGGAAAGGGGAAGTCATCTTTAGGACATGCTTTATTGATATCCTAGAATTTGATGCAAACATGGATGCCTTTAGTTTTCTTACTAACAAGGACCACATTAGAGATCCACTTAGGTTGATCAATGGGTTGAATGAAACTTGTGTCTAGGAATTTTTACAATTCCTAATTGGGAGGGCCACTTGTGGGTGCATTGTGCATAGATTTTGTTGGATTGGTTTGGTATCAGGGTGAACCACAATGTGGTGTAAACCAAAAGATTGGTTTAATCTTGGAATATCAGCATAAGACCATGTGAATATGTCAGGATGATCTTTGAGGATGATAGTGATGCCTTCTTTGAGGTTAGGGTCTAGTGCGCTTGTAACTTGGGTAACCTTAGGATCTTCTTTGGTTCCCAAGTTGATGTCTATAGCCTCTTCAACTAGGATAGTGTTGCCCCTATTTCAAGTGTTGTCATTGATGTCAAAAGAGGTAGGTTATGCATACTGTCAAGAATGTCCAAAGAAGTTCATCATATTGTCAAATTAGTGCATCTTCATGTATGGTTATAATGCAGTGTGCTTGATGGATTGATGTCAAGTTGATGCATGGTTCAAGGATGTGTTGGTGTTCAAGTCTCTTAAGACATGTTGATGATAGTGGTTCTCATGGATTTATACTATGGTTGATCAGAATGTTATTATGTGGTATGGTGCTTTCAAGGAATTGTAGATGACAATGGAATCATATCTTCCTCAAGTCTTATTCTTCAAAGAAAGAAAGCTTATAAATGTAATCAGTCAAATATCTGTTACTCAGTTAGATTTTGATCATGTTGTATATATTGTTTCAATCATGATTAGAGTTTAATTCATGTTTGTTTGCAATGATCTTGTCAGAAATTTGGGATTTGATATCTAACATCTTATTCCTCAAGTCATATTAGATATCTATGAATTAATCCTCTCAAAGCATGTGATAGTGGTATGAAGGATTATTCATGACAAATCTTGCTCTCTGATGTCTCTGTAGACTGTGCAGAGTTTTCATCATTCAGTGTGTTGGGCATAAAATGCATATGACAAAATTAAAGGTTTGTGATAAAGTGTTCAAGGCATCAAAACCCTACTTCACAGTTGCAGGACATGCCTTATTCAAAATGCCTACATCTGGTTGTTTCCCTATATCTCAGAGCTTTCCTGTTGAGTTAATGGCCTGTAGTTACTTAATGGTGTTATGAAATGTTATAAGGCTTCATTCTTGAGTTTAGGGTTTCATTGTTCTATGTGCTTTGGGGAATAAAACCCTAAATATAATACCTAAGACACATTGCCTTATAACCTTGTTTTTCCTGTCGAGCACTTTTTCTATTTTCTCGGTGACTTCTTATAGCAGGTGATAATTGACTTAAGTCACATCTTAAGGGTTTTTGATTCGTTGGATGACCGGCCCCGACTTCCTAGGGGAACTGGGGATACCGGGTTCTCAAAAGGTTATGAGCACGAAACAAAGATCAAAGGTGCAAATTAAATGATGTTGATGGCACAAAACATGATCAAAGGGTGGTGCTTTATGTGCCTTTTTGAACTCCAATGGTCATCCCTTCATTATAAACTTGAAGGACTTTTTCTATTTAAAGTAGACAAGACTAATTTTTCTATTTTTCTATTCAACTGTAGAAGGACAAAGTTTTTATAGAAAGTATTTGATGGTTTTTTTGACTATTTTTGATTAAAGTGGTCAAATAGGTTTTGAAAGGGGACCCCAAAACCCTTCACAAAAAGAAGCATACAAAAAGAAGTAAGCCAACCATAAGCCAACTAGAAGCTACCATAAACATATGCATATAAAGAGTAGCAACAAAGAGTCCAGATAAAACCAAACTAGAAAAGAAATTAGTTCATCTTCTGAAGGGTCTCTGCCACTTCCAATTCCTATTCATAAAAGGCCTGATGCATTTTGGCAAAGTCTATAATCTTTTTCTTCTCAGCTTTGAACTGCTTTTTGTTTCTCCCCTTGGTGCGGGTTGAAGGTCCACTTGTGTCTTCACCAGCCACCTATTTACCAGTGCTTATAGTGTTATCTCCTTTATCCTGAATATCCAGATCCACATCATTCATAATGTCCTCGGCCTTGAAATCCTTGAACTATTCCTTTCTTAACTCTTTAATCTTCTCAGTCAACACTTTCATCCCGTTGAGATTATTTTGTATGGTGAGTTTACTGATGTTGCAGATTTTGTCAAGGATATTATTCACCTCAATTATCTTCTCCTCAAGGTACTGAATCCTGGTATTAAACTCTTCTCTCATCCTATTAATCTCCCTATCCATTTCCTCCATTTTGGGAATAGCATCCCAGTTTCTTAAAATCATGGTCTCCTGTTTAGCAGTAGAATTGGTCCCACTCCCCAAGCTATCTTGAAGTAGCTGGAACTTGATGTTAATTCTACTAATTTCTAGGAAGAACCACTTAGTCATTTTGTGTTGAGAGTTCACCACATTCTTCACAAGTTCAAAAACCTCCTTGACTTGATCCTTGTTTTTCGCCTGGGCCAACAGATCGTCAAAATACTCAAGGAGGTTATTCGAAGGGTTGTTGATTTCAGGAAACTTGACACCCACACTTGGATTAGGAATAAGTTTGGACTTGCCTAGAGGGTTTTCCACCCTGTCCTTCTCCTTGTCAGACGGCTTCTCCCTAATCCCCTACTTCTACTTGATCCCCTATTTAAGGGCAACACTTCCTGCAAACTGGGCATGTTCCTCTTCCTGATCCTTCTCAACTGGCTTGACCTTCTTACCAAGATTTGTCTTACTCCCCTGTTTCTGAGAAGAGGTACCAACATCCTATACAAAACCCTTAACCTCCTCCATGGATTTTTTACCTTTCTTCACCAAAGCAGGGGTTTTCCTCTTCTGAGGCAACATTTTCTTGTCAGAAATTTCCTTCATAGAGGAGTTAGTGTCATCACCCATTTCAAACCCTGCAGACCAAGAAATGGACACTTCCCTCTTTTGAGTTTTCCTTTTCTTTCTAGAGGATTCCTCCTCAGTCTCTTCTTCCTCTTCCATTTCCCAGTCCTCATCCTCAGAATCAGACTCCTCTTCACTAGACACCACCCTCCCCTTCTTCTTAGCACTGGGATTATGTTTTAAAGATTTTTTGGGGGTGTTATTTTTCATATGCTCCATTATGAGTAAAATGAGGCTCTCATGTAGAACTAGAAATTTAGGGTTTCTACTATGTTCTTTTAGACCAAACTCCAAAGAAGAAAATAGGTAGAAGGGAAAGGACATCGACATACTATGTCTAAAATGATTGAGCAAATTGAAGTGATAGGAGTAAATGGCCACATACCTTCCATCCAGGGTTACGCATCTCATTATAATTTCAGCCACCTCCGCCCAGATTGGCTTAATGGACAAATGATTATACCCACCAGTCTGAAATTTGATCAGCTTATCCCTTTCATTACCTTTGAAGAAGTTATTTAGGGCTTCCTCGCTCTGCTTGCTCTCCCGAAAGAATATCTTTCCACTGGTAGAAAGCCCCATCACCATAGAAATTAAGTCTTCAGAAATAGACATTTCCCACCCATACGATGTGATCCTCCTATTCTTGTAACTTTTAACAAACATGGCTATGACACTCGGGTTGGATCCATAGAGATTTTCCATAAATGGTGTGAGCCCTCCAACCTCAAGGATGCTCCACACCTTCTGCTTCTACTTTATCCCCTTGCATGAAGAAGGTTCAACCCTATTTCTGTCACCCCCCATTCTGAAATCTAGACACTGGAAGAAATCTTTCTCTCTGCTAACTGAAGTGAAGGTAACAATGAGGACAAACATAGCTAATTTGGTGATATTCGAACCCATAATCCATGTGGGATGAATTTTCTTGATGGGCGAGTTCTGTGAACCTTTAGAAATCATGATTATTTCTTTAGAGGTTCTTGATTGTCGTACCATGGATGCAATCATTTTTAAGTAGGTCTTTAACATTGCTTGGGGTTGAAATAAATTTGTCCCATGTGAGCTTAGCTTCATTTATAACTCCTAGGTTGGCAAATGCATCCACCACCTTGTTCCCCTCACGATAGATGTGAGAAATATAGGTAGCCTCAAAGGTTTTCAACAACACAATAGCATCTTCGATCAAGGTTTCAATGGACTAGCTTGGTTTAGAGGAGCCATTAAGACAATTAATAATGTTCATAGAGTCACCTTCGATCCAGACTTTATTATGACCCTTAGCATGAGCTAGAGCAATAGAATGATAAGCAGCTGCTGCTTCGGCATAGTGGTTTATCTGAGTACCCAGAGGGAGTGCCATTGCCACTATGAACCTACCATGATTATCTCTTATCTCTTATCACTCCCCATTTGTTTGAGTACCCAGATGGTTTTTTTGACTGTTGCTATGTGTTGATAAAGGATATATTTGACTACAGAGGTAACAATTATTAAATTTTATGAAGAATGTGTTGAGTATGAGATGTAGGTGTGAAATATGCATAATAAACATAATATGCAAAGTAACAGAGGATCATTTGCAGAGGTTTATTAAAGATCGAATTTGTTGTTTTTGTGAGTGTGAGATGGTGATTTCTACATCTTTGTGAAGAAACTGATCAGTTTATGCAGGATGATGATTATATGAAGAAATTTCTCTAAGACCAATCTTTAGAGTCTTCTAATGACTTTGTGTGATAGGAAATTTGATACAGAGATATGTATTGTAATTTTGCAGACTGTGATTCTTATTTTGAGATAATGAACTTGTCTTTCACTTGCCTACATGAAAAATTGATCATTCTTTGTGCAGAGAATTGAAGCAAGGAGTTTGATATTTAAAGTAAAGATTTTACAATATAGCATATTGGGTATATGAAGTTTGTTGCATGAGACTTGTAGTATACAATGCTTCAAGAATTGTAGCTTGACTGATGTGAAATTAAAGAAAGGTTTGCAGAGTAAAAATCAAAAGGAGGTATAAGGTTTTGTATTGAAGTGAATCAGGGAAATCCGTTGAGCTATTTTGTCTTATATTCAAAATGATTGTACAGGTCAATGAGACCTTGTTTTGTTAGTGAGACTCTCATAAGCCAGTGAGGCTATGTGTATGTTGATTTACATGATTAAGCTAGTGATGCAATTTTGAGTTGTTTTTCTACCCCAAGAGGGTTTTCCACTCGTAAAATATTTTGTGTCATAGTCTCAAGTCTTGTGTGAATTCATTTGTCCTATATGTTTAAACATTTAACTCACTTCTTTGATAAAGTTCATTGTCAAGTTTGATAAGTTCTAAAAGCTTGTTTTAGACACAACACATGATTCACCCCCCCTCTCAGTGTTGATTGTACTCCTACAGATAGGTGAACCATCATGTAACTGACTAGGTGCTAATGGAAGGTGAATTTATTTAGCAAGGAGATCTTTGGGTGTGTGAATGTCTTCTAAATTATATAAATCTGGAAAGTGTCTTCTTATTTTTCTTTTGTAGCTTCCAGATGTCTCAGGACTAGCAAGCTCTTCTTGTTCCCCAAAATATGTAGATGTGTTTAGTATGACTGCAAAGCCTTTTTTATGGTCACTAGTTGGGATGTGGTCTCTAAGCTTCATAAGTTCCATGATGGCTTTGTCATTCTAGAAGACATAAAATATTGGAGGTTCGTGTTGGTCTTGGTCAATAAGCTCATGATATTAAAGCTATAAGGAGACAATGAGAATAGCAGTGTCATGGAAGAGATTAGTGGTGGCAAGCTCTTCGTATGGACCACGAGTGGAGCCATTGTTGACATCATCAACTTTAGGGGAAGTGTGCTCAATGAGGTTGAGGTATCACAAATGACATTTTTGTTTTCATCCCAGGGTGTATAGCCTAGCCCATGAGTGTTGTTACTTGGTGTTTCTTCTAAAGGATCAAGGGTGCCTTGTTCATGGAGGCCAAGGCCTTTACCTTGGTATTTCATGTTGCAACACATACATAGTGGTATGGGATACTTATTCTATTTAAAATAGGATGCATATTCTTCATCAATGTAGAGCCATGTATTGTTGGAGCCTTCAATAGTTTCTTTTGCCAATGAACCATTTTGAATAAAATATAAGGTCCATATTGTAGCATTTTGGAGGGATTGCTTGATGTGGTATGGGGTTGATCATAGGATCAGGGGAAGGGGGATCTTGGTGATGTGGAAGGCATCATGGATTTGGTACTCACCACACCAGTTTTTCAATGAACTTAAAGGGTGATTTAATAGATGCTTATTTAGGGGTCAAGTTGGTGGAAGTGAAGGGGAGATCGTTAGGGTTAACATAGGATGTGGATTTGTTGGAAATGAAAGTAGGAACAACCTCAGAGATTAGGAAACAGTGAGGTTTGTAAAATAAACCATCTAGTAGTTTGTAATATTGAAATGGATGAGGGTCAATGGGGATAGTTACTTATAAACCATTGTATGGGAATTTGAGGCTTTGGTGATAAATGGAAAGGATGACCTGCATGGCATGGATCCTTGGGTGACCAAGGAGGATGTTATGTGGGAGATCTAGGTTGATGACATGTCATAAGGTTTGTTGCAATATGGGCCCTACCTCTATAGAAAGGTGGATAATGCCAACTAATTCTCTTTATATGTTGTAATATTCCTTGATAGTAACAATCTACAGATGTAGGGCCTCTATCGAATAGCTAAGTTATTGCACCAATCTAAATGTGCAAAGATTTAGGCCAGACCCATTATCTTTGAGTACTCTTTTAACCTTATGTTTAGATACGATAATTTAGATATGAAGGGGTGGGTATGTGAGGGATCAATGGGAGGCATGTAATTGAGGCTGAAGGTTAGGCAATGGTTAGTGGAGAGATAGTCAATGAGGGCTTGGAAGTGGGATGGCTCAATATCATTGGGGACATGGGAATTCCTAGAGAATGTAGTTCAAGATATTCTAGTGAGTGGGGGACGATCTAAGGAGATCAAGGATGGATATTTGGGTGTGCTTCTTCTCAAGGTGGTTGAGTAGATCATATGTCTTTTGGGGATTGGTCAGAGGTGGGCCTTGGATGCTAAATTTACTATGTTGAGTGGTAACAACACAATTGGAGGATTTGATTTTAATGGTGTGAACATGTTCATAGGATTCCTCAATATTTCTAATCACAAAATCATAACTGTAGGAAACTTTATGATAGTCAATGTTATGGGTGTGGGAATCTTGGCACTAATTTTTCTTTTATGTTGATTGGCATTGATCATGTTTGTGGAAAGGGTTTTGGTACATACTTAAACCTTTGTTAGGATATGAGTCAGAGGTCCTTCAATTTTAATCTCACCATGGTCAATAAGATCTTGGATATAATGTTTCAATTTCATGCACTTTCCTACGGCATGACCCTTGGTGCGATGATAATTGCAATACTTGTTCTCATAGAACCATGATGTTTTAGATTGGTTTTTGTCGAAGGGATGGGTGAGGGGAAAAGTGATCATGTTTTCTTTGATGAGATTTTGGAAGAAAACTTTGATAGGTTTGTTGATGGGTGAATTTTCACTTTTTCTTCTCTTGTTTGGGTTTTCCTGAGGGGATTATGATGGGTGAAGGTTGTTGCAAGTTTTGGACATGTTTAGAGTTGGTGACCCCATCATTGACTACCTTCTTGTCTTTGCTAAATAATTTTGGTTTGTCATTTTTATTATGGTCCTTAAAATAGAACTTGATTAATCCTTTAGCAATTAGGGATTTTTCAATGTGAATGCCCTTTTCAATGATCTCATCAAATATTGTCATACAATGTACTTGCAAGTGAAATGCCAATTCCAAGTTGAGGTTGGTGATGAATATGTGAATTAATTGTTTTCTGCGATGGGCCATGGAAATTGACTAGCTAGGCCCCTCCATCACTAGAGGAATGATGAGAAAATATCCCTTGATCATTGCTTAGTGTTGCAAAGGTTCATCATTGTTAGTTCATGTTCAATATTGTAGGAGAAATGTTTTACAAATTTCTCTGCGAGGTCGGGAAAAGTGGTAATGGATCCTTTGGGTTGGTGGAGGAACCATTCTAGTACTTGGCCTCCTAAGATTTGGGAAAAATAAGAAGAAAGTACATATCCTTGTGCGTGACTTCTTAGCAAGCCATGTAAAATTCCTTGATATGTTCCCTAGGTTCACCTTTACCTTTATATTTGTCAAATTTTGGAACTTCAAAGAAAGTGGGAAATGAAACTTGTGAGATGGAAAGATCAAGTGGGTAAGAAAATAACCCCTCAAATGTATAGGAATTATGTTGTGTCCCATATTGCAACCCCTTAATGGCATATTTCATGGCTTTCCATTTGAGAATGAAAGGGGTACTATGAGGCGAGGGTTGAGGGGCGTAGTTGTGTTTGGAGTGTTTATATTGTGAGAGATGGTTTTGGTTATTAGAAGGTATGTGATTAAGGTTTGGAGTGTGTCCATAGTTGGGAATGGACATGTTGGCATAAGTATAGGATGGGATATGGCCATGTTTTGAGTGATTAGCGTAGGCTTTGGATTTATTTTAGGTCTTAATGGTAGATGTGGGTTGGGATGTTGAAGGTGGGTGAAGGGGATTGATTTGGTTGGACTTGACCTTTTTGGGTCTTCTTTTGTGTTGTTCCCATTTATCACAAGGGGTGACTTAGGTTGATCCTTGGTGTTGAGATTGATTTGATGGGTATTTTCATTGCTTTGGTCAGGAACATCATGGTAAAGGATTATATTTCCTTCATGGTCACAACCATGGCTAGGGGTTTTAGATTGCACTATATTATCAAGGTTTGAGAGCTCATATTTAGGAGGCAACTTGGCCCCTACTTCAATTGTGTGGCAGAGGAAATCTTTTTTGTTCAGTTTGATGAACCTATTTATAATGCTATGTCCTTGTTGGGAGTTAAGGAATTCGTCATAATCAAAAGTATACTCTAGTTGGTTGGGGAACTCATTGTCATTGTCACTATCATGAGGGTGGGATGCCCCTCCCACATGGGGGTGGTGTTAGGAAAGGTTTCTCAACCTTGTACTTATAAAAAGTGTGATTTTTTGGCTATAAAATTGAATAAACTCAATTGTTTGGCTATAGAGTTAGTTTTTGGCTAAAATAAATATTCCATGTTATTCGACACTACTTGAAAAGGTGCCTAATGTGTAGATCTCTTTGAGATCTACAATTTAAAATAGACGGGCCAAATCAGCCTCCTGATTCAAAATTTATGGAATAGGAAGTTGGGTCTCCCATATTGGAAATGTAAAAATGTGTTGGACATAGAAAAAAGATGTAAGGGGAGTTATATCTATTGACCAACTTATGATTAATGTTATAACACATCATAAGTCATCTTTTATTGGATATATGGAGCCCTAAGGATTTGGGTGCCACGTTTGGATGGTTTTAGCTCATGGTTTTCTAATTACCATTTGACAGTTTCATGTATTATATCTCCTATATATTAGGTGCTTGAGATGGAGGTTGTGTGTGAGAGTCTTATAAATGTTGTTAAGTTGCTTCTAGATCTTTGGTTGGTGATACTCATGTCAAGGCTTGCTTTCCAATTATATTGTAATTTTGTTGAGGTTTCTGAATAATATATTGAGATGCTTTTGGAGTGTGGGGTTTTTCTACCAAAAGGGTTTTCCTCATATAAATCACTGTGTTGTGGTATGATTGCTATTCATGTTTATTTCTTTATAATTTCTACAACTATTGTAAAAAATTGAAAAGTTTTACCTAATCCTCCTCTCAATATTAGTGTAGAAAGTTGTCATGCTATCTTAGCTTCCTTACAAGTGGTATCAGAGCTTGATCACCTTTGGTTTTAGTTATGGGTTGTTGGGTTTTTTAAACCTAATCCTCCTCTCAATATTAGTGTAGAAAGTTGTTATTCTATCTTAGTTTCCTTACAAGTGGTATCAGAGCTTGATCACCTCTGGTTTTAGTAATGGGTTGTTGGGTTTTTTAAACTATTTCATTTTTGAGTGGGAGCTTGTGTAGAAGATACTTTTTGATCTTGTTGTAGGAATTTTCAGATGGAAAGCACATTAGGGAGAATAGAGGTAGATAAATGTTTTAGTAACAATTTTGAGATGTGGAAGTTAGAGATTGAAGATCTATTAATTGATCATGATATGTGGGATGCTGTTGATGAGCATGTTTAAAGGCCTACATATGCTACTTTAGCTACTTAATATGATGTTATGAACTGAAAAGACAAGGGTCTAATTAGATTGTGCCTGATAGACTCTATTTTAATCAATGTCCATGAAGAGTCCTCCGTAAAGAAGCTATGGAAGAAATTTGGTGAGATATATCAAGACAAATCTTTAGTGAATAAGATTTTCTTGAGGAAGAAGTTGTGTTCATTGAGAATGGAAGAGGGTAGATGAATTGCAGACCACCTAGAAGTATTCAATATGTTGGTGGCTCAATTGGCATTAGTTGATGTAAAAATAGATAAGGAGGAGAGATGTTAGATCATGCTTTGTTCTTTTCCTGGTTTATGGGATTTTCTTGTTATGGCTATTGGGAGTACTTCTATTGTATTCAAAGTTGAAGATGTTGTGGGTTCTTTGCTTTTTGAAGAGATGAGGAGGAAGGTATCCATTAGTGCCAAAGAGGCCTTGAATGTTCATGGAAGACCTAAAGAAAAAATCAAGAAGAGCGAGAAGTGTGACAAATCCTAGTCCAAGGGAAGATCCAAATCTCCTGAAAAGTACAAAGTTATTTGCTAGAATTATTGTAAGCCTAGACACTTTTGTAATAAGTGCAAAGAAGAAAGGAAGAAGAAAAAGAAAAAAAATTGATTATGATTTTAAATCTGAAAAGGAAGTTGGTGATGTATTCATTGCAACTTTAGCAACTCATGTAGGTAATGATGCATGGTTAATTGACTCAGATGAATTTTTTCATATGATCTCTAATAGAGATTATTTTTCTGAATATGAAAAATTTGGTGGAGGTAAGGTATACTTGGGTGATGATTCTTATTTAAATATTGTTGTCTGTGGTAAAGTTAAAATCAGATTTCCTGATGGTAGAGTAAAAATGATTAATGGTGTGTTTCATATCCCTAGATTAGCATGAAATTTATTAACTATGAGAAAACTAATAGATGCAAGTGTGCAGGTAGTCTTTTTTGATGTACGATGCAATATGGTTAGAGGTGTTATGATGATAATTAGATGTGTCATATTTGACACATTGTATAATTTTTATGCATACATTGATGAGTGCAATAGCAATTCTATGAAAAACAATTATGTGACCACTTCATTGGAAAAAGTGAGGGTTTCCTCTTCAGCAGATGGTCATGGCTTCTAGATACCTAAGGGTGCTCTTTCTTCTGAATCAAAATTACCTCCAGATAAGACTATGTTATGGCACCAAAGATTAGACCACATTGGAGAAAAGGGTCTAAGGACCTTGAAAAATAAAAACCTTGTTGAAGGGTTGATTGATTGTAATCTTGATTTTGATTTCTTTGAGCATTGTATTTATGGTAAACAAAACTACATTTAGTTTTACTTGAGTTATCATAAATCTTGTGGTGTATTGGATCTTATTCATTCTAATGTGTTTGGTCTTGTAGACGTTCCTTCCATTGGAAAAATCCATATATTATGGGTGCTGCCACAATAATAGGTTACACTTTTTGGGACATCTTAATTTTTGTTGAAATCACATATTTTTAGAAAATATAATGATTTAAGCCTTGAAAGGTTCCATTTAGAGGATTTTAAATGAAGAGGGTTTGATCAAACCCCCCTAGTTTTAAACCATAACTATAATGGAGTCTCCTCTACACCTATCAAAATGCTGATAAAAAACCACTTTTGATTTACCGTTTAGGGGATCAAATGAATTCATTTAAAATTTATGTTTTGTTAGTATGTAGTCCTTATTATAATCTTCCCAAAAAGTATAATTTTAAATATATTTAACTTGATTATTATATTTATTTTTTATTTCTTGTGAATGTAGGTTTTTCACCAAACATCAAGTTCTCTATTCTACAAACGTAGAAAATTAGTAAATTAGTGAAAAAAATTCTAAAAAATATCTATGCCCTAGGTATTGATGTTCTTGTTTCAACAAAAAAAAATTGAATTTCGATACATACAGAAAAATTATGTTTTACGAAATATGCCTGTCTAAATTATAATTGGTTTGACTTCAAAACTTAATTAAAAAAATATTCAACAAAACATTATGAAACCAAATGCATGCCCTATATATCAGTGTTACCAATCTAAATTCAAAAGAATCAAAATTTTATTCTTTGTAGGAAAAAAGTTATGTGCTACAAAATACACATCACTTTAAAAAATGTTGTTTACTATTAAAAACTAGTTATCAAAGAAGACACAAATTTTTTTACAATTTAACTCCATTTTTAAAAAAAAAAATATATTTAGAATCTACAAACAAAATCTCACAAATCACTAGTTTGCATTGTTAATGGAAAATTGGATCAAGTGAATAAACAATAATATCAATATCAAGTTACCCAAAACTCAATGAAATGGTGAATAAAGAAGATTCAAATAAACAATGAACAACAAAGCAAACCTTCTTCAATTCGAAGCTTCCATTGATCGCCTATCACAATCGTTCTTGCATGTATGAATGATGCCCTCAGAGAGTGCACTTCCTTGCTTTCTTTCAAGAATGTCAATTGAGAATGGCAGTGATAGTTTATTGCAATGAAGAGGAGCTTCACAACAATGGTAATAGTGCGTAGTAACGAGCGTGATCACAAGCAATGAAGGAATTTGTGCCAAAGGCGTGCTGTAATTCCTATAGAGTAACAATACTTAAAGCTTGGATGAATGAAATGGAGGAATAGGGTTTAATTTATAGACTCGAGAGAATGAAGATCGACAGTATAGAAGACTTGAGAAGATCAACGGTTGAGAATAGTTGAGGAACGTGCGCGAATAAGAAGAAGACAAGTGTCACACAAAAGTTATTTTATTTGAGTTAACTATTTTCTTTTCTAAAGATAAGATATGCTTTTCATAAATTAGAAAGTTTTTTTCTAATTTAAGAGATATTGATAAAAATAAGGTTGATTGAGTCAGTTAACTCAACTTATGATTTGCTTTTGCATGATTTGAAAGAAATTAAATAATAAATTATTTAATTTTGTGTGCATGGAGAAGACTTATTTTTAGAAGATTTGGAAGATATTTGAAGAATTAGAAGATAAGAAAGCAAATTAAATAAATAAATTTATTTAATTGTTGTGCATGATTTAGAAGAATGAATAAAATATTTGATTGTATTTTATTTTTAGAGATTGAGAGGATTTAAATAAATTTGATTGATTTATTTAAATTTGGAAGAATGATTGACTTTAATTAAAGAATTATTTAATTGTTTGGAAGAATTTAATTAAATAAAGAATTTTATTTAATTTTGACTTTTAAAAGAGGTAATTAAATATTTTGATATTTAATTAATTTAGAGGAATGTGAATCAAATAAATAATTTTTTTATTTATTTATTGATAGAGGAATTAGAATGGAATAAATATTAAGAATATTTATTTAGACTGAATCGTGTCAATTTTAGGTGTATACATTTTGCCCCTCTTTGATGCAATGCAGTTTACGGCGTTGCCTCAAAGAATAAATAGTCTAATAATGATACATGCCCCAGTTTGCCCCTGGTATAGGTTATGACGATAGGATGCCCCCTCGGGAGATTGGATGGGAAGAAGGCAGAAGGACGAGAGATGGACAATCTTACGAAGACGAAAGGAAAACTTGGTTAGGTTTGAAGAAAATAGGATGCGTTTCAGCGAAACGGGAAGAAAACTGGAAGAAATGGGTGCGGGAAGTAGTCGTAGTCACCACATAGCCAAATTAGGGTTTGCATGCTATATATAGGAGCTGGGTCCACAAGACAATTCATTTCCACACTTGTCTTAGTTTGATTTGCTTTGGAGAGCTTAGGAGAGCATAGAGCAGTCAGCATGAGGATGGATATTCCACGCGAGGAGCATTGATTTGAGCGCATCCGTCGATTCGACTGGCCAGCAGAGGCAGGACCCCCGGTATGTATCTTGAAAAATTTCTCCTAGGGTCAAGTTTGATAGTAATAAATGCTAGGAGAAAGTTAGGATAGACAAAAGCACTGAACGACAGTGTGGCGCATATGCCACGTGAAACTCTGCATGCATAGTTCTGTAGCACATGTATGATATAGAATGGCGCATATGTGAAAGCTACGCATGCATGATTCTGCAGCGCTTTTACGGTATGTAGCCGTGCATGCGACAGGGCAGCGCATTTATAGCATAGGATGGCGCATGCATGGATTCTTGTAATGCTTTTGCTAGAAGTGACGCATGTGTCAAGAAATGGTGCATTTGCTAGGAAATGGCGCATTTACCACCTATTATGGCGCATATGATATAGATAAGCAGATTACTTAGCAAAATTGACTCGATTGGCGTCCTGTTTGACGCGTCAATCGATAAGCTATCTCTGAGATTGTAGGAATCTAGTCAAGAGATGTAGTGTGTTGTTTAGATCAATTTGAAATGCTAAGTTAGTTGATATGTTTCTATAGATATGTTGAGTATGGTACTTGTAGCTTTTAGGTTGACGCCTTGCTTTGCGTGCTTGCAGGAGTATATACGAGAGATGCTTCAGTCGAGGGAGCAGTTCCCTATGCCTTTGTTGTAGAGATACATGTTGATTGAGATGGATAGGGAGGCACTTGGCGCAATGGGACTTGATTATGTTTTCTTCATGCCTGATGTTCGGGCGAACTGTGGTTTGCTGACTGCTGCAGTAGAGAGGTTCCACAACGAGGATGGGACTTTCCACTTCCCTACTGGTGAGATGACCGTTACCTTGGGGGATATGTACAGGATTCTTCATTTGCCTATTCAGGGTGAGCTGGTGGAGTATGATCCATAGAGAGACGCAGGACTTGCTGAGTGCAGGTGAGTGTTCGATGATCCTGAGCTAGTCGGGCAGGTCATCTCTTGGCAAGATATTTATGATTGTTATGACTACTTCCCAGGGATTGTAGCAGGACTGGTCAGAGGCGTGGTATGCCCTGATAAGAGATCACATGGGTTCCCCATTGGATGGGGTCAGATCATGGAGAGGATGGTGACAAAGGGCACCCGGTATGCTTGGGGTGTCTACGTACTAGCACACCTATACCACGACATGCATTAGGTGGTATATCACAGGAGTACGAGCCTATTTGCAGGCATGTCATTGCTACAATTTTGGCTATGGGAGTACATAGCGATCACCAGACCGATATGTGTTTTTGGCAGATAGAGAGGAGAGCCATATAGCTATGGCTACGCAGGAGTGATTTCCCAGCATAGGCTGCGGAAGCTCGAGTACTAGCGACATGCTTTGGATGGAGTAGATATTGTTATCTGGCAGCCATACCTAGATTGTGAGCCTTGGGAGGATGAGGTAGATGAGCTACCCTACTGCTATAAGACGTGATGGTTGATAGGGCGGACCTGGTTTATCCTGGAGCGACAGATTGTCAGTCGAGTACAGCGACAGTTTGGGAGGAGGCAGGGCATGCCATAGGGGCAGGCTCAATTTGCTAGGACTCATGCTGAGAGGCTCGAGTGGGGACCGATGGCATCTTATGAGGAGGCACTGACAGAGTTTCGACAGACGCCTTACGTCACCTGGGATATGAGGAGGGGGATTGCAGATGGTGGGATGACCCAGGATTATGATGATTGGTTCACTGCCTACCCATTTCTAAGATACTCAGGGCCTGGGGAGCTGGTGCCTCGGATAGACGAGGCGGATTCAGATGACGAGGGCCAGGTTGGCCAGAGGGGGAGGAGGAGGAGGAGAGGTGGACGGGGAGGTGGCAGAGATGGGGCAGATGATAGAGGCTGACCTAGATAGAGGAGGAGAGGTGGGGAGGGACCTTCCCACGCCCAGCAGGTAGTGCCACCACAGGTCGCACAATAGGCACCACAACAAGCACCGTAGGTACAGATGCCACCACCTCAGCAGGTGGCAAAGCAGCGGGAACCCCAGCCACAGGGGCAGGGATAGGCACAGGAAGCCCAGGGTCTAGCACAGTTAGACGTCTAGGAGAGGACTATAGCTACTTTGAGAGGACAGGTTAGGCAGCTGCGGGCACAGCTCAGGAGGGCTGATGCCCAGCGAGAGATAAATGCAGAGGTCATTACAGGGCTCACTAGAGAGAGAGATATGGTAGATGCATGGATACTGATTATCTGAGTAGAGTGGGATACCACAGTGGCAGCCCTGGGGATAGACGCAACGAGCAGTTTTTTGGTTGGGCAGGTGCACCAGGCATAGGCATAGAGAGCGCAGGCACAGACATAGCTAGCGCAGGTATAGGGTGAGCTTGCCAGAGCACAGGCTCAGGCACAGTATTATCAAGGTTTATACCACGGTGCCATGCTAGCTAGTCAGAGGGCCTCGAGCTATAGGAGCCAGTCTATGGCTCCTTAGAGAGTAGGTGGATCAAGGTCAGGAGCCTCTGTGGTGGGCCCACAACAGTCTGAGGCCAGCAGAGGAGGGGACACAAGAGATATTGCTAGTAGCAGCGGTTCACAACAGTAGGGATAGCAGAGACTTTGCAGATTTTGGATCTTATGTACACTTTTGATGGATCAGATAGCTGGACACACCTATGTACCATTTTTGTATTTTGAGACATGTACCACCATCCTTGGGATGTACTTTATTGTATATGACATTGACTCAGAGATGGACCACTTGATATTTGTACATTTGGACATATTTTATGATATTTATATGATGATACAAATATTTGATGCTTTCTATATGCAGTTTTCTCATTTCTATGTTATGAATGCATTTCTATTATATGATGCGATGCACATGTTTATCTAATGCAGACTTAGATGTTTTACTTGATGCTATGCAATGTTTGTCTAATACAAATTTTTATATGATACTATGCGATGCTATATGACCTAATGCAGACTGTGGATGTTTTACTTGATATGTTTCTAATGTGTGTGAATGCAAAATGATATCTATATGATTATGCAACTTACGTGATGCATTTAACTATGTTTTTGATTTTTTTCTGTTGACACTATATGATGATTGTATATGGATGACCTGATGCACTTACTATGTATGCAACTGATTTAATCATGTAAATGACTATCTCATGTGATATGATATGCAACTATATGCTCTATTTTTGTGATGTCCAAATGTACTCTGTCGACACAGAAATGATAGAATGATAGGTAGAAGATTGATTGAAAGAATGACTCAGTAGATAGATTCACAAGCTTTGAATTTGTATTGTTATTCTGCATTGTTTGGATCTTTTTATTGCATGGGATATGGATATGGATGTATAACTGGATGTATGATTGATGCTTTGATTTTGACATCTTGATGGTGCAAGTATTTTGAAGTGCTTATTTCATCATTGGGCAATTTTTTTTTGGGTACTTTTTGAAATGTTGTAAGTTAATACAAGCATCTAGGTATAATTGAACCGAGATGACCTGAGTATTGCTTACATGGATTTTGATTTAGCAAGTTAATACAAGCATCGAGGTATAATTGAACCGAGATGACCTGAGTATTTCTTGCGTATCAACAAACAAGGATTGCCCCCGTTCATATTTAGACCTTTGATGTCCTCAATGATCTTTTGCCGATCACGTCTTTAGACAAGGCTTCACATTACTAAAGTTTAATCCACAAACAACAAATAAAGAAAATAATCATGCCCCCATCATAGCATCTCTAGCTTTTGGCATCCTCGAGTAGCATAGAAAGACATGATAGCAAAAATCAAGACTCTGTATTTTAACCATGTTCCAACCCACAAAATATTTTTTTGCATTTAGATGTGTTTGTTTCTTGCCATAATTTGGGTAAAATCATTTAGAAGGCCTTAGGAGTTTGTTTTCTTTGCTTTGGATAGGTTAATGTCTTGCGTCAGGATTTCTGCTTGAAAAGAGTAGGTATTGTTTGTGCTTGCTTGCCTGGTGAGAAGATTCCACAATCTTTATTGGTGAGATAGACCCTAAGTGACTGACCTAGTGCCTCCGGGGCTCATTGCT
Organism: Cunninghamia lanceolata; assembly: GCA_027924645.1. Lineage (NCBI taxonomy): Eukaryota > Viridiplantae > Streptophyta > Pinopsida > Cupressales > Cupressaceae > Cunninghamia > Cunninghamia lanceolata. The sequence goes on along the minus strand of BSBN01000193.1, from coordinate 16,770,064 downwards.
AAATGGCCTTGCCTACGTGACACCGCAGAGGCAACGTAGTTTGGGGTAAACCCTAGCGAACCTAAGACCTAGGCGATAGAAAGTGGTACGAACTTAGATAGATAGAAGAACTAGACATGGGACGAATGGGACAGTGGAGCCTCGGGGGTGTATTTGAGAAATGGCCTTGCCTATGTGACAATGCAGAGGCAACGTAGTTCATCGACTTGGACCATCGATACTAACGAGAGACCCTATGCTAGGCTGACACTATGGATAGGATATGGGATAAAACCTTGGTTGACAAGGCAACAAAGAGATAGAGTATCAAGCCATGATAGGTTATCGTTAGGATTTTATTATGGAACAGATATGGATCGAATGGGACGCGAGGAAGAATGGACACAAGGTGATTGGTTTCCCAAAGATGGAGGGAGCGGTTCATCACAAGTAACCCCTATTTACCAGGTTTTCACCACTTGCTTTTATTTGCACGAAAGCTAGAAAGTATGCATGACGCCTGTTTGCCAGGTTTTCATCATGATACCTATCCAAGGCGCTTGTTTGCCAGGTTTTCACCAAAGGATGATTTTTTTGTATCTTTCTGTTCTTTTTGATTTTTTTTTTGTATTTTTTGATTTTTTTTTGTTTTTTTGTATTTTTTTATTTTTTTGTATTTTTCTAATTTTTTGATTTTTTTTTGTATTTTTCTGATTTTTTGATTTTTTTTTGTATTTATCTGATTTTTTGATTTTTTTGTATTTTATGCCCCCTTACATTGGGGTCCTCCTAGGTATAGAACCGGCGAAGGTGCATGCTGTTGATTGGGTCATCTAACAACTCACCCTCTGATGTTGCTAACTAATATGCCCCCGATCCATAAGTAGCAACGATCACATAAGGCCCAAGCCAGTTGGGTTTGAACTTGCCTTTCTTTTCCCTATCCTGTTGATTGCAGGGATTCTCTTTAAGTACCAGATCTCCAACCTTGAAGACTCTTGGGTGAACTTTGTGGTTATAGCTTCGTGACATCATTTGTTGATATGCTTTGAGATGGTCAAAGGCTTTCTGTCTCCTTTCCTCTAGCAACTCTAGTTCTTGCAATCTAGAGAATCTGTACTCTTCATCAAATATGAGACCTTTTAATGACACCCTGAGAGATGGTAATTTAACCTCTATGGGGAGGATAGCTTCTGAGCCATAGACAAGGGCGTAAGGTGTAGCACCTGTGGGAGTGCGTATACTGGTTCTGTAGGCCCACAGAGCAGGATTGAGTTGGATGTGTCAATCATGGCCAGCATCATTGACTATTTTCTTGAGGAGTTTCAAGATGGTCTTGTTAGATGCTTCAGCTTGACCGTTGCCTTGGGGGTAATAGGGTGTGGAGAAATGGTGTTAGATTTTGAATCAGTCACAGAGTTCTTAGACATCCTAGTTTTTGAAGGGTCTTCCATATCTGCAGATGAGGTAATTTAGGATGAATGAGAAGATTTGCTTACCTATGACAGTGGTGAGGGGGACGACTTCAATCCACTTAGTAAAGTACTCAGTGGCGGTTATTATGAATTTGTGGCCGTTGGATGAGGGTGGATAGATCTTTCCCACAAGGTCAAGTCCCCATTGACAAAAGGGCCAAGGTGTCGTTAAAGGTCGCAACTCTTGAGCCGGTGGATGTATCAGGTTCCCATGTATTTGGCACTACTTGCACTTCTTCACAAACTGATATGAATCTGTTTCCATGTTCGGCCAATAATAACTCAAACGCATGAGTTTCTTAGCTAAGGAAGGACTGCTAGAGTGTGTTCTGCAGATCCCTTCGTGCATGTCTTATAAGGAGGTTTGGGATTCTTCTTGTTCTAAACAACAGAGTAAAGTACCATCTAGACCACGTCGGTATAGGGTGTCGGCAATAATGTATATAGAGAGGTTTGGCGTATAAAGGTTCGTCGTTGGTTCGAAGATAAGTTAGGTGGGAGGGTGTTGTCCTTGAGGTAGGTGTAAGCCTTACCATACCAAGGTGAATCAGATCCAACTAAAAGACATATGCAATGGGTTTCAGGAAGATCATAAGCTGGTTGTTGAATAGTTTCCACTAAGAACTTGTACCGTGACTCATTCTTTGGTATCTCGAGAAGAGATTCAATGGTCACCATGGCATCTGCTGCTTTGTTCTCAATGCGAGGTATCTGCTCAAAAGAGATGATCACAAAGTACTCTTTGAAGTCTTTGACCATCTGCTTGTATGGGACAAGCTTCTCATCTTTGGTTTGGTAATCATCATTGACATGATTTATTACTAGTTGAGAATCACCGTAGACATGTAGCTCTTTGATTTTCCACTCTATTGCCATTTTGAGGCCAATGACTAAGGCTTCATACTCTACTATGTTATTGGTACATGGAAATAACAGAAGGTAGGACTTCAGTATGGTGTTGCCACAAGATTCTTGCCCCCGATCCATGGTTTGTGTAGGACCCATCAAAGTAGAGCTTCCAGGAATCTGTTGATATATTGAATAAGGATTCATCTGGAAATTCAAATTGCATCGGTGTGGTGTCCTATAGTGGTGCATCCGCTAACCGATCAGCAATGACTTGCCCTTTGATAACTTTTCTGTCTACATAATCAATGTCGTATTCACTTAGGAGCATTACCCATTTTGGTAGGCGACCTGTTAGAGCTGCTTTGCTTAGTAGGTATTTCAGTGGATCTATTTTTGCAATAAGTTTGACTGGATGTGCAAGCATATAATGTCAAAGTTTTTGGGAGGCAAAAACTATCGCAAGACATGATCTTTCTATCTGAGAGTATTCCAACTCATAGCCCACCGATGTGCGACTGATATAGTAGATGACTCTTTCTTTATTCTCATAATCTTGTTGTACTAGAAGTGCCCCAAGAGATGTAGGTGTAGCAAATATGTATAGTATCAATGGTTTCCCTTGGATAGGAGGCATGAGAATAGGTGGATTCATAAGATATTCTTTCATTTTCTTGAATGCCTCTTCACATTTCTCATCCCATCTGAATGGAATGTTCTTGTGTAGGAGATGACTGAATGGTTGACACTTGTCTGCAAGTTGTGATATGAATCTACGGATTGCTTGTAGCTTGCCTTGTAGAGATCTTAGTTGAGTAAGAGTCTTGGGTAGTGGCATGTCCCTAATAGCCTTGACTTTGGTGGGGTCCACCTCTATTCCATTTGCTAAAACAATAAAACCTAGGAGTTTGCCTAAGGTGACTCCAAACACACATTTCTTTGGGTTCAACCTGACTTTGAATTGCTCGAGTCTCTGAAAGACCTTCTCTAACACATCCAGGTGTGATTCTCTTGTGAGTGACTTTGCTAGATATCATCTACATAATCTTCCATGGTGACATGCATCATATCATGAAATATAGTGGTCATAGCACGTTGACATGTGGCTCCTGCATTCTTAAGCCCAAATGGCATGACATTCCAACAGAAAGTGCCCCATGGACAAGTAAAAGCTATCTTATGTTGGCCTTCTGGTGCTATCCTGATCTAATTATATCCTAAGAATCCATCCATGAGAGATAACATGGTATGTCCTACTATTAAGTCGACTATGATATCTATATTTGGCAAGGGAAAATCTGTTGATAACTGAGAGGGGGGGTGAATCAGTTATCCTAATTATTTCCCTTTTTGAACTTTCCTTTTAATTGAAGCAGCATAAAATCAAACACAAAACATTAACCATGAGATAAGAAACACATGACACAGTATTTTTTGACGTGGAAACCCTGTTAAGGGAGAAAACCACGGGGTGATTAACCCAAGAATTATTCTCTGTTAGAAGAATAGGAAATTACAAAAATGGCACTTGCCAATTAGGGCTCACTGCCCGAGCACACTGCTCACAAGAGGCTCACTGCCTACAAGAAGACACACTGTCTTACAAAGTGATAAGAATCACAGTCTTGAACTGATTGGAAGCATCTGCATATGCTGGAGTTCAGTTCCGGTTAAGTTCAGTATACTGATCTGCTGCACTTCATCTTTCCTCTGTTCTTTAGTCTGCTGTCCTTTCACATACCGGATCTTTCTTGTTACTTCTGCTCTATTCTGGACTTGTTCGCATATCACCTCACGCATTCACGCACTTTACAACTAAATCCATCCTCTATATATATCCGCACAAGTAATTTCATCATCTTTCTAGTCGGCATCCGGAACAGTCTAGTTTCTTACAAACTTAGTTCTGTCGGCTGAATCCTTGCTCACCAAGCAATGCGGATCAAGCATATACTTGTAGATATCATCAATTATGTCGGCCAAACATGATTCATGCCTCCGCAACCTTTATCATCATCTGTAACACATCCGGAAAGTAGTTTGATACTCAGTCAGTCAGTTCTTCCTCTGTTTTCACTGTCTCTCAGGAATCCGGTACTCAACTATTCATATCTTTTTCTTTGTCCATCTCCGGAGGCTAAATCCTTGGAATATACTACTCAAGATAGTCCTCTTGACTTCCCCAGATCCGCACTGTGCCAAGACACTTCCTCTGAGAGATCCGGACCAATCTGTCGGACCTTGCCACATGCTCTGTTCTTGTTCACCGGACCACAACAATCTTCAATCTGACTTCCGGTAGAGATATATCATGACTTGCGGATATGTGGAATGACCTTTGTTGCCATCAATGACAACAACCATGAATCCATATAGTGTCTCTTGCCAACAAAATCATCCTTGTGGTAAGCTTTGTTTAGATCTCTAAAGTCATTCCATAATCTAACTCGGCCATCTAGTTTGGACACTGGTACTATGTTGGAGACCCACTCTGGATAGTATATAGCTCTGATAAACCCTACATCTAGTAGTTTCTTGAGTTCTTTTACAAGCAGTACTATGTGTGGATGCATCTTTCTAAGCTTCTATTTCACTGGTTTCATTCCTGGATCTAACGGAAGATGGTGTAGAATCAAATCTAGATCTAACCCAAGCATATCTGTGTATAACCAAGCAAAATTGACTTGCTTTCTCTTGAAGAATGGTACAAACTTAGTCTTCTCTGGTGGGGTTAGAGACTTAGCAAAGTGAATGATCTTAGGCTGTTCCTCTATTCCAATGCTAATCGGCTCTGTGGATTCCACAACAATCTAAGACTTCTCCTGGTGCATGTCATTGGGGAGAGTGTCAAGCCTTCCATCATTAGGTACCACAGTTGGATTTTCACCTTCGGATGCATCCTTTCTTTTTACTGTTTTGGGACCTGGCACTGCCGTAGAGCGGTTTTCACTGTTAGATCCAGTTTTTATTTTGATATTTTTGTGACTGGAATGCTTGGCACCCTCTCCGAAATAAGTCACGGTATTAAGTTCAATAGCGAAACTAGGTTTATGATCCCCTTTGGGTAGGTGGTCCCTAAGTTCCATATAGTCAATATAGGTGTCATCATTTTGGAACATATCTAGTTGTAGGGTTCCTCGTAGATCCCAGTCAATAAGTTCAGGATGCACAAGGGGGAGGGAGTTAGAGGATAGATCTGATTCATTGATAGTTTGAATGGATATACTAGGAGTATTGGTAGGGGGAGTGTTCAAGATGGTACTTTCCTCCAAGTTGTTTATTGCGATAGAACTCGAACCTTCCTCGAAAGTCATGTTCTCAGAGATAGGCAAATCACACTCTAATGGCCTATGCCGTAGCATTTGTCCCTCATGAGAGGGGCTATAAGTTTGAATGGTATCAACCTCTTCGTTGTCATAGGAATGCTCTGTCAGCTCATCCCACTCATATTCATTGGAATCTGTGTCACTGTCCCCTTGAATTGTATGGATCATTTCCACTAGACAAGCATTTTCTTTAGCTTTGCCCTTATCTTTATATCCTAGGCCTTTTGTATTTTTGGCCAATGAGGATAAAGAAGGTTGAATGGGTTCTATAATTGCTTCTTTTCTTAGGCTGATGGGGCCTTGTCCTTCATAACCCATTCTATGTAGCATAGATTCACCTTGCCCATAGATTTCTGTTGGGAGCCTAGGTGGTTCCTGTTGTATGCTCTCTTCTTCTTCGGTATAAAGCCATTGTAGGATATCTCTTTCCCCTGTCTCATCTAATAACGTCCCCCATTTTACAAAGGGAGTTGTGGGAGGTATAGGAGGAGTAGATGGCTTTGGAAAATGCTTGGGTCAACCAAAAGATCTAGGAGATCAAGGCATTTTGGGTAGATTTAGGCTGTGCTCAATGGAGTATTCCCCAACTCCAGTTTCTTTGATGGTAATTTTCTACTCTTTGGGCCTTGATGAGGAAGCTTCAGAGGTATGATCATGCTATGGGGTAGGGGATGTAGATGCTCTATTGTTTGGTATGATGCAATCGGGTTTTGAAAGGACAGAGTTGCAATGCTGAAAGGGGTCAGGGTCTCCTTGGATGGTGACTTGCTTGCCATTATGCGGAAATTTTATGCATTGGTGATAAGTAGAGGGAATGACTTTCATGGCATGAATCCATGGTCTACCCAGGAGAATATTATAGGCAAGCTCCCTATCTAGGACTTGGCACACAACATCTTTTATTATCGGTCCCACTTCTATGGGTAAAACCGCTATTCCTTTGGTAGTTCTCTCCTCTTCATCATAGGCTTTGATAGTTATCTTCTTTCTTGGATCAACTACATTTTTAGAGAACCCCAATGTAAGGACTAGCTTTAACGTGCAAATATTTAACTGGCTCCCCCATCAATGAGAACCCTCTTGATGCAGTGCTTGTGGATGAAGGTGACGATATGTAGAGGGGTGTTGTGAGGTTGAGACACTAAGAGGTCATCTTGTTCAGTAAATGATATGGTACTTGAGGAGGTCAGATTACCTACCATGGCCTGAAACTTCTCTTGGGCCAAGTTAGTGGGTACAGTGGTTTCCACTAAGGCTTTATTGAGAATCTCCTTATGGGAAGGAGATAGACGCAACAACTCTAAGATAGAAATGTGGGCCAGAGTCTTCTGAAGTTGGTCTATGACATTATACTGATGAAAGTTGGACTGAGAAGGTGACAACCTTGGAGGGACGGTATTCAACATGACTTTACCACTATGGGTAATTATATTGCAATCATTGCGGTTAGGCTCTGATTGTTGGTTGGGTGTGACCACATTGATTTGTGGGACATGCTCTAATATGCAATTGATGGTATAGTCGAATGGCACACTTGTGTAGTTGGCGTTACTATTCCCGCTATTCTAATTTTACCTATTGCGGTTGTTGTTGTTGTTGCCATTGTTGTTATTACCGTTGTTATTGTTGTCATTGTTATTTCCGTTGTTGTTATTGTTGTTGTACGACCTATCATGATTGAGAAGTGGATCTTTGTAAGCCACATGTGTCTCATTGGAGGTATGTTGTTGGGTTCCTCCTTGATTTTGATCAAGCACATCTTGAATAACATGTTTGAGACTGATACAATTGTTGGTTGTATGTCCCCTTCCTCTATGATACTCACAATAGTCGGTGTCTTTCCAATAGTGAGGCTTGATTTGAGGCTCATAATCACTTGTTGGCGGTAGATAGATTTCATTGTTAGCCAATAGCTTCCTTAATGCAGATTCTTCGGACTCACCCAGTGGTGTGAACTTTCACCTTGGATTTGAGTTGAACCATGGTCTTGGCTCCCGAGAGAATGTTTTAGTGGGTGTAACATTGCTTGCCTCTCCTTTGAGGGTAAATATTAGTTGTTGCTTGGGAGCTGCCACCTTGGCATCAACTACTGCATCGTTAACGATATTTTTGTTTTTAGTCCAAAACTTTGATTTGTCAGTCGTATAATTGGAGATAGGTGTGTCCTTGTATAACTTGATTTGCCCCTTGGCGATCATAGCTTTTTTTATGAACAATCCCATTTCAATGACCTTTGAGAATGAAGTAGGGAATTGGATTTGTATTTGATAGCTAAGATCGATGTTGAGGTTATGGACAAACATCTCCATTAATTGCTTCTCTGGTACATCATATGAGCATTTGCTTGCTAGTTGTCTCCATCTTTGTAGGAAGGTGGCAAATGATTCACCACTCTTTTGCTTGGTATTGCATAAATCAAGCATAGAGACTTCGTGTTCAATATTGTACGAGAAGTGCGTGATGAATTTGTTGACTAACTCATCAAAAGATTTTATGCCCGGTGGGAGCCATGAGAACCACTCCATAGCTTGACTACTTAGAGATCTAGGGAATAGTCTCATTAAGTAAGTCTCATTGTGAGCTACTTCCATGCATGTTGTGTTGAATTCCCTAATGTGATCTCTAGGGTCCCCTTTCCCTTTGTATTTGTCAAATTTAGGAACTTCGAATCGAAAGGGAAATGGTGTCATGTTCAAACTTTTATCAAAGGGGTACGGTGCAATATCTTCCAAGGAGTAGGTTTTAGTGTTTGTACCTGTCTTGAGATCTAACATTTGTTGCTTTAGACCCTCAAGTTGTTTTCTCATTTCTTCCAAAGGAGCGCTTGGATCTATGGCTTTCTTTCCTTTTTTATTTTTATCTTTTGCGTTTGGGTCTATGTCTTTCTTTCCTTTTTCATGATCATTCTCCACATTTTCTTGGATTGTGCTTATATCGAAATCCGCGGGGAGTTTAATTCCAAGATTTGCAAGATGATAAAAATACTTGTGAGGATTATCATGGAGCACTTTCTCTAACAAGCGTTGGAATTTCTGATCTTGGAGGCTTCCTTGGTAATCTTTGTGTGAGATTTCCTCATCACTATCATGAGGAGTGACAATATGGTTAGATGATCCGGCCATTTCAAGTTGCTTTTTGTACTGAGATTTAGTAAGGACCATGCAAGGTGACAAGCGATGAGGTGGAATGGGACTAGAGATTTTGGCAAGATGCTGATGGAGACTACTATGGATAGGATACTTATGACAAGACTTAGACAAGGGACTTTCTCGATCAATGATTCCAAGTAAGACAACCGATACAAGACGGTAGCCACTAGTAAGGGTACTTGATACCTGTCTTACTGTGTAGGGACTAGTCATGCACCAAGACCACTAGCGAAGTCCTGTGACCTACTAGGGTTACTTGAATCCAAAGTGATACGAAAAAAAGGGGCCTATGCTGACCTGATATGGGATACTTTTGACTTCGGACTAGGAAGACCTGATAGAAGGTGAATGGGATGACCAATGAAAATGACACTTTGACGTGAAATGGATGGAAAAAAGACTGCAAGGTAAGACCTGATCTCAGAACCTGAAACTAGACTGAAATGGGTACCCAGAACTGATAAAATTTTTCTCTCAAAGATTGTGCAAGTGCTCACTATCATGCATGCACTGGGATAGATGCACTGTGAAAAATAGTAAATGCGCTGGAAGTCAGAACAAATGCGTTGCACTGGTAAATAGCAGATGCACTATAATAGATAGTAAAAGTGCTGTAAGTCACAACAGATGCGCCATAGGTCGGCACAAATGCACTGCAATAGAGGACAGATGCGTCGCTCTGGTTTTTCTCAGTATTTTTGCAATTTTTTGGAAATTTTTTGATGTTTTGGTACTTTGGTTGTAAGGTCTTTTTGATCTAATTTTCTGAAATTATGGCAAGAAGACACAGCGGACACAAAGAATATTTTTATGGTTTTTTTTTTTGTGATTTTTTGACTCTTTTTGGACTAAAAAGAAAGCAAGTACAACCCTAGGTTTCAAAGGATAGTATAAAACTGAATTCTTCCTATCTCTAGGTGAGGCATCTTTGGCAGGTGATAATTGCCCTTCCCTGCACTGGATTATAGGGGTTTTTGGTCTACTAAAACAAGGATGAGTAATAAAGGAAACCGTTCGAGTGGTTATACATGCGGCAACACTAATCTTTGTTATGGAGTCTCCCAGCTTGCAAGGGTTGCGCCTTGGAGGGTTTTGGGGGAGGTTGGCTGTCGGTATAACACAACTGCACTCGTTGTTTGAAGCTTTAGCTCCAAACACAATTTATTTATAGTGGCTTGGAAGGGCTTGGTGTCTAGCTTGTTACCACTTAGGGTCATTCCTACTTGGATGAATGGTATCCAAGAGCAGGCCCCTCTAAAAGAAAAACACATGAGAAAATGATATGTCTGGCATTTTGGTCACCCAAGATAGGGGAGAGCATAAGCCTGGTATCATTCCTAAAGCACAAAATACAGTGGTTCTTTTCCCCTAGTTAAAATGAGAAAAACTAGATGAGCTATCTACTTGGGTAAGCACATAATTTTGTTAACTTTGAAGTAATAACAAGATAGCAATGGTCCAATTTTACCAAGATAGAAATGATGAGTTCAATTTTATCCCAGATAGCATGAATTGTTAACTTTGAAGTGAAGATCGAGATAGCAATGGTTTAGTTTTACCTAGATAGCAATGATGAGTTCAGTTTTATCCAAGTAGCACGAATTTGTTAACTTTGAAGTGATAATCGAGATAGCAATGGTTTAGTTTTACCCAGATAGCAATGATGAGTTCAATTTTATCCAGATAGCAAGGAGTTGTTAACTTTGAAAAGATAGCAATAGCAATGATTCAATTACCACCTTCCTAATTAAACTATGTGAGATTTGCATGAGCATCCATTTTACTTTCCCGTTTAGAAATTGAAGTGTGAGCTAACAAGTGCAACTATATGAATCTAAACCAGTACCTAGCCTGCAAATCAGATCAAGAGAGTTCTTGCAAAAAGATGTCAGTGTTAGTGAAAAACTTCAAGGAAACCCTAAAAATCACTGCCTAAAACAGATGCACCGCTTCAGAGACTGAATGTGCAGAAACAATGAACAGAAGCACCACATTACATATGTGCTAAAATAGAAGTTAAAAGCATTGTAAAAAAGTGTATATGCGTTGTAGTGGCAGATGCGCCGTTTCAGATGGTAAATGAGTTGGAACAGTGTCTGTATGCGCTGTAGGAACGTATGCATCGTGACATGTAATAGATGTGTGTCAGGATGTGATAGATGCACTATTTCCTCCTATGTACAGCTTTCTAAAACACAAAAACTTAGTTTTTGGGTTAAATTTGGGGCTAGGCCTCACGGTGGGTGCCAAAAATGTTAAGGAAAAATTGGATCAAGTGAATAAACAATAATATCAATATCAAGTTACCCAAAACTCAATGAAATGGTGAACAAAGAGGATTTAAATAAACAATGAACAACAAAGTAAACCTTCTTCAATTCAGAGCTTCCATTGATCGCCTATCACAATCATTCTTGCATGTATGAATGATGCCCTCAGAGAGTGCACTTCCTTGCTTTATTTCAAGAATGTCAATTGAGAATGGCAGTGATAGTTTATTGCAATGAAGAGGAGCTTCACAACAATGGTAATAGTGCGTAGTAACGAGCGTGATCACAAGCAATGAAGGAATTTGTGCCAAAGGCGCGCTGTAATTCCTGCAGAGTAACAATACTTAAAGCTTGGATGAATGAAATGGAGGAATAGGGTTCAATTTATAGACTCGAGAGAATGAAGATTGATGGTATAGAAGACTTGAGAAGATCAACGGTTGAGAATAGTTGAGGAACGTGCGCGAATAAGAAGAAAAGTGTCACACAAAAGTTATTTTATTTAACTATTTTCTTTTCTAAAGATAAGATATGCTTTTCATAAATTAGAAAGCGTTTTTCTAATTTAAGAGATATTGATAAAAACAAGGTTGATTGAGTCAGTTAACTCAAATTGTGATTTGCTTTTGCATGATTTGAAAGAAATTAAATAATAAATTATTTAATTTTGTGTGCATGGAGAAGAAGACTTATTTTTAGAAGATTTGGAAGATATTTGAAGAATTAGAAGATAAGAAAGCAAATTAAATAAATAAATTTGTTTAATTGTTGTGCATGATTTAGAAGAATGAATAAAATATTTGATTGTATTTTATTTTTAGAGATTGAGAGGATTTAAATAAATTTGATTGATTTATTTAAATTTGGAAGAATGATTGACTTTAATTAAAGAATTATTTAATTGTTTGGAAGAATTTAATTGAATAAAGGATTTTATTTAATTTTGACTTTTAAAAGAGGTAATTATATATTTTGATATTTAATTAATTTAGAGGAATGTGAATCAAATAAATAAATTTGTTTATTTATTTATTGACAGATGAATTAGAATGGAATAAATATTAAGAATATTTATTTAGACTGAATCATGTCATTTTTAGGCGTACACACGCATCGCCTTCAAATTTCTAATGGTTTAGCAACTATAGGTGTCAGAAAGTGAAGATTTAGTTCAAAATATTGATTTCAATGTCAAGTTTTCCCAAAAAGTGTAACCCATTATTGTGGGATGACCCTTATGTTTCATTTATCGATGATTATAGTAGGACATGGGTATATTTTCTGTAACGTCAGAAAATGTCCCCTTGGGGGTTTTTCCCTCATAAGGTTTAGCTCTCGAGTCTTTAGTGTGCATTTAGGACATCTTACATCATATTTTGACATCCCAATGGAATGAACCCTGGGTTTCATGTCAAATGGGACGTAGGGGAACCCCTTGAATTTAACCCTGCCCAAAATAGGGGGGAAGGACTTGGGCACCCATGCCCTAGTCCTGCCCTATTTTGGGTCAGTCCCAAATTTTGAATGTCGGCTTGTGACCATTAATTAGGTCCTATGACGACATGACAAGTTTGCATTAGGAAATTCTTGGTGGGAATGTTTGTAGTTGCATATATAAGCATGTTTAGGCATTCATTTGTAAACTAGGTGATTACTAACAAGCTATTGTGTTCTAAAGGTTATTCAAGGCTTTCATTGTGTTGTAAGAGAAGATTTGTGTTGTCTATGTGTTTGTATTTGTAGATTTCAGCATCCATCTCCTCATGGAATGAAGAGCTTCTTCCTCCCATGAGATCTTCACTACAAGGTGACATCTATTGTGATTATTGACCATTTATCATTTGGTTTTTGCCTCTACCTCCCAAGGGCACACACTCTCTATTTGACAATAGTGTTTGGAAGTCTTGAATGTCTCTCCGGGGCTTGACAAAGGCAAGCCTCTAAACACCACAAACCCCTCCCAAAGTTTTCATGATTGTAGGTTACAGGTTAAGGATATAGACAAAGTGAAGTTGCAGGAGGGTATTACAGAGTGTCAGAATTGCAGATTAGAGAAGAAGATTGCTCCTTGGACTAGGGTACCCGCTCATTAGTCCTTGAAGTTTCGTGATAGAAAAACCTTTGGTGCAACAGGAACAGGTTGCAAATCTTATTTATAGATCCTGATAGAAACTAGGGCCTTGGACTTGGGCGGCCACTCATTAGCCCCCAAGTTTTCTGCCTCCGAACTCTTAAAATAGGTGCACTTCTATTTGTTATTTTACATCTCTCTGTAGCAGCATTTTGAATAATTTGTTTGGTTACTGTCATATTTGCACAATTAGGGTTTTGAGGTACAATTGAGCATAATTGGACATAATTGACATTCAAATCACAAAAATACAAGCTTCCCTACATCTCACAGTGACCAAGGGTTTGATAGTGCATTGCCACTCGACCCAAAGTCCTTGAATGTAAGTTGTGAAAGGAGGATAGACACATAAACCATAAAAAACCAACTATCCAAATTTTTGCCTCTACTTCCCAAGGGCACACACTCTCTACCTGACAACGGTGTTTGGAAGACTTGAATGTCTCTCTAGGGGTTGACTGAGGCAAGCCTCTAAACACCACAACCCCCTCCCAAAGTTTCCATGATTGCAGGTTATAGGTCGAGGATACACACACAACAATGAAATCAGAGAGAGAGGCAATATAGAAGAATGATGATACAAATAAAAGAAGGTCACAATAGAGGCAATCTCTTGGTATCCTGAACCTTACAAGAGAATTGGGGGTCATCCCAAGAGGCCTAAACAACACATAACACATCACGGGGGAAGCACATCACGAGAGAGATAAAGGGTTAGAGATACTTACCTGTAGGGACCGCTAGGCTAGCGGTTGTCATAGATCTTTATCTTTATCTTAATGGTTAAGGCATTATCACTTCTCTCTTTTATTATGTTCTCTTGTAAATTTTCTAATGTAATAAGATGAATGACTATATGAATGAATGAAATTAATGCAAATCTAAAGCAAAGCACTCAACAAGGTGTAAACAAGTCCAATAACATGGGTTCACCAAAATGTAAAGTTTTCATGGTTGCAGGTTACAGGTCGAGGATACAGACAAAGTGAAGTTGTAGGAGGGTATCTCAGAGTGTCAAAATTGCAAATTAGAGAAGAAAATAGTTCCCTGGACTAGGGCACCTGCTCATTAGTCCTCAAAGTTCTGTGATGGAAAAACCTTTGGTACAATAGGAATAGGTTGCAGATCTTGTTTGTAAATCCTGACAAAAAGTAGGGCCTTGGAGTTGGGTGCCCGCTCATTAGTCCCTGACTTTTTCACCTCTAAACTCTAAAAATAGGTGCACTTTCATTTGTCATTTTGCATCTCTCTATAGCAACATTTTGAATAATTCATCTATTTACTATCGTATTTGCATAATTAGGGTTTTGATATATAATTGAGCATAAGAGAATATAATTGGCAATCAAATCATAAAAATCTAAGCTTCCCTACATCTCATAGTGACCAAGGGTATGATAGTGCATGGCCACTCGACCCAAAGTCCTTGAATAGTAGTGAAATCATTATGGTAGGAAGAAAACACACAAGGGAACACGGACTCTCACAAAGCCCATGCCCCCCGAAGGTGACATGTACTTTACAATCACCAAATGTTTCCACAAACACATCCCTGCAAGAAACATGTTAGTGTCTACATAATCATGATAATGCATATGAAATATGAGGCATGCAAGATTCAAGATAGACAAAGTGCATGGAGCAGTAGTATTGTTATGGTTTGTAAATGAGATAAAAATATCATCAAAATCACTACATAGAAAGCACAAGTGCTTCTACTAGCCAAGCATCAGATAATATATACAACCCCATCAGCATATTAGGAACTAAGTCCAATTTTGATTTCTCACTAAAGGGATGCTAGGTCCGCATCAGTATAAATATTTTTTTTCATCCACCCGCTAGATAGAAACACTAGAGGAAGGGAAACAATAAATAAGAGAGGAGAAACAAGTGTCTTAGGGACAGTCACGTAGGAGGGTGCCCCCAATTCACCAACTGCAACACTATGTCCATAAGACACAACACACAACAATAAAATTAGAGAGAGGCAATATAGAAGAATAATGATACAAATAGAAGAAGGTCACAACAGAGGCAGTCTCCTGGTATCCTGGACCTTACGAGAGAATCAAGGGTCATCCCAGGAGGCCTAAACAACACATAACACATCATAGGGGAAGCACATCATGAGAGAGATAAAGAGTTAGAGATACTTACCTATAGGAGCATTGATGCTAGAAGTCATCATTAGGTGGGTCATCGTCTTCCCAATCTCTAATGCTAGAGGGGAGAGTTGTATAAGGTACCATAGCCCACCTGTTGTTCTTGTCTTTGATAGTGGTAAGGCACTATCAGACCCTTGGTCACTATGAGATGTAGGGAAGATTGGATTTGTATGATTTGATTACCAATTATGTTCAATTATGCTCAATTATACCTCAAAACCCTAATTATGCAAATACAACAATAAACAAATAAATTATTCAGAATGCTGCTATAGAGAGATGTAAAATGACAAATGAAAGTGCACCTATTTTCAGAGTTTGGAGGCAGAAAAGTCAGGGGCTAATGAGTGGGCACCCAAGTCCAAGGCTTTGGTTTCTGTCAGGATTTGTAAATAAGATCTACAACCTATTCTTGTTGCACCAAAGGTTTTTTCGTCATGGAACTTCAAGGACTAATGAGCAGGTGCCCTAGTCTAGGGAGCTATTTTCTTCTCTGATCTACTATTCTGACACTTTGAGATACCCTCCTGCAACTTCACTTTTCCTGTATCCTTGATGTATAACTTGCAATGATGAAAACTTTGGGAGGGGGTTGTGGTGTTTAGAGGCTTGCCTCGGTCAAGCCCCAGAGAGACATTTAAGTCTTCTGAACAAGATTTTTAGATAGAGAGTGCATGCCCTTGGGAGGCAGAGGCAAAAACCAAATGATAAATGCTTGAAAACACAATAGATGTCACCTTGTAGTGAAGACCTCATGGAAGGAAGAAGCTCTTCATGCCATGAGGAGATGACTACTCAAATCTGCAAATACAAACACATAGACAACACAAATCTGCTCTTGTAGCACAATGAAAGCCTTGAATCACCTTTAGGATGCCAAAATCACATGAACATAATCTAGTTTACAAATCAATTCCTAAACATGCTTTTATATGCAACTACAAATATTCCCGCCAAGAATTTTATAATACAAACTTACCATGTCGACATAGGACCTAATTAACAGTCATAAGCCGACACTTAAAATTTGGGACTGACCCAAAATAGGGTAGGACTAGGGTGTGGGTGCCCAAATCCTCCCCCCTATTTTGGGTAGGGTTAGGTTCAAGGGGTCCCCCTAGGTCCCATTTGACAAGAAACCCAAAGTTCATTCCATCAGGATGTCAAAATATGATGTAAGATGTCCTAAATGCACACTAAAGACCTAGGAGCTAAACCTTATGAGGGAAAAGCCCCCAAGGGGACATTTTTCGATATTACATTTAGCCCCCACTTTAATGTATGTATAAACGTGAGGCCAATACATGCATTAAAGTATGGTCAACAAACACAACAAACACACCAAGCATGGAGAAGACACGCCAATCACAGAGAAGACACTAATAGGCACACAAAACACAGAGAAGACAGTTATAGTCATGCAAAACACGAAGAAGATAGTAGATGCATAGAAGATAGTTAATCTATGGAAGACATAATGATTTCTTTTCTTTTCTTTTTCTCATATATAAATGAAATGTAAGTGCAAGTACAGGAAAGTAAACACACATCCCATAATCTAGGAAGCACTCATTGCGCTAGTCTTTAAATTGCATAAATGGGACAACACATATGCAAGACATGCCAAACCTCCCAAAATGCAAGAAGCACTCATCACGCTAGTCCTTAGACTACATATGGGGAAACATAACACGCCAAACAAAGAAAGCATGCCAAACACACACACTTTGAAGACATGGAGAAAACATGGCAAACAAGTGATGGAGTGTTCCTATTTCTAGGCTCAACACCATCTCAGGCACATTATAGGCACACACCGATGATTGGGCTTCACCACAACAATCACCAAAGACATGCTTAAGGGTTGAGTTAGTCACAGAACAGCTCCCCACCTTCGTAGAGGACTTTTGAAAATGACAGGATGTGTAATCTGCTCTGAGAAATACACCATCCCCACCTCTGCAGAGGGCTTAAGATGATTGATTGATTCATTTCAAACAAACTCAAAGTGTAGGAGGGACTCATCACCACCAATCTTTAAACAACACCTAAGGACAAGCACATTGCTAACATCTACAATAGACAACTTACCTTATATATGCCTCCACCTTAAGGTGGTTGATATCAGGTATCGATATGAAGCATGCTAAGGTAGGAAGAAAACACATAAGGGAACATAGACTTTCACAAAGCCCATGCCCCCTAGAGGTGACATGTACTTTACAATCACTAAATGTTCCCACAAACACATCCCTACAAGAAACATGTTAGTGTCTACATAATCATGATAATGCATATGAAATATGAGGCATGCAAGATTCAAGATAGACAAAGTGCACGGAGCAACAATATTGTTATGGTTTGTAAATGAGATAGAACACCATCAAAATCACTACGCAGAAAGTACGAGTGCTTCTACTAGCCAAGCATCGAATAATTTATTACAACCCCATCATCATATTAGGAACTAAGTCCAATTTTTAATTTCTCGCTAAAGGGATGCTAGGTTCGCATCAATATAAATGTTTTTCATCATCCACCTACTAGATAGAAACACTAGAGGAAGGGAAACAATAAATAAGAGAGGAGAAACAAGTGTCTTAGGGACAGTCATGTAGGAGGGTACCCCCAATTCACCAACCACAATGCTATGTCCATAAGACACAACACTCAACAATGAAATCAGAGAGAGGCAATATAGAAGAATGATGATACAAATAGAAGAAAGTCACAATAGAGGTGGTCTCCTGGTATCCCAAACCTTATGAAAGAATCAAGGGTCATCCTAGGAGGCCTAAACAACACATAACATGTTATGGGGGAAGCACATCATGAGAGAGATAAAGGGTTAGAGATTCTTACTTGTAGGATCTTCGTATCATATTTTGGAACTTGTGAACCTCTTGGAGAGGTACTCGATCCTGTTGAGTGCAAAATTTGAGTGG
Organism: Cunninghamia lanceolata; assembly: GCA_027924645.1. NCBI lineage: Eukaryota > Viridiplantae > Streptophyta > Pinopsida > Cupressales > Cupressaceae > Cunninghamia > Cunninghamia lanceolata. The sequence goes on along the minus strand of BSBN01000193.1, from coordinate 16,751,775 downwards.
TTCTTGTGAAAATCTTGTTTATTATCATATAATACTTGTTTTGTAATTACTTATGTAAGTGATACTTTTTGTTGCTTATGAGGGGGAGAACCACTATTATTTCCAACTGTTGACAATCGTCTTACTCTTTTCCAATTTTTAGTGAGTTTTCATTGTTGAATCTTTCTATCACAGTAACATGAATCATCCTATACCATCTCACTCATCTGTATCGGTTGTTCTACTTGTTTTTCTGATGTATTTTGGTTATCTCTCGATCTGTATAAGGATAATAGAGGAGGAATGTCAACATAAATTCCATTTCTTCATGGACGAGGTGGGTTATCCAACTTTTCCTTATCCACTTCAATCATACCCATGATGTTATCATATTCGAAGTAATCATCATTGGCTACTTCTACTAAACCCCATTCCAACATATTATTATTAGTATGCTTAGGGAAAGGATTACTAAAGATTTGTAAGTTTTGATTCAATGGAGCAACTGATTTATTTCTGTTATCATTCACACCCGATACTTGGATGACATTTGAATCAATAAGGTCTTGTATCTTATGTTTATGATGTATACATCATTCAATATCATGTCCTTGTGTTCGATGATAATGACAAAAGGCATTAGCATCAAACTAAGGTCCTTTTGTTTTACTAGGATCGATAGGATTAATCGAGGGAAGCTTCAGAATATTATTACTCATTGCTTGATTCATAATAGAATGATAAGATTTAGCTATTGGAGTGAACTTTCTTGGTTGATATGATGCCTTCTTTTGATTACTGATAGCAGACACATTAGAAAAGTTGTTCATATTTGGTCCATTAATCTTGATGAAATTCCTATTATTATTCCTCTTAAAGTTGTTTTGTGATGATCCACCCATGGACTGACCAACTTGAGCCGATGAGTTTTGGTTTTCATACTGACTAGAGGAAAGTTGATAATCACAAAGGGTGGTGCATAAATGTTGAAAGGAGTTATACTTCATCAAGAGAAGCTTATCACGAATATTAGGTTGTAGATTTCTAATAAATATCTTCTGAACATCGTCATCTTTCATATGATATTGAATTTGTGCATATAAAGCTTGATATCAACTAATAAACTCAGTTAACTTCTCTTTCAGACCTTGCTTGCAATGAACTGAATCAATTAGGGAGACTTGCGGTCTGATATTTTGTTGAAAATGTTGTAAAAATTGATCAATCAATTATGAAAAGGAATATATTGAATTTGGAGGCAAAGAGAAAAACCATTCTAAAGTAGTATCTTTGAGAGATCACGAGAAAAGTTTTGCCAACAATTCCTCTTCGAAATAGAAATCACTACATATAGATGTGAATGCTACCACATGAGTATTAGGATCACCTTTTCCACCATATTTTTCAAAGCGAGGAGTCTCAAACCTCTTAGGCATAGGAGTTCTCAAGATTGCATAAGAAAGGGGATTATGAGCATGATATGTTGGTATATTAGGCTGTGAAGAATTTGTCAAATTTGTTACCTTTTGTTGTAAAGTAGCCATGCCCTGTAAAAGTTGGTTTAGGATGACATCATTGGGAGATGTGATTTTCTGCAAGGAATTAGAACCAAAGTGAGGAGGTGATTGAACTTGAGATGTAACAGGCGGAGGCTGTGAATAGGTGAACAGTGGTTGGACATAATGGTAGGTGGAAGATGGTTGTGAGTAGGTAATAGATGGTTGGAAATGAGTGGAATTGATAGGTGGTTGATAACAATTATTCATAGAAGAGGTCCCCTTAGAAACCAAATTTTGATAATCAAATCCCACAACCTTTAATTAGTGCCATTAGATACTCCAATACCAGTGGTAGCATTACTACAAGCATTTGCATCAATTGTTAAGATTGTTGATGTAAAGGTGGATATTCCCATAGTCGGTACAGGTGCTAATACTTGTGTATGAGAGGGTGACAAAGTATTATTTATCACTTTTACACATTCAATCACTGGCATGATATTGGTGTTGCAAGTATGGGCCTAACCGATGTTGTCATTGATGTCAACATACTTCTGTTGCATTGATGACAAGGTTTGGATGAGATGTGTGCTGAGGATATTGAGAAAATTAGTCCTATCAGAAACAGGGAAAGAACAGTGAAGACAGTGAAGCTCTATGAAGTGAAGATCCCAGATAGATGAAGATTAGAGAATGTACATCAAAGGGTTTGTATATATGTGCTTGAAGATGATCCAGTCAAGATTTGAGAGGTCCACATGAAAATGATAAGGAGTTATGGCCATAAGAGTAAAACCATCTCTAGCAACTGTTCAAAGGTGACATAGTGACACAAATAGGTCCGGTGAGATCCGGAAATACAATATCATGTTCTGCAGATCTGGTGGCATGTTTGGGAAGCTAATTTGAATTGACAACTCAATTGGTTTGTGGCTTGGAGGTCCACAAGCAATCCTTCTAATGTGACAGTGATGACTAGCTGTGTTCTTGAGGTTTTAGATGAAGATGCAAATGATTACAGTAAGTAGAAGTGGTGTGGATGTTCTTGGTGATTCAAGCAAGCCTGTTGGGATCTCTAGATTGTGTCCAGTTTGTGTTGGTGGTCTGCATTAAAGATTGAGCTAGTAATTGAAGATTTACCTTTGGGTGATGGTGTTCTTCCTAGTCTTAGCCGACTGGATGATTTGCACATGTTGCGGATGATCTTAAAGATGTTTTGTGAATCATGGCATGTTCCTTGAAGAAGATTGAAGCCCCAGCTATGTGTGGTCGACAATGTAGTGATGTGTATGAAGTTTTTGTAATAAGTCAAGTTGAATTTTTGTAATTGCTTTGTAATAAAATAAGTGTATGTTGTGTTGACTTTGATGATCATTCCAAAGTCGATGTCATGTATAAATAAGAGTTGTGAAGTCATTCAAATGTATTTGTGATCATGATGAGAAGGTGGTAGTGAAGAGGAGCAAAAAGCAGAGCAGAGGTGTTGGGCTTAAATGGAACTGATTCAGGCATAGTGAAGATGCTAATCTCCAGTTCAAGTATGTAATACTTATATTCTTATGTAGACAGTGTGTCTCTTGTAGGCAGTGGGCCTCTTGTGAGCAGTGTACTCAGGAAGTGAGCCCTAATTGGCAAGTGCTATTTTATTCTTCTTATTATTTTAATAGAGAATACAATGTTGGGTTAGTCACCCCGTGGTTTTTCCTTTAACTGGGTTTTCCACATTAAAATCATGGTGTTATATGTGTTGAATATGTTTCTACTTTTGAATTATTGCATTGTGCTTCCATGATTGAATCTTTGATATGCTGTTGAAATATATGACGGTTTAAGTAACTAAGGAACAAAATTTTGGTGACAATTGATTCACCCCCCCTCTTATTTGTCTTTCCTTAAATCAACAATTGGTATTAGAGCTAAGTTCCTCTAGAAGAAGCTTAACCACTTGAGGAGATCTAGGATGTCATCCTACAAGAAGGACAGTCCAAGCTTTGATGGAACGAACTACACTCTTTGGAAAAGCTGCATGGAATGTCACTTACAATGCATGGGAGAGTAGTATTGGAACATGACTACAATTGAGTACATTCCCCCAAAGAATGGTCCAACAACTCTAGATGAAATTAGAAATGTTGAAAATAATCTTCGAGCTAAAGAAGCTTTACTAAGTGCCTTGTCTAATTTAGAGTTGACAAATGTTATGGGATTAAAGACTTCTTATGAAATTTGGACAAAGCTAGAGACTCTACATGAAGGAGATAAATATGTTAAGTGTGCCAAGCTACAAAGTCTAAAAAGAAAGTTCAAAAACCTAAAGATGAGTGAAGATGAGACTATCACTTCATTTATGCCAAAGGTAAATGAGCTTGTTTGTGGCATTAGGTGTGTTGGTGGAATATTGGAGGAAGATGAGATTGTTGCCAAAGTTCTTAGATCTTTACCTCCTGCTTACAAACACAAAGTAGTTGCTATTCAGGAAATTAGATCTCTAACTACTATTACAAGGGATCAATTGGTTGGTAGGATATCTACATTTGAGTTGGCTGAGTTTGGTGATGCACTCCCCAAGATTGAATCTGCATTCAAAGCTAGTGTCTCTACAAAAGGCAAATAGAAATATGATCCAGGAGAAAGTTGCTCAAAGAAATCAACATGGTATGATAAAGCAAGAAAAGATCTGGAAGAAGTTGAGTCAAAAGCTGCACAACTTGAAGCCCTTATTGCAAAAAGACTGCCAAGAGGATCCGGTAAGTATGAAGGAAAATTACCTTTCAAATTTTTCAACTGCAACAAGATTGGTCATTTTTCCTCAAGATGTCTGGAAAGATTTTCAAGGCCAAACCCTAATAGATCAAGATTTCAGAAGAAGTGTTACTATGTTCAAGAAGATGATGATGAAGGAGTAACAGATGATGAATCTAAGATAGGAAACAAATCCGGAAGTGACTGGGTGTTTATTGCCATCAAAGAAGAAGATCCAATGCCTATTGAATTTGCCAATCATAAGATGATAGAAAGGGCTCTGGCTACTCAGGTTGAAGAAAATGATGAATGTGTCATTGATAGTGGATGCTCTCACCATATGACCAGTGACAAGAATAAGTTCATAAACCTAGAAAGATATGAAGGTGGAGTTGTAAAGTTTGGAGATAATTCTGCTGGTAGAATTAGAGGCAAAGGAACCATTTCTTTTTATGGAAAGAACAAAACTAGTGATGTTCTATATGTTGAAGGTTTAAAACATAATCTTCTCAGTGTTGGATAGTTGGTAGACAAAGGCTATGATCTCCATTTCAAAAATGGAAAATGCAAGATCTTTGAAAGCTCTGGAACTGAGATTGCATCCGGTACACAGATAAAAGGTAACATCTTTCACTTGGTTTGTATTGGCAAAAGTTGTTTATTTGTTCAAATTGATTAGAGTTGGTTATGGCATAGGAGAATGTGTCATGTGAATTTTGATAATATCATTAAGATAAGAAACACTCAGGCTGTAAGAGATCTTCCAAGACTGGCGAAACCTACTAACAGCTTGTGCAAAGAATGTCAGTTAGGTAAGCATAATAGAGTCTCATTCAAAAGTAAGGAAAAATCTTCAACCAGATTGTTGGACTTGGTGCACACTGATCTATGTGGTCTAGCAAGAATCAGGAGTCTGCAAGGTGATAGATATTTCATGTTGTTGATTGATGACCACTCCTGGATGATGTGGGTGACTTTCTTAAAAGAGAAATCTAAAGCACTAGAGAAATTCAAAATATTCAAGGCTATGGTAGAAAATGAAATTGGCATAAACATAAAATGCATCAGGTTTGATAGAGGTGGAGAATTCACATTCGGAGAGTTCATAGAATTCTGTGAGAAACATGGGATAAAGAGATAATTATTTACTTCAAGGACTCCACAACAGAATGGAGTAGTGGAGAGAAAGAACTGAACCATCCAGGAAGCTTCTAGGACCATGATGATGGAAGCAAATATTCCTCAGATCTATTGGAGAGAAGATGTAAGCACTGCTATTTATACTCTTAATTGGGTACAAATCAGAGACAATACTAGCAAGACTCCATATGAACTCTGGTTTGGCATCACTCCTACTGTGAAGTATTTTAGAGTCTTTGGTAGAAAATGCTATATCAAAAGAGATGAAGACCTTGGCAAGTTTGATGCTAGGAGTGATGAAGGAATATTCTTGGGTTATTCTACTCAAAGCAAATCTTATTGGTGTTATAACAAGAGATTAAGAAAGATTGTAGAAAGTACAAATGTGAAGGTTGATGAAGGCATGGAAAATCCCTCAAGGTACTATGAGTATGAAGCAAATGATCAAAATGATATCTCAGACCAAGGAGAAAAAGTCCAAACTCCAGTTCAAAATTAGACTGATCCAGAGAATCTAGAAATACAAGAAGAAGAGACAGGCTTGGATGAACCTGTCTAAGAATTAGAAGTACAAGAGAATCCCAAAACTCCCAGGTATGTAAGACTGAATCATTCTGAAGACCAAATCATAGGAGATAGAAGCAAAGGTGTTCAAACAAGAAAAAATATTTCTCAAGACTCAGTGAAGTATTGTCTGATTTCAAAAATTGAACCAAAAATAGTAAGTGAAGCATGCAATGATGAAAGTTGGGTTAAAGCAATGAAGGAGGAATTGATGCAAATTGAAAAGAATCACACTTGGGATCTTGTTCCCAGACCTAAGGACAAAAATGTGATTGGGACTAAGTGGGTCTTCCAGAATAAACTGAATGAAGATGGTGAGGTAGTAAGAAACAAAGCTAGATTGGTTTGTAAGGGTTATTCTCAAGTAGAAGGAGTTGACTTTGAAGAGACTTTTGCTCTGGTGGCAAGGATTGAAGCAGTCAAATTATTTCTTGCCTTTGCTACCTTCAAAGATTTCAAGGTATATCAGATGGATGTCAAGTCTGCTTTCCTAAATGGTGATTTGGAAGAAGACGTATACATTGAGCAACCAGATGGATTTAAATTGTCTGATCATGGAGATATGGTCTGCAAATTGAAAAAGGCATTATATGGACTCAAACAAGCCCTAAGAGCCTGGTATGAAAGACTGGACAAATATTTTCTAAAGATTGGTTTCAACAAAGGTACTGCTGACAATAATCTATATTTTAAGATTGATCATGAAAATATCTTGATTGTTGAAGTATTTGTTGATGATATTATTTTTGGAGGGAAGGACAGTATGTGCAAAACTTTTGCAAATCAAATGAAAAGTGAATTTGAGATGTCTATGTTTGGGGAAATGAATTTCCTCTTGGGTCTACAAATCACTCAAACAAAGAAAGGAATCTTCATATCACAAACCAAATATGTGAAAGAATTGTTGAAGAAATTTGGGATGGAAGATTCAAAGGCAATGAATACTCCCATGGCAACTGGATGTAAGTTGAGTAAAGATGATGAATCTCCTAAATCTGATCAGAAAAAGTATAGGTCAATGATTGGAGGATTGCTCTACCTTACTCAAACTAGACCTGACATTATGAATGTTGTTGGTCTTGTTACCAGATTTCAAGCTGATCCTAGAGAATCTTGTGTCATGGCAATCAATAGAATTCTCAGATATTTGAAGGGAATAGTTGAGTATGGATTGTGGTATCCTAAGGATCATGGTTTCTCTCTTCATGCTTATACTGATGCTGATTGGGCAGGTGATGTGGATGACTGGAAGAGTACCAGTGGTGGTGCATTCTCTCTGAGAAAAAGATTGGTTTCTTGGTTAAGCAAGAAAAAGAGGCAATATCTCTATCCACTGCAGAAGTAGAATATATTGCAGCGACAGGCAGTTGCAGTCAAGTATTGTGGATGAAACAAATGCTAAGAGATATCAGAGTAGAGTATGAAGAACCTATCACAATCTTCTGTGACAACTCAAGTGCAATAAACATATCAAAAAATCTGGTGTTGCATTCAAAGACAAAACATATATCCATCAAGTTTCAATTCTTAAGAGAGTAGGTGAACAAGAATGAAGTTAGATTGGAGTTTGTGTCATCAAAAGATCAGATTGTAGACATTTTCTCCAAACCTCTACCTAAGGACACTTTTGAGTACCTCAGGGAGAAGTTGGGGGTTATTACTCCTCCAGTTCAGAATTAAGGTGCACTAATCTACATCAGTCCGGTGGATCCCACAATCATATCTTATGATCTGGATTGATGCTAGGAGGCTGCTACTCAAGGGGAGCAGTTTGTATATTTCTGAAGTATGAAAAGTGGTTGCAAGTATGTGCCCTTTTCCATTGATGTCAAAGGGAGAGAGAAGACATGTGGAAAACAAAAGTGGTTAATGATCAAAGGGGGAGTAGTAAAGGAAGAGAGGACATGTGAATGGTTGATGTTGATAGGGGGAGCTTTGTTAGTCAGGGAGGAGAATCTCTTGTCTTGATGGTTAAAACAGTTTTTCACATCATATGTTGCCATCAATGACAAAGGGGGAGATTATTGCAAGTATGGGCCTAACTGGTGTTGTCATTGATGTCAACTTACTTCTATTGAATTGATGACATGGTTTGGATGAGTTGTGTGCTGAGGATATTGAGAAAATTAGTCCTATCAAAAACAGAGAAAGAATAGTGAAGACAATGAAGCTCTATGAAGTGAAGATCAGAGAATGTGCATCAAAGGGTTTGTAGATATGTGCTTGAAGATGATCCAGTCAAGATTTGAGAGGTCTGCATGAAAATGTTAAGGAGTTATGGCCATAAGAGTAAAACTGGCTCTGGAAACTGTTTAGAGGTGACATAGTGACACAAATAGGTCTGGTGAGATCTGGAAATACAATATCATGTTCTACAGATTTGGTGGAATGTTTGGGAAGCTAATTTGAATTGCTAACTTAATTGGTTTATGGCTTGGAGGTCCACAAGCAATCCTTCTAATGTGACAGTGATGACCAGCTGTGTTCTTGAGGTTTCAGATGAAGATGTGAATGATTACAGTAAGCATAAGTGGTGTGGATGTTCTTGGTGATTCAAGAAAGCCTGTGGGGGTCTCTAGATTGTGTCCAATTCGTGTTGGTGGTCCACATTGAAGATTGAGCTCGTAATTGAAGATTTACCTTTGGGTGATGGTGTTCTTCCTAGTCTTGGCCGACTGGATGATTTACACATGTTGTGGATGATCTTGAAGATGTTTTGCGAAGCATGGAATGTTCCTCAAAGAAGATTAAAGTCCCAGCTATGTGTGGCCGAAAGTGTAGTGATGTGCATGAAGTTTTTGTAATAAGTCAAGTTGTATTTTTGTAATTGCTCTGTAATAAAATAAGTGTATGTCGTGCTGACATTGATGATCATTCCAAAGTTTATGTCATGTATAAATAAGAGTTGTGAAGTTATTCAAATGTATCTGTGATCATGATGAGAAGGTGATAGTGAAGAGGAGAGAAAAGTAGAGCAGAGGTGTTGGGCTTAAATGGAATTGATTCAGGCATAGTGAAGATGCTAATCTCCAGTTCAAGTATGTAATACTTATATTCTTTTGTAGACAGTGTGTCTCCTGTAGGTAGTGGGCCTCTTGTGAGCAGTATGCTCAGGTAGTGAGCCCTAATTGGCAAGTGCCATTTTATTCTTCTTATTCTTTTAATAGAGAATATAATGTTGGGTTAGTCACCCCATGGTTTTTCCCTTAACCAGGTTTTCCACGTTAAAATCTTGGTGTTATATTTGTTGAATATGTTTCTGCTTTTAAATTATTGCATTGTGCTTCCATGATTGAATCTTTGATATGTTGTTGAAATATATGAAGGTTTAAGTAACTAAGAAACAAAATTTTGGTGACAACTAATTCACCTCCCCTCTCAGTTGTCTGTCCTTAAATCAACATTTGGTTTTTACAATATGTTCTAAACCATGGATTGCATTATCAGACAGAAACAAGAGGATGAAATCATTGACACATTCTTGAACATCACCCTACCCTCTTTGAAAAATGAAACATTAGTGGATAAAGGGCTCCCTCTCAAGAAGGATTCTTCATGGGTGGAAAAAGACTACTCACCTAATGATCATTTGGTGCATGAGACCTCTACGGATAATCCATTAGACCTTTCACCTTTGATTGAAAACTCAAGAACCTTCGATGAGAAGATTATGGATAGATCTAGTTTGCCAAACAATACAATACCTTCCTCTCATCCCATCGCTCTCCTTGGCCAAGATGTAGCATTAGTGGATGAGAAAAGGTCTCTCACATTAAATCCTTTAGGAATGGATGTTGGGTGTAATCAAGAGAAAAATAATGTTAATTCAATATTTACTAATAGACTTTGTAGCAATATTCCTAAGATGATTGTCTGAGGGGCACTTAGTACACCCTCTTACTTAAAGCCAGTGATTACGGTTCGAGGTAAACCTCCTTATGACCTTTCAACTATGCAAAGCAAATTACTCAAAGAAATCACGTTGTTCAAAATGTAATAGCTCATACATACAACACCCATAATAATAAGCAAAGTAAACAAGCACCGCATGTGCCTGTCTCTCTTCCATGTTCTCAACCTATGCTCCCTCCACCACCTCATCGTACTCATAAAAGTGGTCAATAGTATGATCTTGTTAAACAACTCTGCGCTACTCAGGATAAGATCTCTCTTTGGGATTTAATACAAACATCACCTACATACCATGGAATGCTTCAGGAAGATTTACAAAAGGTGATTGTACTACCTGTAGTTAAGCCGAATGATGTAGCATCTCTATTAGATTGTATACATGTGACAAAAATGGATATTCTCTTTCAACCACATGAATTACTGTCAATTGAAGTTCAAAATCAATATGATCATCTTGTAATCTTTGTTACAATAAACAAAACATTGGTTAAGAGAGTTATGATTGACAATGGATCAGCTCTAAATGTTTGTGGCATGGACTTATTACGTAAGATTAAAGTTGATACATCTGCCATCAAGCAGGAACCACTAAGTATCTGTGGTTTTGAAAATGTTGGATGACAATTCGTGGGCACTATAACTTTACCTATATAAGTGGGATCTATGATTGTGCCTACCCTGATTCATGTAATGACTTGTTCTCTATCTTACAACATGATTCTTGGTAGACCTTGGATTCATGAATTAGGGGCAGTTCCCTCAACTCTACATCATTCAATTAAATTCATATTCAATGATAAGCTACACACTATTCATGCCGATCCTAAACCAGATAGCTGTTTACATATTAAAATGCAAAAACTAGTTTACAATCATATGATCTTAAACAATTTGTGAAGTGATCCATCAATGACTTTGAGCACAAATAATATTGTACAAGACTCTAAACCATCAAATGCACTTTTGGTGATGATTGGGGTTCATTTGATTTTAATCCTTGTGGTATAAGGGACTATAAACTTAATAATCTTGACACATCAAAAGTAGCATCGATCTCGTCTAAGCAATCTTTTGAAGCATCTGAGAAAAATAGTCTCCTTGGTTGAATATAAAGAGAATAATCTCACTTGTACTACAAATTACGATACCTACAAGGCTTCACCTTCTTCTAAGGAACTAGACTCTTTGTATGGTCATGGATTTCAAATTTTTTACAAACATAACGACTATGTAGGCAAGGGATGTGGTGTCAATCAACAAGGAATTTGGGTACCTATAGAATCTGCTTAAACACATTACTCAAGCGACATTGGATATAATCCTTTTAAAGAAAATAAAGCCTCTCATCATCCTAAACTTAATGTTAATGAAATTTCAACAAGACCAAAACAACATGAGAGATATCCTAGATGTGTATGTCCTTAATGATGGTGCTACAAGTAAGTATTTCTAACCGTTTCTCTCTCTCGTGATGTGCTTCTCCCATGATGTGTTATGAGTTGTTTAGGCCTCTTGGGATGACCCCTGATTCTCTCGTAAGGTCTGGGATACTAGGAGACTGCCTCTGTTGTGATCTTCTTCTATTTGTATCATCATTATTCTATATTGCCTCTCTCTCTGATTTCATTGTTGTGTGTTGTGTCTTACGGACATAACGTTGCGGTTGGTGAATTAGGGGCACCCTCCTACGTGATTGTCCCTAAAACACTTGTTTCTCCTCTCTTATTTATTGTTTCCCTTCCTCTAGTGTTTCTATCTAACAGGCGGATGACGAAAAACATTTATACTGATGCAAACCTAGCACCCCTTTAGCGAGAAATAAAAAATTGGACTTAGTTCCTAATATGACGATGGGGTTGTAATAAATTATCTGATGCTTGGCTAGTAGAAGCACTCATTCTTTCTGCATAGTGATTTTGATGGTGTTCTATCTCATTTACAAACCATAACAATACTGTTGCTCCGTACACTTTGTCTATATTGAATCTTGCATGCCTCAGATTTCATATGCATTATCATGATTATGTAGACACTAACATGTTTCTTGTAGGGATGTGTTTGTTGGAACATTTGGCAATCATAAAGTACATGTCACCTCTGGAGGGCATGGGCTTTGCGAAAGTCCATGTTCCCTTGTGTGTTTTCTTCCTACCTTAATGTGCTTCATATTGATGCATGATATCAACCACCTTAAGGTGGGGGCATATAAGGTAAGCTGTCTATTGTAGATGTTAGCAATGTGCTTGTCCTCAGGTGTAGTTTAAAAATTGGTGGCGATGAGTCCCTCCTGCACTCTGAGTTTATTTGTAATCAATCAATCAATCAATCAATCATCTTAAGCCCTCTGCAGAGGCAGGGATGGTGTATTTCTTAGAGCAGATTGCACATCCTGTCATTTTAAAAAGTCCTCTATGGATGCAGAGAGCGGTTCTATGACTAACTCAACCTTAAGCATGTCTTAGACAATTGTTGTGGCAAAGCCCAATCATCAGTGTGTGCCTGTAATGTTCTTGAAATGGTGATGAGCCTAGAAATAGGAACACTCATCGCTTGTTTGCCATGTTTTCTATGTCTTCAAAGTGTGTGTGTTTGGTGTGCTTGCTTTGTTTGGTGTGTTTGTTGCCCCATATGCAATTTAAAGACTAGCGCGGTGAGTGCTTCCTACATTTTGGGAGGTTTGGTATGTCTTGCGTGTGTGTTGCCCCATATATGTAGTTTAAAGACTAGCGCGATGAGTGCTTGCATTATGGGAGGTGTGTTTACTTTTCTGTACTTGCATCTGCATTTCATATATATGAGAAAAAGAAAAGAAAAGAAATCGTTCCTGTCTTCCATGTGTTAACTATCTTTTATGCATATGTTGTCTTCTCCATGTTTTGTGTGACCGTAACTGTCTTCTCCATGTTTTGTGTGACTGTAACTATCTTCTCCATGTTTTGCGTGCCTACTACTGTCTTCAATGTGATTGGCGCGTCTTCTTCGTGCTTGGTGTGTTTGTTGTGTTTGTTGACCGTACTTTAATGCATGTATTGGCCTCATGTTTATACATACATTAAAGTGGGGGCTAAATGTAACATCAAAAAATGTCCTCTTGGGGGCTTTTCCCTCATAAGGTTTAGCTCCTGGGTCTTTAGTGCACATTTAGGACATCTTACATCATATTTTGACATTCCGATGGAATGAACCCTGGGTTTCATGTCAAATGGGACCTAGGGGGACCCCTTGAACCTAACCCTTCCCAAAATAGGGGGGGAGGACTTGGGTGCTCGCGCCCTAGTCCTGCCCTATTTTGGGTCAGTCCCAAATTTTGAATGTCGGCTTGTGACCGTTAATTAGGTCCTATGCTGACATGACAAGTTTGCATTACAAAATTCTTGGCAGGAATGTTTGTAGTTGCATATATAAGCATGGTTAGGCATTCATTTATAAATTAGATGATTACTAACAAGCTATTGTGTTCTAAAGGTGATTCAAGGCTTTCATTGTGTTGCAAGAGTAGATTTGTGTTGTCTATGTGTTTGTATTTGTAGATTTGAGCATCCATCTCCTCATGGAATGAAGAGCTTGTTCCTCCCATGAGATCTTCACTACAAGGTGACATCTATTGTGATTATTGAGCATTTATCATTTGTTTTTTGCCTCTTCCTCCCAAGGGCATACACTCTCTATCTGACAATGGTGTTCAGAAGACTTGAATGTCTCTCCGGGGCTTGACTGAGGTAAGCCTCTAAACACCACAACCCCCTCCCAATTTTTCATGATTGCAGGTTACACGTTGAGGATACAGACAAAGTGAAGTTGCAGGAGGGTATTACAGAGTGTCAGAATTGTAGATTAGAGAAGAAGATAGCTCCCTAGACTAGGGCACCTACTCATTAGTTAAAGTTCTGTGATGGAAAAACCTTTGCTGGAGCAGGAACAAGTTGTAGATCTTTTTTGCATATCCCGACATAAACCAAGGCCTTGGACTTGGGCACCCGCTCATTAGTCCTTGACTTTTCTGCCTCCAAACTCTAAAAACATGTGCACTTCTATTTGTCATTTTACATCTCTTTGTAGCAGCATTCTGAATAATTTGTCTATTTACTGTCATATTTGCATAATTAGACACAATTGACAATCAAATCACAAAAATCTAAGCTTCCCTACATCTCACAGTGACCAAGGGTCTGATAATATATTTCCACTCAACCCAAAGTCCTTGAATGTAAGTGGTGAAAGGAGGATACACACACAAACTATCAAAAATCAACTATCCAAATTTTACTACTTTATATTTTCTAAATAGTAAATATGAAGTTTTCAGTTGATTTAAAGAATTTAAAGCAATGGTTGAGTTACAGACTGGAAAGAAAATAAAATATTTGAGGACTAACAATGGCAGTGAATTTTTCTCTAATTATTTTGATAGATTCTATAAAGATTGTGGCATTCAGAGATAGAAGACAACTCTGTATTCTCCACAAAAAAATAGAGTTTTAGAAAGAATGAATAGGACATTGATGGAAAATGCTAAAGTATGTTTAGTGGCTAGTATAGAACACAAGTTTTGGGTTGAACCTATTGCCACTACTTGCTACCTGATTAACAAGGCTCCTATATAAGCTCTTGTTGATAAAACAATTATGGAGGCATGGTTGAGACACAAGCTTTCATTGAGACATATTAGAATGTTTGGTTGTGAGGCATATGCGCATGTTCCAAAGGACAAGTAAACAAAGTTGGAGAACAAGGTTGTGAAATGTATCTTCATTGGTTACAACTATGGTGTGAAATGATACAATCTTTAGGATCTTATTGCACAAAAGGTAATGTATAGTGGAAATGTTATTTGTAGAGAAACTAAGCCTCCTTTTGTTATGTTTCAAGCATAATGAAGTGAATAGAAAGATGTGATTCATCTTCCTTCTATGCGTGAGAAAGTTGAATTGAGGTCCCTAGATAGACAAGAAGTTGAGGAGATCTCATCTAGCTCTGAATCTTTTGAAGAGGAGGAAGAACTTCCAACTCAGCTTGTTCGAAGGTCTACAAGGCATAGACAACCACTTGAAAGGTATTCACCTGATGACTGGGGATATATTTTTTCTTTGAATGCTACATGGATGAACCAAGATCTGTAGAAGAGGCTTTAGGTATGAATGATGCAGTCTTGGAAGATTATTATGGATGAAGATATGGAAGATTTGAAATATAATGATATATGAAACCTAGTACCATTGCTTGAAGGATGAAAACCTGTCGATTACAAATGGGTGTTTAAAAGAAAAAGATTGGTTTAGATGGAGGTATTGAGAATTATAAAGCATGGTTGGGTGTGAAAGGTTATTCTCAGGTTGAGGGTGTTGATTACAGTGAGATATTTTCTTCTATTACAAAAATGACATCCATTAGGTTCTTTCTTTCTATTTCTATAGTTTATGATCTATAGATTGAGCAAATTAATGTGAAAATGACATTCTTTCATGGTGATTTGGAGGAGGATATTTATATGACACAACCAGAGCACTATGTGGTCAAAGATAAAAGTAAATTGGTTTGTAAATGGAAGAAATCTTTGTATAGCTTGAAATAGATTCCTAGGATGTGGTACCAAAAAAAATTATAAATATGTGTTGAGTTTGGGATTTGAGCATTCTAAATCAGATCACTGTGTTTATGTTGAACACACAGATATACTGAGAGGGGGGGTGAATCTATATCTATTCAATTTCTTATTCCTTTAGATGCAATCAATCCACTATAAACATTCAAACCACATAAATAAAATGAGCACATACATACATAACACCTGATTTACATGGAAACCTAAGATGGGAAAAACCACGCTAAGCCAACTTCTTAGATCTACTATCCAAATCCAGCCTCACAAATAAAAATGAAGTTTACAATGAATTCTATGGGCACCAACCCAAAGGAGACACTAATCCCCCATTACAATAGTTTATGAGCACCAATTCAAAGGAAGCATCAACTCCATATTACAAAGTTTATGGGCACCAACCCAAAGGAAGCACCAACTCCCTAAAGTGCAACAACACTTACAAGATGTGGCATCAAACTTTGCTATGCAAATCTAGACTGATGGTTCAATTACCTCCACAAAAATATCTCTTCTAATACTTTTACATCCTTGACATGTTTAGACACCTTCATACAATCATTCCTGATATCCTCTTGAACTTCTTGTTGACTCAAATACCTCTGCAATCCTAACTCTGCTATAGATTTTGCATTATCACGTACAGAGTTACTTCTCAATTTTTGGATCATTCACCTTTTCCACATTCACTTACAAAAATTTAAACAATCTTCTATCCTTCATATATATCCTCCGCAAGCCTTTTAAACATCATCTTTGTTGGCCTAAATGTAATGTGTAACAAGGAACGTGTAACTGACGTTGCTTGTCAGCTCCCAAATCATCTGCAATAATGTAGAAGTGAAATCCCACTATGCGATTCATACAAGGGGTCTACTAGACCCAATTTAATTTCTCCCATCCTTTCTTACTTGTGCACACTTCCATACACATGGCACAATCACTCAAGTATACCATGTCAACATTACAAACACTTATCCTTTCATACATTAGCTCCAGACCCTATGCGGTACCCAAGAAGAGAGATATCATCATGTAATTCATGCCATGAACACTATATGACCTAAAAAACCTTCTCATGCACTCCTCTTTCTATTTCATGCTTCAGCTTCCTGGCACAAGTAATCAAACAATGATGTCAGTAACTACATCCTTTACACCGTCTAATCACACTGTCTTAACTTAGAACAATGAAAAACACACTTGCGGTATTGTATCCTTTGAAACTTGAGTATATCATTCTAGTACCTTTTCTTTACATAATCTCCAAACTTCCAAGTCATACATGCAAATGTGGTGGCTTTCAATTCTATCTTTGATGAACTTTCACAGGAACAGGACTTGTTCTCACTCTGCTAACTCTGAAAAAGTTTACGGTAACTTTTATACTCTGAAACTTGGATCATGCATACCTCATAGCTATCTCTAGCTAACCTCTAATCTACGAGGCCATATCTTCATCTGCAGTAGAATGTGGTATAATCTCTTGTGCATCTGGCACTTACAACAACTTGAATTTTTTCACTAATAATTTCCTTCAGCAACTCTTTTCACCAAAGGACAAGAGATCACAACACCTTCATATCAGCATACCGGTATTGACAACATTCCTTCATATCATCATGCAATGCTTTTCAACAAGTAACAATCATATCAATACTTTAACAACTTTTACCTATCCATGAACTCTAGAAGATAAGGTACAATTATGTACAGATGATACTGATCTCATGTTCATGTCTTTCATCCTCAAGTCTTTCACATTACTACTCCTCTGATCATCACTCCTTTCAATCCTCCTCTGATCAACACTTCTTTGACAACATATGCAACAATATGCTTTCCACATCACAACACCTCTGATCACTACTCCTATGACATCAATGACAACATATGCAACAATCTCCCCCTTTGTCATTGATGGCAACACTGATCCTGATATGCAAATTTTTCTCCCCCTTTGACATCAAGGGAAAAGTGCTAGTGGCATTCCTCTATACTAGAAAAACATACAAACTCCCCCTATCTATATAATTCTTGTCATCCTCTATAGTTTCTTATCTCCCTGTTCCCCCTGAGTGGTAGCTACCATCAATCCAGGGGTAATAAATATACCTTGAACTACTCCCCCTGGATAGATGCATGATATGTGGATCTAATTAGAAGAGGGAGGGGAAAAAACCCCTAATTTCTACCTAAGATATTCAAAAGTGTCCTTAGGAATAGGTTTTGTAAATCTGTTTACAATCTAATACTTTGTAGGTACATACTCCAATTTTACCTCTTGGTTTGCAACCTTTTCTCTTAAGAAGTGATACTTGATGGATATGTGCTTGGTTCTAGAGTGCATCATTGGATTCTTTGAAATATTGATGGCACTTGTATTGTCACATAGGATAGGAATGGTTTCATCATAAATTACCTTGATATCCTTCAATGTTTGCTTCATCCACAACACTTGAGTGTAGTAGGATACTGCAACTACGTACTATGCTTCTATTATAGATAGAGAAACTGAATCCTATTTTTTACTAAACCATGAGACTAATCTATCTCCCAAAAATAAATAATCTCCATTGGTACTTCGCCTATCACCAATGCTACTAGCCTAATCTACATCAGTATATGCACTTAGGGAAAAGTAATTACCTTTTTGATACCACGGTCCAAAATTCAGAGTGCTCTTCAAATATCTAAAAATTCTTTTGACTGCCTTCACATGTGTTTCTTTTGGATCAACTTGAAATCTTGCAACCATACAAACAACTTGCATAATATTAGGCCTTGATGTTGTTAAGTACAATAGGCCACCAATCATAGACCTATACAGAGTCTAATCAGCTTGTGGTGACTCATCATCCTTACTTAGATGGAAATTGGTTACCATAGGAGTACCTACTAGTTTGAAATTTTCCATACCAAACTTTTTCAATATTTCCTTGACATACTTTGCTTGTGAGATAAAGGTATCTTTGTCTGATTGAGTAATTTGAAGTCCAAGAAAAATTGACAATTCACCTAACATAGACATCTCAAATTCTTTCTGTATCTCTTCTGCAAACTTCTTACACATTTCATCATTGCCACCAAAGATATATCATCAACATATACTACTATTAATATGTACTCATTCTCTATTTTGATAAATAGATTACTATCTGTTGTACCTTTCTTGAAGCCTTGCTGGAGTAAATACTTATCCAACCTTGCATACCAAGCCCTAGGGGCTTGCTTAAGACCATATAGTGCCTTCTTAAGTCTGCATACCATATTCTGATCTTCTGATAGTTGGAATCCTTCAAGATACTCTATGTAAACTTCTTCTAAGTCACCATTCAAGAAAGTAGATTTGACATCCATTTGCTAAACCTTGAAGTCCTTGTGAACTAAAAATGCAAGAAACATCCTGATTGCTTCCATTCTTTCCACAGGAGAAAATGTCTCCTCAAAGTCAATTTCTTCCACTTGTGAATAACCCTTGTAAACCAACCTTGCTTTTTTTCTAACCACTTCTCCATTTCCATTCAATTTATTTCTAAATACCCACTTGGTGCCAATCACATTCTTATCCCTTGGTCTAGGAACAAGTTCCCATGTTTTATTTTTCTCAATCTGATTTAGCTTTAGAGAAATTCTTTGGTTCTATCTTGGATAGTAGAGAGAAGTTTACTTGTTCTCTAATTTTTCTGCTAGTCATAATTCCTTCATTCTTGTTTCCAATGATCTGATTTTTAGAGTGATTCTTCTAAACATACTTTGTAGGTGTCTTGGTAGTCTCTTTGGGTGTTTCTTCTTCTACCACTTCATCTCCTTCTTCCATACATGATGGATCATCTGAACAGCAATCTTTTGAATCATTTGAACTACAGGCTGAATCATGTGTGGATAGGTGTAACTTTTCATCAACCCTAACATTTGCACTCTCAACTACCTTTTGTAGTCTCTTGTTGCATCATCTATAAGCCTTTCTTCTTGTTGAGTAACCAAGAAAAATTCCTTCATTAGATCTTGAGTCAAACTTGCCCAAGATGTCTTCATCTCTTCTGATATAATATTTACTTCCAATTTTTTTGAAATACTTGACTAATGTAGGTCTTCCTGTAAGGATACCTGAACCCTATTTATTAATTATGATATTTTATTGAGAATAATTAATTAACTGCTTTGTTTCAAAATAATTATTTAGATGATTTAATACTATTTTCAAAAGAAAATCATTCATTGTCATTTTATGCTTTTATATTTACATATTTTATAAAGAATTTTTTTTATTCTATGCTACTTGCAAGAAATGGTAGTTATGTAATTCAAGAGAGAATCTTAGTAATTAAATTATGTTTTAAAATTATTCTAATCTATTTTTAGTTTATAAGAAAATGGGTGTCCAGATTGGCATATGAAGAGTCATGTTATTCAGTTTTAAAGATCAAGAAATATATGAGTATTTAGTGTGGAAAAAGGGGGAAAAGGGGGTTTTAATAGTTTATGTGGAATCCTCCTTTCACACCAAACATTCCAAGGGCATATCACCCGAGTTGAATCTCCACTAAGCGAGAGCAATCACCTATCAGATTAGGCTGCCACTTGGGAAGCTGTGGATTCTTGGATGTGTCAAACAATATCTCAATTTAATGCTCAATTGTACTTAAAACCCTAAATATGCAAAACAATAAGCAAATTATTAAATCATGACAAATCCTTTTAGACTAAGATAAGGGACATAGATATTTAACTCACTATTTTTCAAAGTTCAGAAGGTAGAGAAGTTGGGGACACGGGGACTAGCGCCCAAGTCCAAGGTACCTATTTATTTGCAGAATCCTAATCTCCTTTCGACACTGATCTACACTACAACTTTTGTTTCTAGGAATTCAACTATGGAGGACATGGAGACTAGCACCCTAGTCCAAGAAAAGCTCTAGTGTCCTGCTTCTTTTCAAATACTAAATCCTTTATGCCTGCCACTCCTTTCTGCAACTCCACTCCACAGAACTCAACACCTGTAACCTACAATCACAAGGATTGTGGGAGGGGGTTGTGGTGTTAATGGGCTTGCCTTGATCAAGCCCTGGAGAGACATTCAAGTCTTTCAAAAACCGTTGTTAAATGAGAGTGCATATCCCGGTAGGATAGAGGCAACAATCCAAATGATAAATGATTAAAAACACAATAGATATCACCTTGTAGTGAAGATCTCATGGAGAGAAATGCTCTTCATGCCATGAGGAGATGGCTGTCAAATCTGCAAATATAAACACAATAACAACACAAAGTATTGTTCTGCAACAAAATGAATGCCTTGAATCACTTTCACAAAAGCTTGTTAATAAAAAATGCCATCTAATGTCCATCTAGTTTGCAAATGAAACATAATCATGCTTATATATGCAACTACAAAGATTCCTGCTAAGAATTTCATAATTCAAACTTTAGATGTCGGTATAGGACCCAAATAACAGTCACTAAACTGACATTTGAAATTAGGGCAAACCCAAAATAGGGCTAGACTAGGGTGCTAGCGTCCAAGTCCACCCTGCCATTTTTGCTCAGTGATCATTATAGTGCATCCCCCTAGGTCCTATTTGTCACAAGACCCAAGGGTTTTGTCATCAGGAGTCAGAAATAACATGTAAGATGCTCTAAATGCAATTACAGGACCCAGGAGCTAAACCTTAAGAGGGAAAAGCCCCCAAGGGGACATTTTCCAACATAATATTTAGCCCCCACTTTGATGTATGTATAAATGCAAGGCCAATACATGCATTAAAGTATAGTCAACAAACACATCAAACACGCCAAACACGGAGAAGACACACCAGACACATTGAAGACAGTAATAGCCATGCAAAACACAAAGAATATAGTTACAATCATGCAAAACACAGAGAAGCCATATTTGAAGACATGCAAAACACATCGAATATAGTGAATGCAATGATTATTTTCTTTTCCTTTTTCTCATATATGAAATGTAGAATGCAAGTACAAGGAAAGTAAATACACAACCCATAGTGTAGGAGGGACTCATCGCCACTAGTCTTTAGACTGCATGTGGGGCAACAGACATGCAATACAAATCTTAGAGTGTAGGAGGGACTCATCACCATTAGTCTTTAGACTACACTTGAGAAGAAACATGCCATACAAATCAAGCACGCAATACAAATCCCAAAGCATAGGAGGGACTCATCACCATCGATCTTTAGACTATGTTTGGGAACAAACATGCCATACACACACACATGGAAAACACAGAGAAAACATGGCAGACAAGCGATGGAGTGTACCTATTGCTAGGTTCATCACCATCTCAGGCACATTACAGGCACACACACTGACGATTAGGATTTTTCACAACAATCGTTGAAGACACGCTTAAGGGTTAGGATAGTCTTAGATCCACTCCCTGCCTACTCAGAGGACTTTTTAAAAATGACAGGATTGGGCACTCTCCTCAAGAAATACACCATCCTTGCCTCACATGGAGGGATTAAGATAAAAAGGATATCCACGATATCCTACCTCCATAAAGGGCTTACGTGATTGTAATAGATTCAAGATTCATAAACACACATTGCTAGCATCTACAACAGACATCTTACCTTATATATGCCCCCACCTTAAGGTGGTTGATGTCGTGTACTAATATCAAGCACATTAAGGTAGGAAGAAAACACACAAGGGAACATGAGCTCTCACAAATCCCATGCCCCCTGAAGGTGACATGTATTTTACGATCACCAAATGTTCCCACAAACACACAATTCCTTGCAAGAAAAGGTGTTAGCATCCATATAATCATGATAAACAACAATGCATATGATCAATCACAAAGCAAACTGAGGAATGCAAGATTCAAGATAGACAAAGTGCATAGAGCAGCAATATTGTTATGTTTTGTAAGTGTGATAAGACAACATCAAGATCACACGGAGTGATTCTACTAGCCAAGCGTCAGATAATATATAACAACCCCATTGTCATGTATGGACTAGGCCCATTTTTTGATTACTCACTAAAGGGACACTAGGTCTGCATCAGTATAATATGTTTTTCATCATCCACCTGCTAGATAGAACCACTATAGGAAGGGAAACAATAAATCAAGATAGGAGAACCAAGTGTCTTAGGGAGGGTCACGTAAGAGGGTGCCCCTAAGTCACCAACCACAATGCTATGTCCATAAGACACAACACACAACAATGAAAATAGAGGAGGAGCAATATAGAAGAATGATGATACAAATAGAAGGGTCACAATAGAGGAAGTCTCCCAGTATCCTTGACCTTACAAGAGTATCAAGGGTTAACCTAGGATGCCTAAACAACATATAACACATCACACGGGAAACACATCATGAAGTTAAAGGATTAGAAATACTTACCTATAGTGATACCCAAACTAAGGGTTATCATCAAGTAAATCATCCTTTTCCCAATCTCAGATGCTAGAGGAAAGAGGTGTGTAAGGTACCATAGCCCAACTTTTGTTCTTATCTTCCAATTCTTCAGTGTTGAGGTTTTCTATGTTTGTTTCAATGTTCGGTTGGATGTTTCTTGTTGAGCAGAAAATTGTTGGGCACAAGCTTGTCTTCTCCTCCTCCTTTCTTTTTCTTGTCTATTCCTTCTTGTTTTAGCACTTACTTCTTCAAAGGCATCATCATGTTTTTCCATAGGGTTTCACACATTAGAGGAGGAAGCACCATGTTTAAATTTCATTGGTCTCAGTGGAATGTTTTGTTGTCGATGAAAAACTCCTGATCCTTGTAAGGATGACAGAGGAGGAACCTCAACATAGATACCATCTCTATGTGGATGAGGTGAGTTATGAAACTTTTCCTTATCCACATCTATCACACCAATTATCTCATCATATCCATAGTAGTCTTGTGTTTGTTTTCCTTTTGCTCTAAGGGGATCCTCAAACACGTGTTATTCATCCTTCATTGTTTGTAAAGGAGGCATGGCCACTCTAGCTTGTTATTTTGCTTTATATCATCTGTAATTTAGGAAGGATTGGTCTCTTTGTGGCTTAGGTTCTGTTTCAGGTTGCGGCCAAAAGTAATCAAGGGTGAAATTCTTTCTCTTAGTCGGAGGTTGGTATGTGTTACAATAAATAGCATGGATCTCTCCATGCAAAGGGAATTTTAGGCATTTGTGAATAGTTGAAGGAATGACATTCATAGCCTTAAGCCATGGGTATCATAGTTTTACATGAAAGAGGTTGGATAAGGGAATAACATAAAAAATTGATCCATGACTTTGTCATAAATCAAGACTAATAGTTTTACCAATCCAAATGTTTTCATCAAAGATCCATTATGTGTTTTAATTCTCAAATCTGATGGGTCATAATAGTTTTGTGCCAAATCATGTTTAAGAAGGAACTTTTATGTAACCACATTAGTCATGCAATTAGGGTCTATGAGTGTTACATGAACATGTATTTCCATTATTTTCACTATTATGTAAAGAGGCCCTTCAGTATCTACCATTTGTTTGTCATGAGGTGTAAATGTTATTTCAAGTTCAGGGGCCCATCATTTCAAATGAGGCCTAGGAGGAAGCCTAGAATTATTGTTGCATTGAGAAGCCATGTGTATATTTTCAAATGAATTCTAAATCAGATTTAAAAAGGTTTTCAAAACTTATGCAAGAGCAAATGCAAAAGTATGTATGAAAATGACCTAAAATGCTTGATTTTCAACTTTTTTCAATGCAAATCACTAGGAGAAAAGGTGTTGTGAAAATTTTCAAGAGGGAAAGAGAATAATATATCTAATAATAGTCCACTAATACATAAATATCTTTCACAATGT
Source organism: Cunninghamia lanceolata (assembly GCA_027924645.1). Classification (NCBI taxonomy): domain Eukaryota; kingdom Viridiplantae; phylum Streptophyta; class Pinopsida; order Cupressales; family Cupressaceae; genus Cunninghamia; species Cunninghamia lanceolata. The sequence continues at coordinate 16,727,522 of BSBN01000193.1, read as the reverse complement.
GCTTTTAATGCAAACCTAGAGTGATGACAAGTCAAAACCTAGTGAAAATGTGCTAAAATATGTAATTTTTCAACAATTTTCCATGTAAAGGCCTAGTAAAAGGGGTGTTGTAAGGAGATTGGGGAGGAGAAGTAGATAATAACCCTAGTAACATCCAATTAATGTAGGAAAATCACTTACAACACTCTTGTAGTGCAAATTTAGAGAGACGATAAGGCTAAAATCTAGTGAAAATGCAAGGTTTTCAAACCCTACACATGAAATTTTGCAAGACCACTATGATGCCACACTAATATTAGAAATAAGTCCTGATGAGTGTTTTAAAATGGTATTAAAATCTGAAACAAGATTTTGACTACAAACCCTGGTTAATGTAAAACTAGGTTTTTATGAAAATGCACAATTTCAAGCATTTTTTGTCAAATTAAGCACAAAAATGCAGTGCAAGTGAATTCTAAATGATGAATTTATGTAATTTATCAGATATAATGAAAATGACAGAAATTTAATGCCAAATAATTCAAACTATGGTAACATGTAATCCTAAAATGCCAATTTTTTAAAAATTTTCAAGTTTTTCAAATTTTTTGTAATTTTTTAAATGCAATAAGATGAATGAATGCAAATCTATCCAACAAGACTCAGAAAGGTGCCAAAAAATGCAAAAACATGGGTTCACCAAAATGTATAGTGTGGAAAAAGGGGGAAAAAGGGGTTTTAATGGTTTATGCGGAATCCTCCTTTCACACCAAACATTCCAAGGGCATATCAACCAAGTTCCGTCTCCACTAAGTGAGACCAATCACCTATAAGATTGGGCTACCACTTGGCAAGTTATGGATTCTTGGATGTGTCAAACAATATCTCAATTTAATGCTCAATTGTACTTAAAACCATAAATATGCAAAACAGTGAGTTAAATATCTCTGTCACTATTTTTTGAAGTTTGAAAGATAGAGAAGTCAGGGACACGAGGACTAGCACCCAAGTCCAAGGTACCTATTTATTTGCAGAATCCTGATCTCGTTTTGACATTGATCTGCATTGCAACTTTTGTTTCTGGGAATTCAACTGCGCAGGACATGGGGACTAGCACCCTAGTCCAGGAAAAGGTCCAGTGTCCTGCATCTTTTCAGATCTTGAATCCTTGATGCCTACCACTCCTTTCTACAACTCCACTCCATAGAACTCAGCACCTATGACCTGCAATCACAAGGAGTGTGGGAGGGGGTTGTGGTGTTTAGAGGCTTACCTCGGTCAAGCCCTGGAGAGACATTCAAGTCTTCCAAACATAGTTTTCAGATGAGAGTGCGTATCCTGACAGGATAGAGGCAACAATCCAAATGATAAATGATTGAAAACACAATAGATATCACCTTGTAGTGAAGATCTCATGAAAAGAAGATGCTATTCATGCCATGAGGAGATGGCTGTCAAATCTGCAAATACAAACACAATAACAACACAAAGTACTACTCTACAACACAATGAATGCCTCGAATCACTTTCGCAAAAGCTTGTTAATAAAAAATGCCATCTAATTTCCATCTAATGTCCATCTAGTTTGCAAATGAAACCTAATCATGCTTATATATGCAACTACAAAGATTCTTGCTAAGAATTCTATAATTCAAACTTTAGATGTCGGCATAAGACCCAAATATCAGTCACTAAACCGACATTTGAAATTAGGGTAGACCTAAAATAGGGTTGGACTAGGGTGCTAGCACCCAAGTCCACCCTACCATTTTTTGCCAGCGATCATTAATGTACAGCTCCCTAGGTCCTATTTGTCACAAGACCCAAGGGTTTTCTCATCGAGAGTCAAAAATAACATGCAAGATGCTCTAAATGCAATTACAAGACCCAGGAGCTAAACCTTAAGAGGGAAAAGCCCCCAAGGGGACATTTTTTGACATAACAATGAGGTGAGAAAAGAAAGATACATTGGGAAACAAATATATTGATATGATAGGGAATAAAATGGATGGCTCTAGTTTTCTGAGAAGAAAAGATTTGGGGAAAATGGATACAAGATGGGAAATTTTAGCAAAGATTGGATAGCAGTATAATTTCAGGTATGCACTGAGTTATGGAATTGATTTGTTGTTTGAAATAAATTTTTGTTATATGCAAGCTTTGTTTTATTTTGTGAATTCTCTTCTGCATTTTCTGTCCATTTTTTAAAAATTCCTTAGGGATCACTTTCTTGAAACCAATCTCCAATCATATATCAGGGTGTTAATTCAACTAGTCTAAAGATTCTAAACCCTAGTCTGTTGCGTCAGAAATAAATTTATTTTTACAAACTCGGTTTCTCTATAAAATTTTTATAAGGTAAGTAACCCAATTATTGAAACCATATCCAAAAATCACCCTTACCCAGTTTGTTGTTATGGAGATATGTAATGTTTAGTGACCATCTATTTCTTACCCATTTTGTCTATGTTAAAATAGTCTGTTGTGTCACCAATAACTCTATATTTTTGAACTAGGTTTCCCTAAAATTGTTATATAAGGTGAGCCACTTAATTATGTAAATCATATCCAAAAATTAGCATTATCTAGTTTGTCAATTTGGAGATGTGTATCAATTAGTGACGACCATTTCCTCACCCTCTTTGCTACTGCTATTAAATTTGCAAATCCTTGACTCTTTCCCTCTAAAACCTAATATATCCCCAATGCTTGAATTCTTCTCAGGACAATAGTTAATCATATTTATTTTCTCCTAAAATTCTATATTATAGGTCTTTTGATATGATTGTCATTTTGATAATTGAATGAAAGTATATTAATTGGTTAAGTAATATTTAAGTAAATGATTAGTTAGGAAGAATATGCTTTCTTAGAGTAATGAATCTCTTTTCTTATATGCTTTCTTAGTTAAAATAATAAATGTAGTTAGAAAATGATCTACGATATTAGATCTTAGTTCTTGGTGAAAAAAATCATGTTTTAGTCATTATATAATTGGGATAACCTAAATGAATGATTTCTATGTTATGTAAAGAATATATGTGTTGGCTTTAAATGGAAGAAGAACCCATTATTAAATAATATACTTGTGTTTTTTCAATAGAATTAGGTGAGGTAATTTGATAACATTTATTGGAAATAGAAGAAGTTTGAATCCTTTCCTTAGTTGTGTGAGATTGGCTAGGTGATGAATGATGTTTATGTCTAGTTAAAGACTTGCCTTTTGAATTGGTGAATTACCATAAAGATCATTGTAGATGGCTTCATAAATGATGTATGAGTGTACTTATGATGAGTGAATACTTCTTGAGAAGAAATATGTTTTTTTTCACATGTTGTAGCCTTCTTGCAATCTTGCATGCATCTTTGGAAGTTGAGTAAAAACATTGTCTATTTTCTGCATTCTATATGATGTGTTGAGATAGAGAATGGTTGGAATGTTTTTGTTGTTGTTATAACTTCCTTATTTTACCCCTTTAGGGATTACTCATAAATATAAATATTGCGTGTACTCTCTAGAACTTGAAAGATACTCTAGAAAATATTATGTGATGAATTAGATTCCTTATGAGTTATTGTATCTAAGTCAACCTTATGGTTGCAAGACTAGTTGCTTCAAACTACGAAGTCTCTGCATTATGCGTATGTAGGCAAGGCCATCATGAGCCCCCGAGACATTAGGCCTATCCCTTAAGGTTGGTAGATTCGACATCTTGTGCAATGATATCTAACATGTTTATTTATTGACTTTGCGGTACTAATGTTTACATTTAGTTGTGCAGATCTAGGACTGTTACTTGTGTAGGGTACTGGTGCTAAGAAAGTATTTTCCCACTTTGCAAATGGATGATCATATGGCATTTACTGTAAATGTGTATAATTGTATAAGAAATGTTTGTATCTTAAAATTTCATTTATGATAAATGATTAAAACTTATGTTTAATATGTATTTTATTAAGTTAGAATAAGTGAATTTCCTCCTACCATCATATTTCATTCATTATTTCTTACTAAATTAATTTATTATTGTTATTTATTGATATTTTCATGGGTAGGCATTACACAGGTATCAAAGCACCAAGTTGCAACACTTGGGAGCTTTGGGGTAAAAGTGTTAGTAACGTAAACCTATTTTTTTTTTGGGTCTCACCATGGTAAGTAGAGGTAAATTTTGGTTGATTAACTATATTAAATGAATGTCTAGTAAATCATTTTTAATATATATACATATATGAACATGGATGTATTCTTGGAATTGTAAGTTTTTGTAATGTTAATTAATGATTTCTATTAAGCATGTATATTTTTCATCTTATTCTGTGATGACACTGACAAACTTGTGTGTGTCACATTAATATAAAAGGAGCTGTAGTTTTTCTGTAACTGAATCTTTTTGGAATTGTGGCAGTTGCTGTGAGTTGCTGGATTGATAGAGGATGATATCTAGGAAATTCTCATGGGCTGATCCTAACTTAGACAGCCAAGGTAAGAAAATTAAATGTTATTTCTATTTTATATGAATTTTATGATTGAGATGAATGTTTGCAAGTGATAAGTTGATAGAAATCTGTTGTCTAAATGTGGAGTTAATTTTGAGTGGGGAAAGAATGGTGGATACCTCTTTGGGGTATTATCATAGAGATTGGTGTTGGTGCTATAATTGATGTAGTTGATGGGAGTTGGTGAAATGGGGAGTGAAAAAAATGTTTCTGGGAGTCATTGTTTTATGGGAGCTATATTTTTATGGGAGTTCTGGGAGTTATTGTTTTATGGGAGATATTGTTGTTATTGTTTATGAGAGATATTGTTTATGGGATATATTGTTGTTATTGTTTATGGGAGATATTGTTGTTAGGAGATATTGTTGTTATTGTTTATGGGAGATATTTTTGCTATTATGGGAGATGTTGTGTTATGGAGTTACTTTTTTATGGGAGCTATTGTGTGTGTTACATTGATATCAAGGGAGCTACGTGCGAAAGCGAGCTACATGGATCTATACCCTTTGGGGAATCTTCTTTATACTAGGAAATGTATGGTGGGATCCTTGAGAGGACCCTAAGACCATATTTCCTAATTAGTTATTTGGCATTATGGTATGGATTATATTAGCTCCATTGGAGGTGATATTATATATGGTGTTATGTTACTAGGATATTAGCACAGTGATTCTACATAGCATAGTTATTCATTTATTGGTTATTTGGCTCTATGGCACTATGGATTACTTAGTGATATATTAGAGATGTCCTCGTAATATCCATTCTCGATGAGCCTTGTGGTGTGAGTCATGTGATGTATTTCTGATGAGTATAGTTGATACATGTGAGAATGGTCTTCATCATGTGTTTCACTTAGAAGAGGTATGTGATGTGAAAAAGATTTTATTTTAAATAATGTGTTATATGTGGAGTTAAGTTTATGCGATATATGTGTCACTGAGCATTGTTGAGAATCAGGTGTTAGAAATTATTGACTAGAACATGATATGGTGACTTGATTCAATTCCTTAGTTATAAATTGATATGTTTAGCTATCTAAAATAAGGTATGTGGATTTTCTTGCATTGATGTGACTTGACATAATATGGTTGTTTATTGTTATATGCTGTAGTTTGGGAGCTAGAGTTTGGGAGTTATGTTGTGAATTGGGAGCTAAGGTAAGGGAGTTATAGAGACCTATGCTCCTTTGGGGATATTCATGATGTTGGTGTTGGTGTTTTTAAGGGGGTTTGGTTGATGGAAAGGTGTTGTGGGAGTTACACTTGTGAAATGGGAGTTACATTTATCAAAAGGGAGTTTTCTAAATTGTGATTGTTTTAGCTACAAAATTTATTGGAACTTAGAATAATGTTTGTGATTACATTTGGTATATGAGAATTATGATATGATAATCTATTATGGAGCTCCATGTGGTTTTAGACCACCAAATTCCCCTCCTCCCCTTAAGTGGCACGTTTGAAGTCACGTGGTGGTTGTGATGTTAAGTTTTGTGAAAATATTTGAAAATTTTATTTGGTTATTTTCTGTTCTTAATTGAGTCAACAGTTTTAAAATTTCTTTAAGATATTTGTTTGATTGTCCTTTTACCTCAAGGACTACTCTATTAAGATTTTTGGTTTTGAATTGAACTATTGTTTTCCGCTATCTAATTTGTTTTCATATAAAGTTGATTTTAATCAAAATATTTACTCATTTTAAACTTCTTTATTTTGAGGCTTTATTAGTGTTTGTTGTTGTTGGCTTGTGTGGAGAAATGTGAATTGCGTAGATTGCCAAACCCAAGAGAGGTCCCTGGTAGATTGTATAGCGGAGTAGATGGCCTAGGAATGTTTATTGTGAAATTGTGTAATATTTATGGTTCTATTTGTAACTAATCATCCTCATTGGAAGTATACATGATGTATTATGTATAGAATTGATATTTGTGATGATTAAATGTTAAGAGTTGTTATGAAAGAATATGCTGAAATGAATTTCATTAGCAGTAATATAATGATGATATAAACACGCTCCTTGATTAAGTAATGATGTTGTTGATTTTATAGAATTCTAATGGGTAGAATGGTATACCTAAAATTTGAATGATAGAGTTGATAATTCTTGTTGTTTCTAGTAACTGTGAAAATTGCTTATGGACAAAAGATGATCTAGTGAGTTCTAGTTTCTATTGCACTTTATTTTGTGTTCAATTTCTAAATGGAGCATTGTCATATTGATTACTTTGTTTTAATAGATAAATTCTTCCAATGAAATCTAACTTTTGTTGGATGTGTTGAAGTTAGGAAATATTCATTCCTCTTGATGACTTCTAGGAGGAAGTTCATTCTTAGGGGGGAAGAATGTAAGGATACCTGAACTCTATTTATGAATTATGATATTTTATTGAGAATAATTAATTAACTACTTTGTTTCAAAATAATTATTTAGATGATTTAATATTGTTTTCAAAAGAAAATCATTCATTGTCATTTTATGTTTTATATTTACATATTTTATAAAGAATTATTTTATTCTATGCCACTTGCAAGAAACGGTAGTTATGTAATTCAAGAGAGAATCTTAGTAATTAAATTATGTTTTAAAATTATTCTTATCTATTTTAAATTTATAAGAAAATGGGTGTCTAGATTGGTATATGAAGAGTCATGTTGTTCGGTTTTAGAGATCAAGAATTATATAAGGTGAGAAAAGAAAGATACATTGGAAAAAAATATATTGATATGGTAGGGAATAAAATGGATGGCTTTGGTTTTTTGAGAAGAAAAGATTTGGGAAAAAATGGATGTGAGTTGGGAAATTTTGGTGAAGATTGGATAGCAATATAATTCCGAGTATGCACTGAGATATGGAATTGATTTGTTGTTTGAAATAAATTTATGTTATATGCAAAGCTTTATGTTATTTTGTGAATTCTCTTCTGCATATTCCATCCATTTTTTAAAAATTCATTACTTTCTTGAAATTGATCTCCAATCATATATCAGGATGTTAATTCAACCAGTCTGAAGATTCTAAACCCTAGTCTATTGCCGGTAATAACTTTATTTTTACAAACTAGGCTTATCTAAATTTTTTATATAAGGTATTTCACCCATTTATTGAAATTATATCTAAAAATCAACCTTACCCAGTTTGTCGTTATGAAGATATCTAATCTTTAGTGACCGTTTATTTCTTACCCATTTTGTCTCTGTTAAAACAGTCTGTTGCGTCACCAATAACTCTATATTTTTGAACTGGGTTTCTCTAAAATTTTTATATAAGGTGTGCCACTTAGTTATGTATATCATATCCAAAAATTAGCATTACCCAGGTTTTAATTTAGAGATGTTATCAATTAGTGATAGCTATTTCTATGCCCTCTTTACTGCTGCTATTAAATCTGCAAATCCTTAACTCTTTCCCTCTAAAACCTAATATATCCCCAATGCTTGAATTCTTCTCAGGACAATAGTTGATCATATTTATTTTCTTCTAAAATTCTATATTATAGGTCTTTTGATATGATTGTCATTTTGATAATTGAATGAAAGTATATGAATTGGTTAAGTAATATTTAAGTAAATGATTAGTTAGGAAGAATATGCTTTCTTAGAGTAATGAATCTCTTTTCTTATATGCTTTCTTAGTTAAAATTAGAAATGTGGTTAGAAAATGATTTACGATCTTAGATCTTAGTTCTTAGTGAAAAAAATCATGTTTCAGTCATTATAGAATTGGGATAACCTAAACGAATGATTTCTATGTTATGTAAAGAATATATGTGTTGGCTTTAAATGGAAGAAGAACCCATTATTAAACAATATATTTTTGTTGTTTAAATAGAATTAGGTGAGGTAATTTGATGACATTTATTGGAAATAGAAGTTTGAATCCTTTCCTTAGTTGTGTGAGATTAGCTGAGTGATGAATGATGTTTATGACTAGTTAAAGACTTGTCTTCTGGATTGGTGAATTACCATGAAAGATCATTGTAGATGGCTTCATAAATGATGTATGAGTGTACTCATGATGAGTGAATACTTCTTGATAAGAATTATGTTTTTTTTCACATGTTGTGGCCTTCTTGCGATCTCACATGCATCTTTAGAAGTTGAGTAAAAACATTGTCTATTTTCTACATTCTATATGATGTGTTCAGATAGAGAATGGTTGGAATATTTTTGTTGTTGTTATAACTTCCTTATTTTACCCCTATAGGGATTACTCATAAACATAAATATTGCGTGTACTCTCTAAAACTTGAAGGATACTCTAGAAAATATTATGTGATGAATTAGATTCCTTATGAGTTATTGTATCTAAGTCAACCTTATGGTTGCAATACTAGTTTCTTTGAACTACAAAGTCTTTGCACTGCACATATGTAGGTAAGGCCATTATGAGCCCCCGAGACATTAGGTTTGGCCCTTAGGGTTGGTAGACTTGACATCTTTTGTAATGATATCTAATATGTTTATTTATTGACTTTGCGGTACTAATGTTTACATTTAGTTGTGTAGATCTAGGATTGTTACTTGTGTAGGGTACTGGTGCTAAGAAAGTGTTTTCCTACTTTGTGAATGGATGATCATATGGCATTTACTATAAATGTGTATAATTGTATAAGAAATGTTTGTATTTTAAATTTTCATTTATGATAAATGATTAAAACTTATGTTTAATATGTATTTTATTAAGTTAGAAAAAGTGAATTTCCTCTTGTCATCATATTTCATTCATTATTTGTTACTAAATTAATTTATTATTGTTATTTATTAATATTTTCATGGGTAGGCATTACACTCTTTTCATAGCTCATATGGTGTCTTAGTGTTGTTCACTCTAGTTGTCCTCTGTTGAGAATGTAGACAATAGTATGGATTGCTCCTTTCCAATAAACATCAAGCAACTTGGCTTCATTTAACATTGTTCTAGCCATCTACTAGACAATTCTGTTCTTCCTTTCAACTACTCCATTTTGTTGAGGAGTCCTTGTAGCAAAGTATTGTCTCTTTATCCCATGTTCTTCATAGAATTCTTCAAATTCATTTGATGTGAATTCATCACCTCTGCCTGATATTAAACACTTGATTATATCATTCTTTTAATTCTCAACCATGGATTTGAAGATTTTAAAATCTACTAAATGCTTTTGATTTATCTTTAAAAAATGTAACCTAAGTCATCCTAGAGTAGTCATCAATGAGCAACATAAAATACATTTCATCTTGAAGACTCCTTGTCTTGGTAGGACCACATAATTCTATGTGAATCAAATCCAATGGATTAGTAGAATAGTACTCCTTGGTCTTGAACTTGGTCCTTGTCTGCTTCCTAATCTGACATTCCTTACAAAAGGTGCCAGTAGGCTTTGTAATCTTTGTCATGTCCCTAACTGAATGTTTAGAGCTGATCTTCACAAGGTTGTCAAAGTTGATGTATCCCATCCTTTTATGTCACAACCAACATTCATCCATCTATCCTAGAAGGTAACTCATTTGTTTGACTTCACTAAGATTATACAATTTATTTTCTGTCCTGATTGCTTCTCCCACAAGTTTGCCAGTGCTTGCTCTTCTGATTTCACATCCTTGTGCATGGAAAATGATATTACATCCTTTTTTGCACATCTAACTTACATTGAGAAGATTGTGCTTGAGACCTACATATATGACATCTTCTGTCCTATTCTTTCCATCAATATTTACTGTGCCTTTAGCACATATTCTTGCAGTGGTGTTGTCTCCAAACTTGACTGATCCACCATTCCACTTTATAAGATTGATAAATTTGCTTTTGTCTCCTATCATGTGACTTGAGCAACCACTATCTATAACCCAAGGATTCTTATCCATGTGCATGAAATGCAGCTTAGACAATCATTGAGTTTTCATCTTCATGATTGTTCTTCTTGATTTTCCATTCCTTCTTCTTATCTATCTTCTGATTTTCAAGAATGTCTATCCTTTTGTCTTGGTTGTCAAACTCAATCATCTGAGATTTTGATTTGCCAAACCACTTCTACAAAACCTTGCTATGTGCCCAAAATTGTTACAAATGTGACTATAATATTGAAATCAAACAATGGGGCAAAATAATTTCTACTTACATAATTGGTTCTTCTCATTCTCGATTTGTACTCAATGGCTTTGTGACCATACTGATTACAGCTAAAATGATAACTAGAGAAAGCATAATTAAACCTATTCATGAATGTCTGTCTTGTAAGAGTTGATCTTCTAAATTTTCTTCTTTGAGAGATGACAGGGATAAAATTAACTTCTTCAATTTTCTTTCTCTCTTTCTTCATTAGGATTTCTTCATTTTGTATTGTCATCTCTAAGTCGGGCTTCTTTGTAGATGCAAAAGATTGTGTGTCTTCTTCATCATAACCCAAACTTGATTTTATGAATAGAGGTCTCTGAATGTTTATTATATCATCTAGAATTTTAGAGCTTTTTCCCAACTTGATATTCTTACTCAGTTGCGCATGAACTTTCTCAACTTCCTTTCTCAATGAAATGATTTTTTCTTCAAGTTTTAAACATTCACCTGATTTGGCTTTTAAGGCAATGTTCACAATGTCTACAATTCTTTTTCCTTCTTAAATTTGAATCTTCAAGCTAATAATCATTTCCTCTAATTTTTTGAGCTTTGTCTTTTGTTCTTCATTTTCTGTCCTTGCTAAATCCAATTCTTCAAGTGCAGAGATTAGTTCACCTTCAAGTTCAACTTTACAATCCTCTTTATCAATGGCTATCATGTCTTCTTCATTGATGGAAATACTATTTGAGTTGTCTAAGACCTCCATATCCATGGATAGGGATTCTTCTCTCTTTGATTCTTTGAATGCGGCTTCCTTTTTATATGTGTCTTTGCTTGTATTTTTCATCACAAATCTCCAAACATCATACCCTAGAGAAGTTAAATGGGTTTTCATCCTTATACCCTAGGAGGTGTAGTTAGATCCATCAAATAGAAGTGCTTTGTTAGAAGAGGATCCTTCCTATACCATGTGTTCTTATCCAATATCTACCTTCAACTGTTAGGTTGCATCAAGGAACCTTGCTCTGATACTAATTGTTGAACACACATATATACTAAGAGGGGGGTGAATCGGTATCTATTCAATTTCTTATTCCTTTAGATGCAATCAATCTACTATAAACATTCAAACCACATATAGAAAATGAGAACATACACATATAACACCAGATTTATGTGGAAACCCAAGATGGGAAAAACCATAGTGAGCCAGCTGCTTGGATCTATTGTCCAAATCTAATCTCACAAATAAAAATAGAGTTTACAATGAATTTCATGGGCACCTATCCAAAGGAGACACCAATACCCTGTTACAATAGTTTATGAGCACCAACTCAAAGGAAGCACCAACTCCCTATTACAAATTTTATGGGCACCAGCCCAAAGGAAGCACCAAATCCCTAAAGTGAAACAACACTTACAAGATGAGGCAACAACCTCTATTCTGTAAATCTAGACTGATGGTTCTGTTGCCTCTGCAACAATATCTCTTATAATTCTTTGACATCGTTGACATGTTTAGACACCTTCACATAATCATTCCTAATATCCTCTTGAACTTCTTATTAATTCAAATACCTCTGCAATCCTAACTCTTCTATAGATTTTGCATTACCACTTACAGAGTTACTTAGAACTCAATTTTTGGATCATTCACCTTTTCCACATTCACTTACACACATTGAAACAATCTTCTATCCTTCATATATATCCTTCGTAAGCCTTCTAAACATCATCTTAGTCAACCTAAATGTAACATGTAACATGAAACATGTAACCAGCCTTGCTTGTCAGCTCCCAAATCATCTGTGGTAATGTAGGAGTGAAATCCCACTATGTGGTTCATACCAAGGGGTCTATTGGACCAAATTTACCTTCTCCCAACCTTTCTTTCTGGTGCACGCTTCCATACATATGGTGCAATCACTCAAGTATACCATGTCGACACTACAAACACTTATCCTTTCATACATTAGCTCTAGACCCTATGCGGTATCGAAGAAGAGAGATATCATCATGTGGTTCATGGAATGAACACTATATGACCTAAAAAATATTCTCATGCACTCCTCTTTCTATTTCATGCATCAGCTTGCTGATGCAAGCAATCAAACAATGATGTCAATATCCTTTACACTGTCTAGTCACACTGTCTTAACTTTGAACAATGAAAAACACACTTCTGATACTTTGTCTTGTTTGAAACTTGAGTATGTCATTCTTGTACCTTTTCTTTCTAGAATCTCCAAACTGCCAATTCATACATGCAAATATGGTGAAATGTAGTGGCTTTCAGTTTTGTCTCTGATGAACTTTCACAAGATCATGACTTGTTCTCACTCTGCTAACTCTAAAAAACTCTGTGGTAACTTTTATGCTTTGAAACTTGGATCATGCATACCTCATAGTTGTCTCTAGCTAACCTCCAAGCTACGAGACCAAATCTTCATCTGTGGTAGAATGAGGTACAATCTCCTGTGCATCTGTCACTTACAACAACTTAAATTTTTTTCACTAATTGTTTCCTTTAGCAACTCTTTTCACTAAAGGACAAGAGATCACAACACCTTTATATCAACATACTGGTATTGACAACATTCCTTCATATAATCAAGCAATGCTTTTCAACAAGTAACAAGCATATCAATACTTTAACAACTTTCACCTATCCATGAACTCGAGAAGATAAGGTACAACTATGTACAAATGATACTAATTTCATGTTCATGTCTTTCATCCTCAAGTCTTTCACATTACTACTCCTCTAATCATCACTCCTTTCACTACTCTGATCATCAGTCCTTTGACAACATATGCAACTGTTAGGGTTTAGGTGGATCAAAGCAATAAATACTAATAATTATATGCAGATTAAATAACCTAAATATAACAATGAGTAATAACACAAAAGAGATCAATGCAGAAATTTAACGTGGTTCACCCAATATGGGCTACATCCATAGAAACTCAGTCATCCAATGATTTTATTATCCAATGCAAAATAGATTACAATCTCGCGAATACATCACCGTAACATACATCCCAGCTGCTTATAACAAGCTTTTTGGAAGCTTCTAGAATTAGGTTTTTGCAATGTCATTTTTCTTTTGTTAGTTAACAAAAATTAACAACCGACTCCGATTGTGTAAAAAGAGGGAAATTTTTTTGAGGGGGCTACACGCCCAAACCCTTGCTTTTCGGGGGCTGCCACCCCCGAATTGCCGCTTCTCAGGGGTTGCCACCCCTGAAACCTCACTTAGGGCCCGACCTGGTCTCGAACCCTAGCAAGGATACATAACTAGTGTACAGTACTTGCATGATTAGTCACCACATACCAATAGCAACAATATGCCTTCCACATCACAACACCTTTGATCACTACTCCTATGACATCAATGACAACATATGGAACAATTTATTATAAATTTGATGGTGATCATTTCATGTTTATTGCATTATATGTTGATGATATGGTACTTATTGGTAGAGGGAAAGGAATGATTTTAGAACTAAAGTCTCAACTTGTAGCTAAATTTGAAATTAAAGATCTTGGTGTAGTTAAATAATTCTTGGGAAAAGATAGAGTGAATAGAAACTATGGCTTGGCTAGAGTAAGTATGTCAATTTAGTTTTATGGCAGTTTAACATGTAGGATTGTAGACTATTTTGTGTTCCTTTTACAGTCAAAATGAAGTTATTTTCTTCACATTGTCTAGCATTTGTATTAGAGATGGAAGACATGAGCAGAGTGCCTTATCAGAGTGTAGTCAGAAGTTTGATGTATGCTATGGTCCGTACTAGACTAGACAATGCCCAAGTAGTGGGAGTTAATTCTAGATATATGTCTAATCCTGGTAGAGTTCATTGGGATGTAGTTAAAATAGTCTTCAAATATTTGTGAGGTACATTAGAGTATCCTTATGTTATCATGGTAATTTGATAGGAGACAAGAATTCCCTTAATATGTATAGTTATGTTGATAGAAAAAGATCCATTAGTGCTTATGTTTTTACTTTATTTGGTGGTACAATTAGTTGGATGAGTAAGCAATAGGTTGTGGTTTATTTGTCCACTATTGAGGTTGAGTATATGGTAGCTATTCATGCTTGTAAAGAAGCCATTTGGCGTAAGAGTTTGTGTTCATAAATTAGAATAAAATAGGGTGCAGTGATAGTTTATTGTGACAGTCAGAGTACAATCTACGTAGCTAACAACCTAGCATTTCATGCTAGGACCAAACACATGATGTACAATATTATTTTGTCAAAGATGAGGTCAAGGACAACAAGGTGAAGCTGGTTAAGGTAGAGACTTTGATGAATGTTGTAGATTCATTAACTAAGGCTATGAGCACATAGAAATTAAATCATGGTTTTGATACTTCCTTTTCTCTTGCAAGGTGTTCAACAAGTGGAAGAATGCTAGGAAAGGTGTCTCAACCTTACAATTATAAATAATGTGTTTCTTCATTTATAAAATTGAATAAACTCAAATTTTTAGGCTATAGAGTTGGTTTTTGGCCAAAATAAATATTATAGGTTGTTTGACGTCACTTGTAGGGGTGTACAATGCATATATCTCATCAAGATCTACAATTTTTTAAAAAGGGGCCCAATCAGCTTCCCAGATCAAAAGTTATTGCTTCCAAAAGTTGGGTCTCCCGTATTGGAAATGTAAAAATTTGTTGGATGTATAAAAGATCTATAAGAGGGAGTTACACATGTTGACCAACTTATGATGTATGTTATGACACATTATAAGACATCTTTGAAATAATAGAACCCTAAGGATTTGGGTGTCATGCCATTTGGGTAGTTTTAGCTCACGGTTTTCTAATTACCATTTGATAGTTTCATGTATTATATATCCTATATATTAGGTGTTTGAGATGGAGTTTGTGTATGAGAGTCTTATAAATGTTGTTAAGTTGCCTCTAGATCTCTAGTTGGTGATACTCCTATGAAGGCTTACTCTACAAGTATATTGTAATCTTGTTGAGATTTATAAATAATATAATGAGTTATTTTTGGAGTGGGGTTTTTCTCTCAAAAGGGTTTTCCCCACATAAATCATTGTCTTGTGGTATGATTGCTTTTTTTGTATAATTTCTACAATTGTTGTAAAGATTTGAATTTTTTTTTGCATAATCCTCCTCTAAAGATTAGTGTGGGAAGTTGTTCTGCTACCTTAGCTTCCTTATAGGTGGAAGCTCAAAGGAAGGAAGGGGCTCTCTTCATTGAACTCCATCCTCAACTTGGCTTGTTTCCTAGTGTTAAGGAAGTGGTTTGGGAAGGTTGATTTTTTATGATTTAGACTATTTTGGTTTTGGCTAGGGATTGATTCTTTGGATGGTGGACCTTGGATTTGGGTCAAAGTCTCCAAAAGGGAATCCCTTTATAAAACTACTAGGATAGTTGTGTGAGGATTAGGTTAATTTAGATTAGGGGATGACAAACCCTAAGGATGATTCAAGCGATTTGGTGCTTTTGGATGATCAACGTTGGGTGATTTCAGGTGATTTAATTTGGATGTCTTGGATGATTGTATTGAAGATTAGGGATGAGAAATCCCAAGGGTTGATAAAATATTGGATTCAAGGATTTGGACTGATTGGGTTGGATCTTTAGATGATTGTTGTTGGAACCTAAGAGTATCCTAATGAGATAGTTGGATTTGTGGATAGGATAATTGATTGAGTTGGATGATGTTGGGGAACTTGGACTATTGGATAATCAAGCTTTATGTCCTTAAGATGAGTGTGGGTTGATTTGATTTTGGGGCCTAAGGGTGATTAAGGTCCCAAGGGTAGGTTGATGATGATTTGATTTTGGGAACCTAAGGATGATTAAGGTCCCAAGGATATATTGATTTGATCAGATTATTTGATATAGGGATCTACATGTAATTTTTAAAGTGTCCAAGGATGGATTTTGGGTGGATGTGTTTTGGTTTAGGATGTCCTAAAGGGATGGATGATTAAGAATTGAAGGGTAATTTGGGGATGTTGGTAATTAAAGGTGTGGTGACTAGGGTTGTCTTAAAGGTGGAGTTTAGATTTTTGGATTAATGGTAGGGGTTGGAAAGGTGAAATGATTTGGCTTTAGGTGTAGATTGGATTGTTTTGGATGGCGACAAATAATTTGGTGATATGGAATGTTTTGGATTTCAGTAGTTTGTTGGGCTTAGATTCTGGGCTTCAAATGTTTGCTTATGACCTATGTTTTCTTAGGATAATATCATGATTTTGGAGGATTGGTTTGATTTAAGGTTTACACATAAGCACATGTCTTTCACAATAGTAAGCAAAGTAAACATATCAATAGCCTAGATTAGTAAAAAAAGGTGTGTATATACTTGTGGGCCCACCATTATACCTTGTCCGAGTGTGATGTTCAAGTCCTATGATGGGGAAACTAATCACTTTTGATCACCCAAGATGGCTCAAAAGGCATGAGTGGCGAGCATACATAACATGCCCATCTATTTTGGGGGCATTGGGTGAGTGACTTCTTGACGCTAGCTACTAACCAATACACCACAAATATATACAACCGATGGTCTTAAACTTGGTTTTATGAGCTTCTAGGGGGGTGATCCCACAATACTATGTCCCACTTTTTGGCTAAAGTGGGACATTGAAATCAACATTTTTAACCAAAATTTCACTTTCTGACACCTATAACAACTAAATCATTAAGAATTCAAAGATGATGTGAACTAGTGATTTTTGAGATTTTGTATGTAGATTCTAAATATATTTTTAAATAAATTAAAAAAAATTATTTGTGAATTTTTTACGTAACTTTTAGTAACTTGTTTTTTTTATAGTTAACAATATTTTTAAGAAGTTACGTTTATACCATACCACATAACCTTTTTTTTATTCAACATGGGTAAACGTTTTTGACTGGAGCTATGAACCGGCTACAATATCAGGTGGGCAGGGGGGAGACTGGACCTCATGAACTCGTGCCTACCACAGGAAGCGCTCTCTAATCGAGCTAGGCTCCCTGCCCATACCACATAACCTTTTTTATAGAAAGGATAAAATTCTAAATTTTTAAATATATATTTGTAACATCAATATTTGGTGTGTGGATATTTTTTCATAATTTTTTGATGCATATTTTTAATTAATTTTTGAAGTGAGATTAATTGTAATTTAGACATAGGTTTATACCATACAACATAATTTTTTTTGTATGTACCCAAATTCACTTTTTTTTGTTGAAACAAGGACATCAATACCTAGTGTGCAAATATTTTATTCTATTTTTACTATTTTTCCACATGTATCGAACAAAGACCTTCATGTTTGGTGAAAAACTTATGTTCACTAGAAAATAAAAATAAATATAATAATTAAAATAAATATATTCAATATTATACTTGTTGGAAAGCTTACTCTGAGGGATATGATCCTAAAAATTATCTTGTCATGTTGATTCCATTTCCTAATCCAACCCAATGTTTGAAATAGCAAATTTTGAAGAAAATATGAGGACTAAGGTGCAAAGGTAATTTCTAGGACCTTCATTCGAAGGGCCTTTGAATGAAGGTACCTTCGAATCATTTTCTAATCCAACCCAAGGCTTGAAATAGAAAATTTTGAGAAAAAAATTGAGGACTAAGGTGTAAAGGTCATTTCTAGGACCTTCATCGAAGGACCCTCGAATGAAGGTCCATGAAGAATTTATTTTCCAAAAAAAGAATAAAAAGGGACCTTCAAATGAAGGTCCATTTTATTCCTTTTTTTGTAAATGACATTCGTTCGAAGGCCCTTCACATAAAAACCTTCGAATAAAGGTTCACCTTCATTCGAAGGTGATTTTTAACTTACCTTTGAATGAAGGTACCTTCATTCGAAGAAATACCTTTGAATGAAGGTACTTTCATTCGAAGAAATACCTTTGAATGAAGGTTTCTTGCAATTTTTTTCCACATCCACATTCAAAATTTTAATGTCCCACATTTGGGACTCTATATTGTGGGTTTACCCAAGGGCATCCTTGATATATACTAGGTACATGAGGCTGAGGTCTATGAATAGGAGTCCATCTACAACCATGTGTCCATGGGTGAACCCAATCCCACTTCACCTTGCCTCCTTAGAAAAAGGGGTGACAAGATTGTTCTAGACACCATGATGACTCCTTGGAGGTACAACTTTTACTTTCCCCCCTTTTATACCTCACCTAACACATGGTTTGGGTTATCCCCTAGGGCGATGAAATCCTTAGGCAGGGCTGTAAAGCCTGGAAAGAATTTCAAGTGCTTTTGATTCCCAAGATTACCTTTCAACGAGAGGGAAGAGCATACACAACATGGATTCTTGTGATAAACAAAAGTGAGACAAGAGGTGTTTTTGATCCCCAAGATCACCTTTCACTGAGAGGAGAGAGATTATACACTCACTTGGTCCACACAAGCACACCAAACAAAAATAATTAACCTTAAAAATTCAAGTTTGTGGTATGAAAATCAATGTTTAAATGGGGTTTTTGATTCCCAATACCATTTTTTGACTCGAGGGAAGAGAATAAACACATATGAGGACACATAAAATTCACCAAACAATGTTAAACAAAAACATAAGTTGGTTTTAATGATAAGTATTTGACAATCAAACTCGCAACACACTTGTTAGTAGTTTCCAAAGATGAATCTTTGACAAGTAGCGATTGATACAATTAAATAGTTAATGACAAGAAAAATATGCAAAATTGTGATTAAATGGCTATAACTAGTGTTCGTAATGGGATGAGAATAATTTGCCTAGCCCATGGTGAAGGGACATAAGCAACTCTCTAATGCCTATAAAAACACAAAAAAATACTACCACAACTAAAATTATGCTAGTGTGAACAAAATAAGCCTATTTATAAAAAATGACTTTAAAGATTAAACTATATAAGATCTAAAAGCTAAACTATTTAAATTAAAAGAAATTAAATTATATTAAAAATTGATTAAAAATAAAATTTGACTATTAGGCTAAGATTAAACCATATGTAAAAAAGATTAACTATTAAATTTTAAAAAATGAAACCATTACTTAAAAAAAAACTAAATTATTTTTACTAAAAAAAGAAAAATTAAATTATAATTTTTGGATGGGAAAGGGGTGGGCGGTTGGGGGATGTTGAGGCAATGGTAGGGTGGTTGTGGGGGAGGAGCTCATGGTTAATGCACAAAGGGCGAGATAGGGCGAAGGAGAGGCCGAGGGAAGTAGGGAGGAGCATCGTGGAGGTGAGGGAGTGGCAATTGGTAGGGAGGTAGACAAATGTAGGGAGGAGAGTGCAAGATAGGGTGGTTGAGTAGGGAAGGAGTAAAGGCCAAGTGGAGGAGGGAGGTGGTGTCTACAGAGGGTGGCACTGGTGGAAGGTGTCACGCAGGGAGTGACAAGGTAGTTAAGACACCATGGAGCAAGAGTTAGGTAGTGGTGGGCATGATGGTAGAGGAGCTCAGGGAGAAGGGGTAGGATAGAGGGGAGACATTATGTCACATACAAATTATTTTATGAATAATGTTAATGTCAAATTACAACATATTTGTTATGTTGATTATGGATATTATTCATGGTTTTGATAATGACCAATTTTCCTTTAGTTGTTTGTAAGTGTGACAGAAAAATATTGACACTCTCTCAAGTTGGGGAGACAGTATCATTGGGGAGAAAAATTTAGTCATTTAAAGGCAACAATATGACATGATGGAATCTTACACACACTCACTTAGATGCATGTAGTTTAGAATTGCATTTTTTGAGAGCATAATTAAAATGTGTGATTATTAGTTTGTGCATTATTGAATAAATTAATTATATCTTTACATAATTATTAAATTTAAACTTATTGATCATACATAAAAAATAAAATATGAAATATTAAAAAAAACATACTTTTGCTTTATGATCTTAAAAATAAAATATAATATATATACTTTTATTAAAAATTAAAACATGAAGAAGTGAGTAAATTAAATAATTTTGGTTAGAAAATTATATTATTCATGTTTTATTTAATTAAGTAAAAAAAATATTTAATTCTTCTAAGCTTAAAGACATGAGTAACAAATTAAAAAAATTATTATGTTTTTTTTTTATGAAAATACCGACTTATCTATTAATCATAAGATAAAATAAAACATTTTCACAAAAAATAGTTTGGGTGGTATAAAGGCACACCCCAAAAGATGGTCATATGGGCATAGCCTAGAAAGTTCTAGAAAGTCAATGGGTACATACCCATAATATCATAACAGTAATTATAAAAACATAATAAAATGCAGATTTAAGAAGCCAAAGCAATGCCCGTAGATGGTAGATCCCTGTCATCCAGGTTACCCCAAATTGCTGCAGGGTCTGGGATGACATCTGGTAGAGCCTAGCCATCATCATTCTCCTAATTTTTATTCTATGTATTTGGCTCCTGGTGCTATGGTGAAATGGCCAAATTTAAACGTGGAAAAACCTTAGTGTTATCCCAACATGTGTTGGTTGGATTGGAAGTACTAGGAGCAACCCATCCTGTATTGTCATCATCAGGCCAACCTGCATTGTCACTTGTACACTTACAGGGCAGCCTGATGTCCAGCCATGATTATGTGGAGAGGACGAGCGGCCGTGACGGTGAGGAGCAGTCTGAGAGCATGGCCGAGAATCCCTGGTAGATCCACTCCTTCGCTTGTGGCCCTAGGAAGGTGAGTGAGCTCTGACAGAGGAAGGAGAGGGAGGAACTCATGCCACTATGCAAGGAGCATTACCTTAGTGATCCAACAATTCCTGTAAGTGAGCAACCTCAAGAGCCACCTTGTTTGCCTAAACTTGTATCTAAAGAAGAACATTAGAATAGATAATTGCTTTAATATAAAGAGAAATAGTTGTTCCAATGTGATTGTCTAAAAATATACAAGAATTGCGATCTTTCCAAATTGTGAAAAGAATCTTCACCTTGAAAATATGTCAAATCTAGGTAAATCTTGTAGGAAACCTAGGAGAATCACCCAGAAGTATTATTTTCCATGATAAAGGCTCTGGTCTGAAAGGATGAAAGAAATCATAAATCCATAGCCAAAATTGCTGGGCTCTAGTGCAATACTAGAAGAGATGCTAAAAAGTCTCAGCTTGTCCACAAAAAGGACAACAGGGATCTTGAACCCCAAGATGAAAAATCCTTGCTCTGATTGGCAACCCTTGAAATAGAAGGGACCAGGCAAAATGTGCTAACTTTGGCTCAAGAATAGCCGACCAAACAATACAAAATCTGTTGTTCCAAATAGCCATTGAATTATGTAGGAACCATCACTTATTAAGTGTATCTATCATTGGCAAATGGGGTGAAAGCCACCTGTAAGCAAGCCTTGGCTTATAATGATGCATTGGTGTGTCTGGATACCATTTCCAGTCTTTCCACCAAGCCCTAATGGAGTGGATTCCCACTTTGTGAAATATTTCTGCTAGAATAGTACTGACAATTTTATCATAGGTATCCTGATCATTCCTTTGAAGGCCAAATTTAACTCGGAGAGGCTCCCATGCCATAAGGCTCATGGTGGGTCTATAAAAAAAACCCTGAAGAGTTTGGATGCCTCTTTTATGAAATCTAAGAGCTTTTATGCCAAGCAATTTGGCTAATGGCTAGCCTCCATTGGACAAGAGAGGTGACCACCAGATGTTCTGTTGATTGAAGGAAAGACTATCACGAAACCCATCTCCAATCCAGCGGAGCCATGGTTTAACTATCTCCCAAGCTTTCCAAATGCTCTTAGCCACAAAAGTGCCTGAGATTTGAACTGGCTCTATCATGACAAGGATAGTTGAAAAACCAATCCCTTTCCAAGCAGGCTTGTGCATAGGATGTCCCATTTCTATATTGTGCAAGAGTAAAATTTTCCATGCCTCATTACTAGAGAGAGCATGAATGATCCATTTGACACACAAAACAGTGCCTTGGCACTGGGTAGAAAGAAGACCAAGGCCACCTGGATCTCTGGGTAAGTAGAAAAACTCCCATGCAACATGGTGAAAACCATGATGAGTCTTAGAAGAGGTCCAAAGAAAATCCCTCAAAAGTTTTTCCAATTTGGCATATGGGGCATTGGAAGGTTCCCAACAAGAAGAGTAGTAAACATGGGTTGCTTCTAAAACTTTAGAACATACCTGAAATTTGCCAGCCAAAGAAAGTGGCTTAGTAATCCAACAGGCTAGTTTCTATTCCACGTGGGACAGAACTTCTTGCCAAAGATTTGCAGAAGTGCCTTGGAAGGCAAATGGGATGCCTAGAAATCAGAATATTTTGCCATGAGCAACCTAATGCTAGCCATACTACTGGATCCAATGAGGAATGGGAAGAATAGACTGCCTGTAACATAATGTTTTGTGCCACTGGATGGAAGAGCCTGAGGCTAGGCAGAAGGTCTCAAGACATCCAAGCATAATCTTAACTGTAGTTTCTTCTTCCAGTAATGTTAAGAAGGAATCATCTACAAAATGACCATTGATCAGTTGGCTGGAAGAATTAGGTTTGGCTGAAAGAATTAGGTAGAGAGATTCCATGAACAAGCCCATTGGATACTGAATGAGCAAGAAGGTATCCAAAGCCTTCTGCAACTAGAACATACAAGGTTGGTGCAAGAGGACATCCTTGCCGTATTGAACGGAAAAGGCCAAAGGTATGAGATTGTTGGTCATTGATAGTGATACAGGAAGAAGCATCTGAGAAGAGCATTTTGACAGATTGGATGAAAGATGGACCAAACCCTAATGCTAGAAGCATTGTAAGAATAAACTACCATTCAATGCGATCATAGGCCTTAGCAAAATCATTTTTTAGGAAAATGGCTTTTTGATCAGATTTTCTTGCCCATTCCATTCTTTCCCAAACTGCAATGATATTGTCTAAGATGTACTTGGATTTAATAAATCTAATCTATTCAAGGTGGACAATCAAAGGGAGCAGATTGCAGAGCTTTAGTGAAAGGGCTTTGGCAATGATCTTGTAGGAAACATTGAGGAGCGTAATGGGTCACTAGTTGCAAATGTCTTTAGGATCTCTTGCTTTAGGTATGAACTTTATGTTCCCTTGATTAATAAATTTGCCTAGAGAGTTGGAATGAAAAGATTCAAGGTAAACATTATGCAAATCCTATCCTAAGCAGTCCCAAAGGGCTTTGTAAAATTCACAGGAAAAGCCATCAATTCCTGGAGCTAAGCCATCAATTCCTGGAGCTTTGTCATCATCCATAGAATAGACTACTTCATTTATGTCATCAATGGTCAATAACTGATCACAAAAGCATGTCTAGGCTAAAGAAAGTCTCTTTGGAACTACTGCGAGACAATCTTGCAATGAAGTTTGTCGCTTAGAAGTATATTCTTGAGTTGTCAAAAAAATTTCATGTCGTACAAATGCCTGGAGAATGTCAGGTAGTTCTGAGAGAACAACATTATCCTCCTTGATTTGCTTAATACCGTGTGAGGAATGTCTAGCTCGAAGAGAGAGAAAGAACTCCTTGGAGACATGGTCACTTAATTTTAGCCAGTGCATCCTGGCTTTAAGTTGCGCTCCCATGGCGGCATGACTATCAACCTTTTTCTTTTGATGCCTTAAATTGGTGACATTGATTTTCAAAGAAGGAGAAAATGGGTCAGTTGTCAATTCCATAGTGGTCATTTTCAAAGAACTAATTGTAGCTTCATAATCTCTTCTTCTAAAATTTACTAGTTGATGGCCATAGATGTAAAGAAACCTCACATTGCAGGTGATGACATCATTCCACCACTTTATCCAGCTAGTAGAATGCAATGGATGACATTCTAAATTCCATATAATTGCAATGTGTGCCAGGGTGGGTTGGTGAGCTAGCAAAGAGGTGTTAAGGAAAAATTGAGACTTATTGGCACGTGGCTATGTGACCTACCATTCAAAGGAAAACTGAATTGGAAAGTGGTCTGATAATGTCACATCCACTAATGGTTGTACTGGGAGAGTGTCTAATTTGGCAAAAGAGAAGAAAGATTGGGCTGAGATCATGGCATGATTAAGGCATTTAAAAACTCTATCAGACCTAGCTCAAAAATTGCACCAAGTATGCCAGAAAGGATGGGATTGACAACGACCAACATTAGGATCAAAGAAGCCCAATTTATTGCGCATATGAAACCATGCCTCTCTTTCACTAGCTGGCCAGCGAAAAGGTAGAATTCCATCTTTATCATGTGCCATCTCAACCATATTAAAATCCCCATAAATAAGTCAGGTGGCAATTGGCAAGGAGTCTGCAATCCACCATCAAAGAGCAGATCTTTCAGTTGCATCATTCGATGCATAAACATTAATAATCCAAAAGGAATGATTGTCAATATTGAGAAGTGTCCAGACTAAATGGTTGGTGGAGTCCACCCCATGAGCCACCATCGAATCATGCCACTGAGGGGATAAAAGGGTAGCAATGCCACCTTTTCCAGCCTCATGATTGGTGCAAAACAATTTACTAGCTGGCCAAATGGATTGGCAAGCTGAAGACAACATGAAGCCTATAACTTTAATCTCTTGCAGGCACAGAACATCAATTGTAGCATATTGTTGGATAGTAGCTCTAATAGAGTACTTCCTAGCGAGGTCAATTAGACCTCAAACATTCCAAGAGAGAAATTTCATTGTAAATCCTCCACCATTTCCTCAGAATCTAGATTTTTAAAGGAAGAAAAACAATTCTGTAGGAACTTAGTGAGGTTTGACCCAAATTGAATAGGAGTTTGTTGCTTTTTTACCTCCTAAACAATTTCGCCTTCCTCATGAAGTTCTCGGCTATGAGAGTGCCTGTGAGGCGACAGAGATGGGTTTGCACTTGGTCATGCCCTAGGTGGTGACCTTTGCTATGATGGTAGAATACTAGGACCCTTGAGGTTGTACTTCCCTCCTTTCATAGAAGGCTTTGGAACATCCTTAGCTGGTTCAACAACTTTGAGAACTTCCATAGGAGACTTAGCCTTGTGTTTGAGAGTAGCAACAGTAGCCCAAGTGTCCACTAGTTTGGAAATGACCTCCTTGGACACAGTATCTATTAGACGGGGCTGAGCAGCCTCCCTGGGTGAAGCCCAGGTGCGAGGAACAACAAGAGGGCAATCCTTAATTTTATGCTTGGCTAACTAAAATCATTAACAAGTGTTTGGAAAATTAAAGTAAGTAACTTTCTGAGTGTGCTGAAGGGGACAAATTTGAATATCAATGAATTCTTTGAAGTCCTTTGAAAGATCCACCTCGACACAGACACAATTTTGAGGACGGGCTTAAAAGAACTTATTTGGTTCATCACAAATTACTCTTTCTAGTGAACAAGCAATATCATGTAAGAAATGTAAGAATGGCAAAGGCAAACCAGGGAATTCAATCCACATAGGGACCCGGAGCTTGGTATCATCAGAAACTACAAAATCATAGGTCCATTGTTGGACAACAAGCAGGGAAGACCAAACATACCATGGGCCATGATTCAAGATTCCCTAAACATGGCTAACTTCTGCAAAGTGGAAAAGGAAAAATCCTTTGGTCAGATTCTTGACCATATCAAGGTAGACCCCATGAGGGACCCAAGCCTTTTGAACCCAATCTTTGAGCATAGATTCATGGGGATTTCTTCCTACAAAGTAACCAATAAGAGTATGTTGTTCTAACCATAAGCAAGCATAATCAAATTCTTGCATGGGTAAAATCACATCAGCAAGAGAAACTGAGGGCTTACCTCATGAAATACCTTCAGGACAAACTTCTAGGGATGCTTGATCGGTGGAGGAGCTATTGTGTAGAGCCGTCAAACCGCCAACACCAGCAACAAGTGCTGGGTCAAGACCAGTAGGAGGCATTTAAAAGATCAAAAAGCTGCAATAAATGCGAACATACAGAAGGAAAGGCTATATTTACCACACCAAGAGCATGGTATGACACTTAGCAAGAATAATGGTGAGCAGCTATAGATGAAACCCTAGCAAAGCAATTATGGTTTAAGGAACCATCTTTAAAAAAAGTGAGGGAAGAATTTACTCACCTTGTATAGAAATTGCAACACCTTGTTGTTGGTCATGGACGTGTGGTAGCCTCTCCTATTTTTTTAATGCCATCTTTGTAGCTGAAACATCTGAGGGGGTGTTTTTCATCTGAGCTCCTAATTATTGAAAAAAAAGGGAAGGCAATTCCACTATCAATTGGGGAGGCATAGTCCTCATAAAAATAGTAGTGAGGGATTTTGGCACCATTATTACATCTAATGCAGGCAATAGAATTATGGATTTACACCCTCCAAATCCTCCTCTAAATGAAAGAGTTCTCTCATCTATGTCTTGAAGGTTTGTTACTGCTCATCCTTGGCATGATCTCGAGATTGGAAAGAAAAAAGGGAAAGAGTAGGAGACCTTGGGAATCCAGGAGGATTTTGAGGTTTGTATCTAGGTTGGTTCTACTTCTGTTTTGTATGAAATTTTCTAGGTACTTATTCAATTTCAGTTATCAGGGGTATTAACTTAGATTAACTTGTGATCCTGGAATCATTTTGATGTTGGTAGTTCCTGTTTTCGAATGCTGTTATTTAATTTTTATGTAGCATGCATTATTCCTTGCCTATGAACTGATGCACTGTGATTTGAATGATAATGACAAGTAGTTAACTCTAGAATATTGGTGTTAAAATGAAGAACTATAGGAAGACTTGCATTTTTTAATATTTTGCAAATATGGGGATTAGGGAATGTACATTGGAACACAGACATTATGGAAGTTATTCAAGAAATTAACCATGTTGCTATTTTAGAGTTTACGAGTTTATTGAGCAAATGCTTAGGCACTTAAGCAGCTTCTACCTAATAATTTATGTTTACAAGTCTCACACAGTTTCGAGTTCTTCAAGATCATGATAAGAATTTTGTTTTCTGTAGACTGTACTTAACCTTTTTCAACATTCAATCGTCATATTATTTGTCTTACGATTTGAAATTGAAAAAATTACAATTATTGATATCTAGTCACTACTGAGGCTTAAAAAGAAAAAAAATGTTTGGTCACAACCATAAGAGTAGTAGAGTATATGGTTAGTGTAGTGTGTAATTTACTTCCAAAATAACTTTACATCATTCAAGGTCCAAAGAACACTTTAGGTGTATGAGTGACGACCTGCCAAATGCTTTTGCTATTTAATTGCTAAGGAAATTCAATGAATCCATTTTGAGCATATTCTACAATCACCATGTTTTCCATGAGCCATTAAATTTTAAAGGCATTTGTCAAAACCAGATCATACACTTTAGCTATGCATTCACTTTATGTAAGCATGTTTATCGAGGGGTTATTCTTAAATATCATCCACTTCAAGAGTCAAAGGTCAATTTTGGCTAATAAAAATAGGACAAATATTTACCACTTTTTATTGTGACTGAGGTGTAAAATTACTATTGATTGTTTGACCATTGAAGTGGATAATATTTAAGTAGAGTGTTATCGAAGTTTCTTGCAATTGGAACATTTTGAACTAAATTCATTTCTATTATGTTAGATAGATATCCCTTCATAATTTCACAAGAAGCTAAATGATTAAATAACAATACCAATTGATTTGCATAGTGAAATATGTTAAAAAATCCCATCTATATAATTGGCTGGGTTGCTGTGATAAGTGACCACCTCATCTCATCTTCCACGTAGACCATCATAGCATTGTGTAATTTTTTATGTCCTTATCATTCAGAAGCTATCATGCTATTTGGATTTTTAAGTCATGTTTCACTTTTCCACCTTAAGTATAAATGTGTTCGAGACACTTTGTATGATTTTTTTTGTTTATGTGGGGAAACTCTATTTGTGTTTAATTAGTTTATTTCTTTAGAGAAGAATTATATGTGAGGAAAGGAGTTTAATAAAGGAGATTTACGTGTGAGGAAAGAGAAATGATTAAGAGAATAAATAAGGGAAAAATTATAGGTAGAATATGATATGGTATAAGATCAATGGGAAAATAATTTTAAGGGTAAATTGGGTAATCTTAATTTTTTCATAACTCACCTTATAATCTTAAGGTAAGGTGCACATAAGGACATTAATGGTAAACCTTAAAAGGCCTTTATTTATTAATTCATTGAAGACCGCCTATGTTGACTAGTAAATTTTAAGATTCTTTTTAAAATTCACTTTTATTAATACTTGGCAAGGCATTATTTCTTATGAACTACCTGTTGGATTTAGGGCACACAACTGAGAGGGGGGATGAATCAGTTGTGCCAAACTTTCTCCAATTCACACACTTAAAACTTCTTGGTGATTAGCAGTATATTAAACATGAAACATAATGCATTCAAATTAAAAGCAGAAACTCAACAACACATAAGACACCAAGATTTTGACGTGGAAAACCTGGTTAAGGGAAAAACCATGGGGTGATTAACCCAAGAATGTATTCTCTGTTAGAAGAATAGAAAGAACAAATGGCACATGCCAATTAGAGCTCACTACTTGAGCACACTGCTCACAAGACGCTCACTACCTACAAGAGATACACTGTCTACAAAGAAACAAGTATTACATACATGAACGGGAAAGTAGAATCTTCACCATGCTTGAATCAGTTCCATTAAAGCCCAAAAACCTCTGCTCTACTTTTCACTCTCTTCTTTGCTACCACACTCTCATCTCCACACAACACACATTGGAATGACTTCACAATCCTTTATTTATACAAGACATCGACTTAGGAACACTCATCTAAGTCGGCAAACACTTATAGATCCTCTGGAAGACGTGTAATACATCTGGTTGGCCGGTCATAGGAAGAACACCAACATCTGGTGGTTATTCATCAAATCCAAACTCTAACTTCAATGCAGACCACCAACATGAACTAGACATGATCCAAAGATCACCACAACCTTTCCTGAGCCACCAATAACATCCGCACTTTATCAGCTTACTGGAATTCTTCTTTCCTTCATCCGGAGCTACAAGAACACAGTCTGTCATCACTGTCACAAATGAACAGGCTCTTCCGGACCTTCAAACCATGATCCAATCTAGTTGACACTTGTCAAGGACTCCCTCAATACTCCCTTCAATCCGCAGAGTGGGATTATGCACTTCCGAAGCTCACCAGACCTATCTGTGACACCTTGCCACCTCTGAACACCTGTCGGAACCGGTTCTACTTGAGCAGCCATAACTTCTTCAGATCTTGATGCAGACCTCTGAAAACTTGACTGGAGCATCTCAAGACTTATATCTACAAACCCTTTAAACCACATCCTCTGATCCTCAACCTATTGTGGACTTTTACCTTCTTGTCATCACTGTTCTTCACTGTTACTAATTGAGACTAATTTTCTCAATATCCTCAGCACACAGCTCATCTAATCCTTCTCATTAATGCAATATGAGTATGTTGACATCAATGACAACACTGGTTATCCTCATACTTGCAACAATCTCCCCCTTTGTCATTGATGGCAACATATGATATGAAAAACCATCAAGACAAGAACTTCTCCTTTCTATCATAGCTCCCCCTATCAGCAACAACTCTTCACATGTCTTCTCTTCCTTTACTTCTCCCCCTTTGATCATCAACCACTTGTTTTTCACATGTCTTCTCTCCCCCTTTGACATCAATGGAAAAGGGCTCATACTTGCAATTTTAACACATCAGAATCATACCAGCTACTCCTCCTGAGTAGCAGCTCCCCATCACCAATCTGGATCACAAGATATGACTGTGATATCCACCAGACTAACGCACACCAGTACATCCTAGTTCATCACCGGAGGGGCAATAACCCCTAACTTCTACCTGAGAAACTCAAAAGAGTCCTTGGGAAGAGGTTTAGTAAAGATATCTGCAATCTGATCCTTAGAGGGCACAAACTCTAGTCTAACTTCATCCTTGTTCACTTCCTCTCTCAGAAAGTGAAACTTGATAGATATATGCTTGGTCTTAGAATGCAGCACTGGATTCTTAGAAATATTTATTGCACTAGAATTATCACAGAAAATTTTGATAGGCTCCTCATACTCTACTTTAATATCTCTTAGCATCTGCTTCATCCATAAAACTTGAGTACAACTACCTGCTGCTGCAATGTATTCTGCTTCAGTTGTAGACAGATATTGCCTCTTGTTTCTTGCTTAGCCAAGAAATCAATCTCTTTCCCAAAAAGAAGGCTCTGCCATTGGTACTCTTCCAGTCATCCACATCTCCTGCCCAATCTGCATCTGTATATGCATGAAGAGAGAAATCATGATCTCTAGGATACCACAAACCATACTCAGTTGTCCCTCTTAGATATCTAAAAGTTCTCTTGATTGCCATGACATGAGATTCTTTGGGATCAGCCTGGAATCTAGCAACAAGACCAATAGCTTGCATAATATCTGGTCTAGTTTGAGTGAGATACAACAATCCACCAATCATTGATCTATACTTTGTCTAGTCTGCCTTAGGAGAGTCATCATCTTTGCTCAACTTGCATCCGGTTTGCATGGGAGTATTCATTGGCTTTGAATCTTCCATCTCAAATTTCCTCAACAATTTTTTCACATATTTGGTCTGAGAAATGAAGATCCCTTTCTTTGTTTGAGTAATTTGCAAACCCAAGAAGAAATTCATTTCACCAAGCATAGACATCTCAAACTCACTTTTCATTTAATTTGCAAAAGTTTTACACATACTATCTTTTCCTCCAAAGATGATATCATCAACAAATACTTCAACAATCAAGATGTTTTCATGATCAATTTTAAAGTATAAGTTACTGTCAGCAGTACCTTTGTTGAAACCAATCTATAGAAGATGCTTATCCAATCTTTCATACCAAGCCCTTGGGGCTTGCTTCAATCCATATAGTGCTTTCTTCAATTTGCAGACCATATCATGATGATCAGACAATTGAAATCCATCTGGTTGCTCAATGTATACTTCTTCTTCCAAATCACCATTTAGGAAGGTAGACTTGACATCCATCTGATATACCTTGGAGTCTTTGAAGGCAGCATAGGCAAGAAATAATCTGACTACTTCAATTCTTGCCACCAGAGCAAAGGTTTCTTCAAAATCAACTCCTTCTATTTGAGAGTAGCCCTTGCAGACCAATCTGGCTTTATTTCTGATTACATCATCAACTTCATTTAGCTTGTTCCGGAAGACCCATTTGGTTCCAATCACATTCTTGATTGTAGGTCTGGGAACAAGATCCCAAGTGTGATTTTTCTCAATTTGCATAAGCTCTTCTTCCATTGCTTTAGTCCAGTTTTCATCATTGCAAGCTTCATTTACTGTCTTAGGTTCTATTCTTGAAATCAGACAATACTCATCTGAGTTTTGAGCAATTCTTCTTCTTGTTTGCACACCTTTGCTTTTATCACTTATGATCTGATCTTCAAAGTGGTTCAGTCTTACATACCTGGGAATTTTGGGAATTTCCTACACTTCTAATTCTTCATCAGGTTCATTATGACTCATCTCTTCTCCTTGAGCTACCGGACCTGTTTGATTCTGAGTACCGAAAGGAGTTTGGGCTCCTTGAATCAGAACACCATTCTGATCATCATCATCATATTCATAAAACCTTGAAGGTTTCTCAATTCCTTCATCAACCTTCACATTTATACTTTCTATCATCTTTCTCAGTCTCTTATTGTAACACCGGTATGCTTTGCTTTGAGTGGAGTAACCCAAGAAAATTCTTTCATCACTTCTAGCATCAAACTTTCCTAGATCTTCATCTCTTTTAATGTAACATTTGCTACTAAATACTCTAAAATACCTCACAGTAGGAGTGATGCCAAACCAAAGTTCATATGGAGTCTTACCGATATTGCTTCTGATTTGAACTCGATTGAGAGTGTAAACTGCAGTGCTGCCAGCTTCTCTCCAAAACATCTGAGGAACATTTGCTTCCATCATCATTGTCCTGGATGCTTCCTGGCTCTATTTTTCTATGGAGTCCTAGGAGCAGACAACTGTCTCTTTATACCATGCTTCTCACAAAAGTCTATGAATTCACCGGATGTGAATTCACCACCTCTATCAGACCTCAGACATTTCAGTTTCAATCCGGTTTGATTCTCTATCATAGCCTTGAAGATTTTGAACTTCTCAAAAGCTTCTAATTTTTCTTTCAGAAAGGTAACCCACATCATCTGAGAATGGTCATCAATCAGTAACATGAAATATCTGTCACCTTGCATACTCTTGATTCTTGTCAAACCACACAGATCAGTAAGAACTAATTCCAATAATCCGATGGAGGATTGATCCTTGCTTTTGAATGAGACTCTGCTCTGTTTCCCTAGTTGACATTCCTTGCACAAGCTGTTAGTAGGTTTCACCAATTTTGGAAGATCTCTTACAGCCTGAGTATTGCTTATCTTGATGATATTATCAAAATTCACATGACACATCCTTCTATGCCATAACCAACTCTGATCAACTTGAACAAATAAGCAACTTTTACCAGTACCAACCAAGTGGAAGATATTACCTTTAGTTTGAGCACTGGATGCAATCTCTGTTCTGGAACTTTCAAAGATTTTGCATTTTCCATCCTTGAACCGGAGATCATAGCCTTTGTCCACCAACTATCCAACATTGAGAAGATTGTGCTTCAAGCCTTCAACATATAGAACATTACCAGTTTTGTTTCTTCCATCAAAAGAAATAGTTCCTCTTCCTCTGATTCTACTAGTAGAATTATCACCAAACTTCACTACTCCTCTTTCATACCTTTCCAAATCTATGAACTTATTTTTGTCACTTGTCATATAGTGAAAGCAACCACTGTCAATGACCCAATCATCCTTTTCTTCAACTTGGGCAGCCAGAGCTCTTTCTACAACTTTATGATTGACAGATATAGAGGATATTGCTTCTTCTTCCTTGATGGCAATGAACACCCATTCACTTTCAGATTTGTTTTTTGTCTTTGATTCATCATCTATTACTCCTTCATTATCATCTTCTTCATGAACATAGTAACAATTCTTTTGAAACCTTTATCTGTTAGGATTTGGCTTTGAAAATCTTTTTGGACATCTTGAGGCAAAATGACCAATCTTATTGCAGTTAAAACACTTGAAAGGCAATTTTCCTTCATACTTACCGGATCCTCTTGGTAGTCTCTTTGCAATGAGGGCTTCAAGTTGAGCAGTTTCTACTTCTTCTTCCAGGTCTTTTCTTGCTTTTTCATACCATGACAGTTTCCTTGATGAGTTCTCTCCTGGATCAAATCTTTGTTTACCTTTCACGGAGGCACTGGCTTTGAATGCAGATTCAGTCTTGGGAGGATCATCTCCAAACTCGGTCATTTCAAATGTAGCCAGTTTGCCAGCCAATTGGTCTCTTGTGACAGTTGTATGGGCTCTGAATTCATCAATGGCAGCAACCTTGATTTTGTAAGAGGTAGGAAGGGATCTGAGGATTTTGCCAACAATCTCATTCTCATCCAAGACTCCACCAGCATTTCTGATTCTACAAACCAGCTCATTTACTCTTGGCATAAAAGTAGTAATATTTTCATCATCTCTCATCTTCAGCCTTTCAAATTTCCCTTTTAGACTCTATAACCTTGCACATTTAACATACTGGTCTCCTTCATGCAGAAGTTCTAGTTTATTCCAAATCTCAAAAACAGTTGGCAGGTCAATAACATTTGAGAGCTCTAAGTCGGATAGAGCGCTTAGTAGAGCCTCTTTGGTCTACAGATTTTTTTCAATATATGTAAGTTCATTTAGGGTTGTCAGACCACCCTGTGGAGGTGCATACGCCTTGGTAACCATGGACCAGTACATCATTCCCATACACTGCAAGTGACATTTCATGCGACCTTTCTAAAGAGCAAAGTTGGTTCCATCAAACTTCAGACTATCCTTTTTGTAGGACGACATCCTGGATCTCCTCAAGCGGTTAAGCTCCTTTAAGAGGAACTTGGCTCTGATACCAATTGTTGGATTTAGGGCACACAACTGAGAGGGGGGTGAATCAATTGTACCAAATTTTCTCCAATTCACACACTTAAAACTTCTTGGTGATTAGCAGTATATTAAACATGAAACATAATGCATTCAAATTAAAAGCAAAAACTCAACAACACATAAGACACCAAGATTTTGACGTGGAAAACTCGGTTAAGGGAAAAACCACGAGGTGATTAACCCAAGAATGTATTCTATGTTAGAAGAATAGAAAGAACAAATGGCACATGCCAATTAGGGCTCATTGCCCAAGCACACTGCTCACAAGAGGCTCACTGTCTACAAGAGACACACTATCTACAAAGAAACAAGTATTACATACATGAACTAGAAAGTAGCATCTTCACCATGCTTGAATCAATTCCATTAGAGCCCGAAAACCTCTGCTCTACTTTTTGCTCTCTTCTTCACTACCACACTCTCATCTCCACACAACACACATTGGAATGACTTCACAATCCTTTATTTATACAATGCATCGACTTAGGAACACTCATCTAAGTCAGTAAACACTTATAGACCCTCCTGGAAGGCGTGTAATACATCCGGTAGGCCGGTCACAGGAAGAACACCAACATCTGGTGGTTATTCATCAAATCCAAACTCTAACTTCAATGCGAACCGCTAACATGAACTAGACATGATCCAAAGATCATCACAACCTTTCCTGAGCCACCAATAACATCTACACTTTATCAGCTTACTGGAATTCTTCTTTCCTTTATCCGGAGCTACAAGAACATAGTCTGTCATCACTGTCACAAATGAACAGGCTCTTCCGGACCTTCAAACCACGATCCAATCTAGTTGACACTTGTCAAGGACTCCCACAATACTCCCTTCAATCCGTAGAGTGGGATTATGCACTTCCGAAGCTCACCAGACCTATCTGTGACACCTTGTCACCTCTGAACACCTGCTGGAACCAGTTCTACTTGAGCAGCCATAACTTCTTCAGATCTTGATGCGGACCTCTGAAAACTTGACTAGAGCATCTCAAGACTTATATCTACAAACCCTTTAAACCGCATCCTCTGATCCTCAACCTATTGTGGACTTTTACCTTCTTGTCATCACTGTTCTTCACTGTTCCTGATTGAGACTAATTTTCTCAATATCCTCAGCACACAGCTCATCCAATCCTTCTCATTAATGCAATATGAGCATGTTGACATTAGTGACAACACTAGTTATCCTCATACTTGCAACACTACCAAATATTATTTGGTGTAGGTGGTTTAGTTTAACTTGGCATATTAGCAAGGATTTGTGAAAGGCATGATCTAATATACATACACTTTTGTGTGTTCTTTTATCTTATTATATTTGAAGGTCGTACATGTTAGGAAAGGTGTCTCAACCTTGCAACTACAAAAGGTTACTATTCTTCCCAATTTTGGTCTTTTTGAATACCTTTTATCTTGAAGAATGGTTTAAAACTTTCAAAGTTTCCAAAATGAAGTAAAAATGACAGGGCTTACCATTTTTAGTAACTCTACATTTGAGCTTGGATGGACCTGAAATTTTCTTTGAATGTGCGAAACTACCAAGTAAACATCTTGGGTGAGTTTCGAATCAAGATCATACCTAGATTGCAAGATATTAAAGTTTCTATTTTTGAAACTCTCAGAAAAAAGTTTTGAACTCAAATTTGAAGCACTTAGAGGTCCCTAAATGCCTCAAAATTTCTCATAACTAAAAAATTAGGTTATATCTTGATATATCTCTTCATGAGCTTTCCAACACATCAAATGGTTTGTCAATTAGACACTCGAATCAAAATTTATGGCCTTCGGAAGATGAACCGCTTGTTTAGGGAAATGTGAAAACGTGTTGAACACTTAAAAGAGTTGTAAAGGGGAGAGTTACACATGTTGGTGTGTGATTTGAAAAATCACAAGACATCTTTTATTGGAGATAATTTGGATGCCACTTTTGGGTGGTTTTGGCTCATGGTTTTGTAATTACCGTTGGCGGTTTACTGTATTGTATCTCTTATATATCAAGAGCTTGAGATTGTGTGTGAGAGTCTTATAGATTTGAGTTGCCTCTAGATATCTAGTTGGTTATACTCTTATGAAATCTTACTCTATAAATATATTGTAATCTTCTTTGATCCATGAATAATATATTGGGTGACTTTGGAGCGGGGTTTTTCTCACAAAAGCGTTTCCCCACGTAATTACTGTGTTATGGTATTATTGCTATTTGTGTTTATTTTTGTAATTGTTGTAAAGATCTGAAAGTTTTGCATATCCCTCCCCTTAATATTAGTGTGGGAAGTTATTCCTCTACCTTAGCTTCCTTACAGTATAATCAAAGACATGTTAGAATTGAATGTTGACGTTAGTCGATCAAGATTATTGAATTATCCTTCAGAACTAATGACCACTTAGTGGATGTTTTACCTTTCCATTCTGATAGAGATATACTATGTGAATTACTTAGGTAATTGACATAGGGTAGCAATATGCTTTGTGACAGGATGGATATCACCTCGATGATTTTCTCTCTTATTCTTTATAGATTTTGAGTATGGCTTCAAGAAGAATAAACCTATTTATAAATGTAAAAGAATTTAAATTTTGTGGTCATGGCTAAAACTATTGTAAAAGGACTTTTCCCTAATGTAAGTGATTGTAGAATCATCATTTTATGTATTTTTAAATAATAAAAAATTCTAGTTAATTGTTTTACTCTTTTAAAATTGGATAAACATTATGTTCATTGATATTTTACCTTTGAATTATTAATTTTTTTGGTAAGATCTTACACACTAGGCCAAGTGGTGTGAGAGGGGACGAGGGTGACTAAGTAGCAGAGGAGGGGGTGTCGAGTGGAGTGCCCCAGTGGTGGGAGAGATGAAGGGTTGGCAGGGGTGGGGCAAAGGAGTAGGGGTTGTGGAGTGGGTTGTAGAGGGTGTTGCAAGAGGGGTAGAGCAGAGTTTGTGGAGTGGGTTGCAGAGGGTATTGGAGGGATGGGGGAGTAGGACGGTTTAGGATAGGTTAGGTGTAGTGGTAGGGGAGAAAAGAAGGATTGATAAGAGATGTGGCATAGGGAAAAGGGAGCGGAGTAGAGGGGGTGTTGGTTGGGGCAATGGGGGGTAGTGGGTGGGGTAGTTCATAGGGGGTAGGGGGTCCATGTGTGGGGGTGTGTAGGTAATAGGATTTGTGTGTGATAGATATGGGAGGTGCAGGCTCTTAAAGTGAAATTTTAAATTTTAAATTTTAAAAAACTAAAATTTGAATTTTTGTGCCAATAAAATTTGAAAAGCACTCTCTTAAAAAGTAAACAACTTTAAGTAAATTATTAAAAAATCAAAAAACTATTTTACAAAAAGAACTATATTAAAAATTTAAAGCTAACTATTTTAAAAATTAAAAGCTAACTATATTAAAAATGTAAAAAACTAACTATTTCAAAAATTAAAAAACTAACTATATTAAAAATTTAAAAAACTAACTATATTAAAAAAAATTAGTTTCCTCATTAATGGGGTGGGTGGTATTGACATCCTCAAAAAAGAAGTGAGACTAGGTGGTCTCCGCCAATGAAGGGTTGGGTTAAGTTAAACTTTGATGGATCTTCAAAGGGAAATCCCAGAGAGTCTGGAGCAGGTTGTTTGGTTCTTGGAAGGGGGAGATCAATGGCAATGTAGCTAAGAAGCTAGTAGATGGATCTAATAACAAAGTTGAGCTTCAAGCTTTCATCTTGGGTCTCAACTTATGTCACCATCTCAAAGTCTCAATGGTGGAAGTTGAGGGTGATTCCTTAATCATTATTAATGCAATTAGGAAAGGGAGATTTCGAATTGGAAACTCAATATTATTTTAAGGAGGCCTTGCATTTGTTAGAAGGCTTAGGAAGTGTGGTTATTAACTACTGTATAGGGAGGGAAATGGAGATGCGGATGCACTAGCTAGCTCAGCCATTATATCACCACGTGCATTGTTATGGGAGGCGAAGCCTAATGATTTAGCCAACCCATCAATCTGATAGTCCATCTTGTCCTCGCGGTGCGATGGAGTTGGCAAGGTGTGCGGGAGGACTATAATGGAGTAGTTCGATGGTTTTGAAGGATTTTGTTTTGGCCTTGTCTAATAGTTATTTTGGTGGTTCTCTTCTTAGACATTCAAACTATGTTAATACTTTATTAATTTTAATATATACGGGAGCAGGCCCCTAGTATGCAATTTATCAATTAAAAAAAACTATTTTAAAAACTAAAAACTAACTATATATTAAAAATAAAAAACTAACTATTTTAAGAATTTGAAAACTAAATATATTAAAGATTTAAAAACTAATAAAAAATTCAAAATTAACTAAAAAACACAAATTAAATAAAAATGAGATTTCTAAAAAAAATTATGTTTCTTGTTAACTATTTTGTAGGCGTGCTGGAATGCAGATGTGTAAAAGTCTAAACTAAGAGTGTCAATAAGATAATAGACTACGCCTACTTTGGTTTGGATCATGAAAGGAACTTGAAAACAAAATAAATGCAAGACTAAGAGTATGCGATCATCGTGGGCCAAACAGTGGCAAGAGAAAAAAATCGCGTCTTTACTTAGCCAAATTCGCGAATTGGCCAACTTTGACTTTCATAGGCATGTTAAGAATATCTATTTGGAATGGATATCCATTTTGGATAACCATTTTTGGAACTATACAAATGGTATTTTTTGTTATTCTTTTTATTGGTTTATGTTTAGAACTTATAGAACTTACAATTCAACTTGCAAATTTCTATTGTTACATGGTTAACATCTTTTCAAAAAATTGACAATGTTGAATCTCTTTAAAATTTGAACCTCTCTCTCTCTCTCTATTAATCCCTAGTGATTCTTGTTTGCAATGTGTGGGATGCACTAAGAAAACATTAGGCTTGATGTTGAATTGCTAGTAGTTGGTAAAGCTATGCATGAGATCTAAATTGAATTCATAGAACCAAGTAGTAATGTGTCAAACCATAAAAGGGCATATTATATCAATGTGGAGGGAAAATTCTTAGCAAGGACATAATCATCAATGGTGACAATTGTTTCTTGGACAAAGAAGTGTCTCATATGTGCAATGAGATCGCCTTGGACATTATATTATCAAATTTAAGCAAGACCATTTTAGGAGGAGATGGTTATAAGATGATGTCAATTGGTAGTGGTGATTTAATCCATCATATTGATTAGGAAGGAGGAGGAGGAGGGTTAAGGTCTTCTAATTGCACTTACAACACCTTGAGTTTTGTGTAGATATAATTATAATTGGGAATATGTGTTAGATAAATGCCACATGGTCGAGGG
Organism: Cunninghamia lanceolata; assembly: GCA_027924645.1. Classification (NCBI taxonomy): domain Eukaryota; kingdom Viridiplantae; phylum Streptophyta; class Pinopsida; order Cupressales; family Cupressaceae; genus Cunninghamia; species Cunninghamia lanceolata. The sequence continues at coordinate 16,687,711 of BSBN01000193.1, read as the reverse complement.
ATGGTGTCGGGATGAGTGATGATTGTTGTGACAATGTTATGGTCAAATGTGTTATGAAAAGGAGGTGGCATGGGTAGTGGGCTATCAATGTTGGGAAAGGGTTTGGAAGGATGTAATGGAGGAAGGGATGTGTGTCATGGTATGATGTATCAAGGAATGAGAAGAAAGGATGGTGATTCATAAGATAATATGAAGAATGATGGTAGAGTGAATTGCCATTGTGGTAATTGCAGCATGTCATGGGGTGAATCATGCGTTAATACATATTATGGAGTGAGAAAGGAGTGGTATGGGTATGGTTGAATGGAGTAATGAGGTGATTGAATTGGTGATGACATAGGTGAAGTGATGGGTAAGGTGTCGTATGTGGGATTGCTAGAAAGTGTGATTGGTAAGGGTGGGGATAGCTAAATGTCATCTTCTAAGGGTTCAAAGGTGAGGAAAGTGTAAGATGGGGATAGGGATAATCCATGGTTTAATGATTACTCAAGGGAGACTCCTTAAAATATTATCAATGATGGTGTTGATAGGGGGAATGGAGTCTATTAATGTAGGTGTGGGAATGTGAGCTATGACATTGGGATTGTATTGGATGAATAATGGAAAGTAGGGGCACCTGTCTAGTGATGGAAGGAGCCACATGATCAAATGATGTTTGGGGAAGGGATTTTCTTAGGAAAGTCAGGGTTTGGGTGAGGGTCTAGGGTTTGGTGGAGAAGAATTTATGGAAAATTTTGAGGTCATTAAAATTGACATGAATATAAGAAGTACAAGACATGGCTAAGAATAAATGGTAGGCTAAAAAATACGATAACTAGGACTATGATGATGAAGATGGAAAGAAAAGTCAACAAAAATAGTATGATATAGGGATAGGATTAGAAAAAAAGAGTACTACAACTAGCAAGAGGAAAGTGAGGACATAATGCAAAGTTAACATGGCATGAACTCTCTTGGAAGGCTAAGCATGGACTATAAGAAGATTGAACTAGTTGGATCTGTTAGGCTCACCAAATGAAAGAACCTTAAAGGTTAACCTTAATTAGGTAAGGTTATTTTTGAGTGTGTTTGTTTGTGCAACAATGTCTAAATTAATTTTACCTAAGGATAAATTGAACTATACTAAAATTTTAATAACCATGAGAGCTAGGACTAACAATTAGACTAAAAACTTGACAAACAATACAAATTAGACACATGTAGGACTTGGAAAATGGAAAAGAATAAGTATTAAATATGGAAAACAATGAAAAAGTGGTATTAGTTGCACCTATGTAGAGAAGTGGTCTTTATGAAAGATGCTTAGAATTAAGCTCTATGTCTATTTGTGAAGTTTGGAGGTGAGTGGACCTAAAAGATATGAACACCATATGCAAAATAGCTTACCTAATGGGTAGGTGGATGGAAATGTGTGAGAGAGAGAGAGTCCTAATTTTCTTGTTTTCATTTCCTTCATTGATAAGAGAGGTAGAGATAGATGGGAGAGATAAGGAGACATAGGAATGATAGGGGGAGAGAGGAAAGACATAGAGAGATAAGGAGAGATAGCTAGGTAGAGAGAGAGATAGAGAGGCGATAGATAGGGAGAGATAGAGGAGACAGAGGGGAGAGATAGGGAGATAGAGAGTGAGTGAGATGTCCAGAGAGATAGGGAGATAGAGGAATGATAGGGAAGAGAGAGGCAAGAGATAGGGAGAGATAGATAGGTAGATAGAGAGGAGATAGATGAGACAGAGGGAGAGATAGGGAGATATACAGTGAGTGAGATGTCCAGAGAGATAGGGAGAGAGATTGAGAGGTAGAGGGATGATAGAGAGAGGGAGATAAGGGAGAGATGTGGAGATAGAGGTTTAGGGTTGCTCAAGTTTAGGGTTTAGGGGTTACAAGCTAGGGATTAGGGATTAGGGGCATTATTTAGGGTTGAGGGATTCAGAGAGAGAGAGACTTCTTTTGACATGCAACCATAAACCTTGATTAATGCCCCTAAACCCTAAACTCAAGCAACCCTAAACCTCTAAACCATAAATAATGCCCCTAACCCCTAACCCCTAATCCCTAAACCATAAACCCTAAATAATGCCCCTAAGCCCTAATCCCTAAACCCTAAACCTAAGAAACCCTAAACCCCTAAATCCTAAACCCCAAACCCCTAAACCCTAAACACTAAACTCGAGCAACCCTAAACCTCTATCTCCCTATCTCTATTGTTCCACTACCTCTCAATCTCTCTCCATATGTCTCTAGCATGTCCCTCACTCTCCATATCCCAATCGCTCCCTATATCTCTAGCCATGTCCCTCACTCTTTATATCTCCCTATTGGTCCTCTCTCTCTAAAAACTAAACCCTAAACCTCTAAACCTTAACCCCTAAACCATAAAACTTAAACCCTAAATAATGCCCCTAAACCTTAACCCCTAAACCCTAAACCCCTATCTCCCTATCTCTCTGGACATCTCGTTCACTCTCTATCTCCCCATCTCTCCCATTTCTCTCCTCTATCTCTCCCTATCTATCTCCTCTTTCTCTATATATCTAGATATCTCCAAACTTGAGCAACCCTAAACCCCTAAACCCCAAACCCCTAAACCTTAAATCCAAGAAACTCTAAGCCTCTATCTCCCTATATCTCCCTATCTCTATCATCCCTCTACCTCTCAATCTCTCTCCCTATGTCCCTGGCCATGTGCCTCACTCTCTATCTCCCTATTGTTGAAATACACAAGACAAATGAGAGGGGAGGGGGGGTGAATCAGTTGTCACAAAAACTTGACTTCATAAACCATCAACTATTCAATTACTGATAATCAGATTTAACCATGAAAGCATGAAACCATAAACTTAATCACAATCGCACATTGAACACAGGAGACACTAGATTTTTACGTGGAAAACCCTATAAGGGAAAAACTGTTAAAAACAAGGTAAACAACTGAGAGCGGGGGTGAATCAGTTGTTTCAAAACTTTATTATTTTCTACAGATAATACTTCCTTTCAGCATTCCAAACAATATCAATAACTTAATGAAGAAAAGCAACAAACACAAGCGCAATATCAGAAGCACATAACACACTTGACACCAAGATTTTTAACGTGGAAACCCAGTTAAGGGAAAAACCATGGTGGGGGTTAACCCACAAGAATTAATACCCTATTAAAAGTATCGTTTACAAATGAGAATGCACATGCATTTGGTCTCACTGCCCAGAGCTCATTGCTCAAATGGAGACTCACTGCCTATAGAAAGAATTACAAGAGAATTACAGAGAAAGTGAACTGATAAGATGCATCTACCAATGTAAGAGTTTAGTTTTAGAAGCATAAATACTGATTTTACACATTTCATCTTCACCCTGCTCTTCTTACTATTCTGCCTTCATTTGGACATTAGATTTTTGCTCCTTTCATATTTTCTCCATGTTCGCAACACACACTCCAAGATCATCCACAACAATTGGATATATATGTATCCGCATCTTGACTTGCAATCATTTACTAGTTGGCTACAATCAATTCTTAGAACTTTGATGAATGCTCTACTCTGTCAGCTAGATCCATGCATAACTTAGAGTGTAGACAAAACTTGCACTTTCAAATCATCAATCATGTCGACCATTATCATTGAAAATTGGTCAGTGTCAACCATCAAACATATATCATTTTCATACTTCTCCACAATTGATCTAGGGATTCTCTCCCTTGCATGCATCAAGCTCTGGAAATTTTTGAAGTAACCCCAAATAGCTGTCTTTTGTGTTTGAGCGTCCCCAAGACTATTTAGATGATCTCTAATTTTCTATGCCACTGGCCTATCAGATGTCCAATGTACTCCTGGAACTCCAGGCACTTCATTCATGAAATAGAAAAATAGACATATCACAAAGGAACCATACTTGAATGTATTTTTCTTATCTTTCTTTACTTTGCTCAAGTTTTCAATTAACTAATTTTGTAGCAATTCACATAGATCATAATCTGCATTCTCCTTCAACATCTTGTAAGCTGCATAAATTGTAGTTCTGGATACTGAGTTCTCCCTGTTGGAGTGATAGATCTTGTAGCCTATAACCATAGAAGCAAATTTAACATCCGGTTCAATGATATCATTAACTGTCATTACTCTCTTGTCATATTTTGATCCGGTTGCCTCAGTAACTATTTGATTCTTCATAGCTTTTAATGTAGGTAAACCACCGGTTGCATTTAACCCTGTAACAATTCTGATAACATCCTTTGTGATCTTAAATGGCTTCAGCAACCATATGAACTCATCATGGATCCGGCTTAACACATATCTAACCCATTCATTTTCATCAAAGGATGGAAATTTAATAACTTGCATGAAGTGTTTGCTCTCTAGGGTTTCATACTCCAGTTTCAATTGACAATTGTCATTATTCAGATGTTTTTCAAATAAATCTAGCAGTTTTAGATTTCCAAACTCCTTTATATTGTAGTGGATATAAGCCCTAATGTCCTCGACATGTAAAACTCCATACGAAACTCCAGAAAATGCACCTAGCTGCTTGATCTCAATAGATTTGTGTGGATGTTTCTTGAACTTGGGATGAGACCTCTAAGTAATATTTACAAATAGTGGAGTAGCCATTGCAGTGATTGAAAATTCAAAGATTTTGCAAGAAATAGAAATACCTTGTTTCGTAGATTAGGGTTTTGAACAGAAATCCTCTTTGTGCCCTTAACTCTTGTGAATTCTTAGCTTCTGAGCTCATTTGCTTCTTCTTTTCTACTCTCTTTTGATGCAAAGTGGTCAAATGAGGAATGAATGGCCTTTTATGCTCTGCAACACCTAATTTGCCTTTACAATAATGCCCTACCCTAACAGATCTGGTGACTATGTTTACCAAGTAGTCTCTCATGAATCACTCCACAATTTTCCATAGTCACTTCTTTCCTTCCAAAAATCCTTCCAACTATTCTGAAACAATCTAATATACCTTTTCCTAATGTGCCAGATCCAAGCACTTTCTTACTGGTTGGCAAAATTTGATTTACAATGCTGCTCCCCCTGAGCTAGAGCTCCCAATTCAATTCCCAGAGGAATTTCCAGCACTAGATTCTGGTGCGGATCCATCACCACAGTTTATTTCACATTTCTTCACCCATTTCTTGCTCATTTCATTCACATCAACCTTGCCCTTTCCTTTGTCTTGCTTTTGTTCATCCAGATTTCTGCTTATCGGACCTCTTCTTCCATTATTCCTGCCTCTGTAGAACCTTGCAATATGTCTGGATTTGTTGCAATTAAAGCACACAATCTTGCTTTTCTGACAATCACAAGTTGGAGCTGGTTTTGATCTGCAATGTATTGCCATATGCCCAACTTGTTGCATGAAAAGCATCTCCCATTGAATGCTTGTTTGTTCTTAGGAGGATTCATTGATCCACTTTTGTACTCATCGACCTTGTGACCCATCCTTTTGCAGTTAAAGTATTGTCCTGAGAATGATGATGCATTCTAATTTTCATGACTCCTGCATTGGTTAGCTTTATGGCCATATTTATTACATTTGAAGCAATAGCCATTGAAAGATGGATACCTTTGAGCATTAGGCTACCTTACCGAAGGCTTTCTAGGTCTGTTCCTTTCATTTCCTGATATTTCTTTAGTTTATCTTTTAGCATTTCAATGGTAGCATCAACATCCCTAAGTTCATCTTTTAGATCAGCTATTTCTACTTTATACTGAGCATTATCTTCTAGGGCCAAATGGAGTTGATCCTTGAGTGAACCCATTGAATCCTCTTCCAAGATCTTTTCAAGCTTCTTGTAAGGAACCAAGCTCTGATACCAATTGTTAGAAACAAGGCAAACAACTGAGAGGGGGGGTGAATCAGTTGTTTCAAAACTTTATTATTTTCTGCAAATAATACTTCCTTTCAGCATTCCAAACAATATCAATAACTTAACCAAGAAAAGCAGCAAACACAAGTGCAATATCAGAAGCACATAACACAATTGACACCAAGATTTTTAACGTGGAAACCCAGTTAAGGGAAAAACCACGGTGGGGGTTAACCCACAAGAATTAATACCCTGTTAAAAGTATTGTTTACAAATGAGAATGCACATGCATTCGGGCTCACTGCCTAGAGCTCACTACTCAAATGACGGCTCACTGCCTATAGAAAGAATTACAAGAGAATTACAGAGAAAGTGAACTGATAAGATGCATCTATGAACGCAAGAGTTTAGTTCCGGTTAAGCATACATACTGATTTTACACATTTCATCTTCACCTTGCTCTTCTTACTGTTCTGCCTTCATTTGGACCTCAATTTTTTCTCCTTTCATATTTTCTCCATGATCACAACACACACTCCAAAATCATTCACAACAATTGGATATATATGTATCTGCATCTTGACTTGCAATCATTTACCAATCGGCTACAATCAATACTTAGAACTTTGATGAATGCTCTACTCTGTCAGCTAGATCCATGCATAACTTAGAGTGCGGACAAAACTTGCACTTTCAAATCATCAATCATGTTGGCCATTATCACTGATCATCATCAACTATCCAACAAACAACTTTCATACATCTAGAATCAGGATCTACTGCAAGGTCGGCCTGTTCTTCTTCTGACTGCTCAATCAAACTAGAACCCGATACTCAGAGGCTAATATCTTTTGAGTCCTTTATCACCAAGGAAAAAATTCTAGATTTAGACTATCTTGACAATGCTTATGACTCCCTTAGAACCGTAGCTAACCATGACTTCCCACCAGAGAGATCCAGACCAAAATATCGGACCCTATCACTGCTCTGTTCCTGACTGCCCAGACTTAGACAAATTCTTACTCTGACTTCTAGTTTGACCAAATTGAGTAATACAGATGGGTAAAATGGTCTTAGTTGCCATCAATGACAACACCAGTCAATGTGAAGCAGTGTCTCTTGCCAACAAAAACCGTGGTGGGTGTTAGCCCACAGAAATATATAAGTTATAACAATACCGAAAATCAGAGGCTCACTACCTACGGGGGCTCACTACCCAAAATGCTCACTGCAAAGATTGGCTAACTACTAGGGGGTGGCTCATTGCCAAAGATTTTTGAACTAAGATAATATCATCTACTCCATGCCATGGTTCAATTCCATTGAAGTGCAATGCATTTCCTCTACTCTTCTCTATCTTTACACTTCGCACTTATCTTCTCATCTTGCACAAGGATTTCATTTTCATAATTCATTACATGTCTTTATACAATTCATCAACCTTGGAATGTACATCAAGGTTGGCATTACATTCATCAATTGTTGGAACAATCTCCAAGGTCAGCATTACAAACATACATAAAATAGGTCTTGACCTAATACAAAAAAAATTTAAGAAAAAGATGTAAAGATGTATGCAGATCACATCACACCTTAGTTGGGACTCAAATGCAATCCTTCACATCATGACATGCTTCTACAGTCTCCACTGCATCTCCACAATTAGTGAAATCAACCAAGTCGGCCAAGACTGGCGAGAACACTAGGTCTTCTAGGAACAATCTTCAACCATGATCTAGATTTCTCTTCATGAACCAATCTAAAGGTAGGAACATGATCATGAGACATACACAAGCACACTGTAATCACTAAGAACATCTGCACAACCTCTAACCACTTTATTGATGATATTCTTCAATCTGGAGCACATAAGCTTAACTATCATCAACTGCCATAAAGGAAAAATCACTTGTGGGCCACCAAACCATGAACCATTAGAGATGAAGGCACTTATCATCATTCAAACTTAATTCCAAAACCACAGACTATGAAACATCAATGCAGAGAAATGTGGAGCAGAATACTTTCCCTCTGACACAATTGAATACACAGAAAAAGAAGGTTTCACTCTGATAAACACAACTCACTCAAATCTTCATGCAGAGAGCTCAAAATCAAAACATAACATCTTCATACATGACTCTAAATGACTTCCAAACCATAGGCAAATATATTCACTGTTCAGGAAATGCGGAGCAAACTTTTGGACTATTCTTTTGAATACAATACATTGTTTCCATTGCAACACATTGTTTCCACCGGAGGAGCTAATTTTCTCAATATCCTCAACATCAGGATCACTTACATAAGTAAATATAAAGCATCTCACTCATTACAAGTAAAAAATAAAATAAGAGCATAGTTGACACCAATTATAACACAGATATGTTGACATCAATGACAACACCGATTAGGCACATACTTGCAATAATCTCCCCCTTTGTCATTGATGGCAACATATGATGTGCAAAACTATAAAGACCATCAAGAAAAGATTCTCCCCCTTTCTCTTTACACATCTGCACCCTTTCTTTTCTAAGTTTTTCACATGATTTCTCTCCCCTTTTGACATCAATGGAAAAGGGCACATACTTTCATCCTACTACTCTGCTCCAATACTTTCTTTTTCAGGAACTCATACTGAAAACATCTAGCTACTCCCCTTGAGAGGTGAGACTTTGGGTACCACTAGACTGATCCAATTTCTATTAGAATTAATCCAGACAACTGAGAGGGGGGGGTGAATCAGTTGTCTCCAAAATTAATCTTTTCCTTTCTTTAAAACTTCTTTCACTACTGTCAATTTGATTAGTGATGCAAACATTAATCCATATGACATTAACACAGAAGCAAAAACATAATCAACACATTTGACACCAAGATTTTTGACGTGGAAACCCGATTAAGGGAAAAACCACGGTGGGGGTTAACCCACAAGAATTAATACCTTGTTTTACAAATGGGAATGCACATGCATTTGGGCTCACTGCTCAAATGGAGGTTCACTACCTATGGAAATATTACAAGAGAATAACAGAGATTTGAACTGATTAATGGCATCTATCCATGCAAGAGTTTCAGTTCCGGTTAAGTACAAAAACTTATCTTACACAATTCATCCTGGCTCTGCTCTTCATACTGTTCTACCTTCATTCACACTTAGGATTTCTGCTCTTCTCACATCCACCTTATTCGCACACACCACACACACTTAATCATCCAATTACATTGACTATATATATCCACAACATGATGTACAATCATTCTATCAGTCAGCTTCAACAACACTTAGAACTTTTATGAATGCTCTGCTCTGTCAGCTAGATCTATGCATAACTTAAGGTGCGGAACAAAAATTGCTCTTAGAATTCATTACTCATGTCGACCACTATCACTAATCACCACCATTTGTCCAACAAGCTACTTCCATACATCTAGAATCAAGATCTTCTGCAACGTCTGTCTGTTCTTCTTCTGTCTGCTTTGACAAATTGGAACCCAATACTCAAATGCTAATATCTTTTGAATCCTTCATCACCGGAGAACAAAAATCTATATTTTGAGTGTCTTTACAATACTGTCAACTACCTTAGGTCTGCAACAAACCATTCCTTTCCACTAGAGGGATCTGGACCAAGATACCAGACTCTATTACTGCTCTGTTCTTAATTGCCCGAACATAGACAAATTCTGATTTTGACTTCCGGTAAGAACAGCTTGTGTTATGCAAATGTTTAGGATGATCTTAGTTGCCATCAATGACAACACCTATCAAGTGAAGTAGTGTCTCTTGCCAACAATCTCCCCCTTTGGCATTGATGGCAACACTTGGTAAAAAATAACCAAGTGTCTTAGTGCAACTCCCCTTTGTCTATACACTCGTGCCCTTCACTTATTCTGGTTCTCCCCCTTTGCTGAATTCCTCATTTTTCACTGCCCTTCATTCCCCCTTTGACATCAATGGCAAAGGGTGGGATCCACAAGCCAAAACTCCCAAAAATTCTGTATGTACTGCCGCATATGTACAATTAATCATCAACTTCTATTTACATAAACTTGAGAATGTCTGCAAAACTAGTTTTTATTTGCACAAGTTTGGAGGCCCAAGTACTCTTCATTCCATCCAAAGTTGAGATGTACCCACTCAACAAAAATGAATATGCTTTTGCCTTTGATAGATCTGATGGATCACTGGTTTGAACTACAGTCTGAGCTTTAGATAGGGCATTATGCATTGTCTCTAACTTAGGGCCAATCAATCCCCGGAGCTCACACATCCTCTTCATAATGTTACCCTTTTCTTTGACAAGCCTCTTTATCTCATCTATCAGGCTGATTACATGACATTCTTGACTTATAGGCGAAACTGTTAGAGGATCAAAATTTTGAGAGAGATTTGACATTTTTTGTTCTTGCTTCTTTATCTCTTTCTCAATATATTCATTAACTTTGGGCCATGATAGATAGAATTTGTACAAGTCACTTCCATCATTTAGAGCATTCTAAATACTCTTTATGCTAATACCAAGTATTTCTCTATCATTTCCTATTAGGTTTTTTATTTCACAAAATTTCTTATCCAAGAACTCTTTTTGAACTTTTGCCTCCGCAGATTTCTCAAAGGACTCAAAATGAGTATTTACAGAACTTACAAGATTTTTTAGATGTTTGGAGGGGGAATTAGATGGACTCTTCTGATAGGTAGGCATCAGCTTCTCCAAAATTCTGGATGCAAGCCCCAGTAGCTCATTGTCCTCCATGTGGAACTTCAATATCTTTTCTCTAGCCTTTACTTGGGTGAATGATGCTATTTTCATCAGTTGAATTGGAGAAAGAGCATCTGGATTGGCTAGATCTTTAAGTAGTTCAGGTTCATCAAGCTCAATCATTTCTTTTCCAAGAAGACTTTTCACTACATCTACAGTGTCTCTTGCAACATTCTCTGAACTATTCATTTGTTCATCAGATTTCTCAGTATTTGCTTTGTGTGCTTCAACATTTGCACCATCTTCTTCTACTTTATCTTTCTTTTCTCTTTCTTCTTCTTTCTCTATTTTATTATTCTCTATGTTCTTTGCAGAGGGACTCTTTTCTGTTTGTTCACCACTTGCTACCTGATCTGGAAGGCCCTGTGAAGTAGTAATATTATCTTCTTTTCCTGACGTATTTGGTGGATTAAGAGTATCTCCTACATCAACTACTCTAGCCATCATTTCTGTATCCTCTTGATTTGCTTGTTCTTCTTCCAGAATAGAGGCTTCACCCAACTCAGATTGCTGTTCAATGATGTTCTCTTCTTCACCATCCGGAACTTCTTCTGTGACTATGGGAAAATTGTGCTTCTTCAATGCTTTCAAAATAATTTCTTGAGTTTCTTCAACGATTTCACTTGTTTCTCCAAGCATGAGTTTGTTCATTCTCTTTTTGCTTCTAAAGTCATATTTGACTTCCTTGAATATCATATTTATTTGTTTAGGTGAAATCTGAGGACACAAAGTTATTAGCTCATGTTCCTTGATTTCTATGTCCTTGCACTTGGCATTTTCTTTTCTCAACTCTAAAATATCAGCTAGACTTTGTGGCAACTCAGAAGTTATCTCAATCAGTGCCTTGTTATAGATGTTAAGATATTTGACAGTTGCTTCCTCCAACACCCTTTTATCCACATCACTGTATTCATCATAGAATTCAATCATGGGTCTTAGATTACCATCTATAATGATTGACTCTATCATGTCTTCCAGGGAGAGTGTGGGCTTCTTAATAGATTCCTCATATGCTTCTGTCTTTTGCTTTTTACTGGTCCTTTGGATTTTGGAGGACTTCTCTTTTGCAGCTTTTGTTCCAGTGACCTCCTTGATTTCAATGTCAAAATCTGTATCTTCTTCTTTTTCTCGTATGCTTACATAGATCCGGGATGCTTTTGTTTTCTTCCTTTTCTCCCATTTTCTAAATGATTTTGCTTTTGGTTTTGTAGTTTTGGAAGGAACAGGGGTAGAAGTAGAGCTTCTAGTAGTTCTTGAAGTGGAAGAGAGTTCCACCAGAGCACTTGTTTGTTTCCTATCGTGTTTCTCTTTCTCTGTCTTTTTAGTTCTTTCTCTAAATTTCCTCATAGCCTCCTTAGTTAGGCCAAGATTTTTAGCTAACTGTTCAACTTCTTTTCTTACTTTCCTATTGCTTTCAGGTTCTCTCTGCTCAATATGCAATTTTAAGTCAAGCTCCTCATAAGTTCCAAATCTTTCAACCGTTGTGTCTTTAGGATTGCTTAGAAGATGTTGAGCATACATATTCAAGATTTTTCCATCTACTTCATACCCCATGGGCATGATCCAAGTAGTTCTAGGTTCCACTGCTTCCATTAGACACTAATCAGTATCAACCATGAAGCATATTTCATTTTTGTACTTCTCAACAATTGATTTAGGGATTCTTTCCCTTAAGTGCATCATACTCTAAAAATTCTTGAAGTAACCCCATATTGCAATTTTCTGAGCCTTGGAGTCACCAATGCTGTGAAGATGATCTTTAATTTGAATGGCAACTAGCTCATCCTTAGTCTAGTGTACACCTTTTACCCCAGGTACCTCATTCATAAAGTAAAAGAATAGACATAGAACCAATGTACCATACTTGAAAGTGTTTTTCTTGTCTTTCTTGATTTTGTTTAAGTTTTCAATCAGTTGATGTTGCAGTAATTCACACAAGTCATAATCAGTAATCTCCTTTAGCATCTTGTATGTAGCATATATGGCTATTCCTGAAATAGAATTTTCTCTGCTAGAGTGGTAAATCTTGTACCCAATCACCATGGAGGGGAATTTGACATCGGGTTCTACAATATCATTAATGGTCATTGCCCTTCTATCAAACTTGGCACCGGTAGCATCAGTCACTACCTAGTTTTTCACGGCTTTCAACATGGGCAATCCTCCAATTGAGTTTAACCTAGTTACAATTCTAATAGCATCCTTTGTAATCTTGAATGGTTTTAACAACCAAATGAATTCATCATGCATCTGACTCAAAACATATCGGACCCATTCATCCTCATCAAATGTTGCAGACCCCATAATCTAAATAAAGTGTTTATCCTGTATTGCCTTATACTCGGGTTTAAGTTCATGATTTTCATCCATGAGTTATTTCTCAAACAAGTCTACATACCTTGAATCTCCAAATTCATCTGTGTTAGCATGAATATAAACCCTAATGTATTCAACATGCAACACACCATATTGAACACTTGAAAAAGCACCTAACGGGTCAACTTTTATTGATTTGTGAGGATGCTTCTTAAATTTGGGTCGAGGTCTCTCAGTAATGTCAACAACATGAGGAGTAGCCATCTCAATGGATCTCAAATTCAAGGCTTTACAAAGAGGTACCTTTTTCTTTTGCGGGGTTAGGGCTAATCAATTTCTGGTTGAATTCGCTTCTTTGTGCCTCAGTCTTCTGGATTCGTAGCTCAAATGCTCTTCTTCTTGTTTCCTCTATATGCAAAGTGGTTCAAATGAGCGTCCAAGTGACCTTTTATCTTTTGAAAAACCTAATTTTGGCTTTGTAATAAATGTGTTGCCCTAACTATATCCAGTTACTCTGTTTTTGATAGTTCTTCAGGAATTACTCCGTAAGTTTTCATATCAACATCTTTTTTTCCAGAAATCCTTCCAAGGGTTCTAAAATACTCAAGAATCTCTTTTCTCATTGTGCTAGATTTAGGCACTCACATACTGGTTGGGGGAATTTAATTTCCAATGTTGCTCCCAAATCAATTCCCAGAGGAATTTTCAGCACCAGATTCTAATGCGGACCCATCACAATCATTTATTGTATCTTTCTTTACCCAGGTCTTGTTTATTTCATTCCGTATCTCATTCACATAAATTTTTCTTTTGCCTTTGTCTTGTCTCTATTCATCCAGTTTTATGTTTACCAGACCTCTTCTTCCATTGTTCCTACTTCTGCAGAATCTTGTAATATGACCAGATTTATTGCAATTAAAGCACACAATATTCCCTTTCTTATAAACTTGATTTCCTCTTGTTTTGCATTGATTAGCCATGTGTCCAAATTTATTGCAAGCAAAGTAGTAGCCATTGAAAGAATTGCCATTAGAGTTATTCATTATCATATTTCTACATTCATTGGATTTGTGACCATACCTCTTACATTTGAAGCATTGACTGAAGAAGGATGGACCATTTTAATTTGCTCTTCTTCTATACTGAGTAGCTCTATGACCAAATTTATTGCAATTGAAACAATTTCCATTGAATGATGGATATCTTTGAGCATTAGGCTGTCTTACCGGAGGTTTTCTAGTTCTGTCACTCCTATTCCTCGATTGAAAATTTCTGTTTGGATCTGGAGCTTTCACCTTTCTCATATCCAGGATTATGCTTATCATTATCCTTTTTCTATTTTTCAATCAGTGCTTCAAGTTTAGCTGAACTTATTTTGAACTTCTCCTTATACTCATTTGCAATTTCTAGGTCATGTCTGAGAGTGATAATCTGTCTCTCAAGTTCTCTCTCATTGTTTTTGCTTTCTTATAGATTAGATTCTAGGAGGCCAACTATTCCATCCAATCTACAACATTCTTCAATTCTCTCTTTTAGATTTTGCTTTATCTCTTCTTCAGTTTTCTTTCTATCTTCAATTTCCTTGGTTAGTCTCATTACCCCAATTTCCATTTCATGTCTTAGGACAACAACTTCTTTAGCTAACTTTTCACATTCTTTTGTCTTCTCTTTCAGGGCCTTGTCTTCCAATTGAAGAGGTTGCTCCATTTCTTTTGCATTAGATTTTCTCAATTTTTATTTTGGAATTTCAATGAAGTCTTCAGCCTTTTTGAGTTTATCTTGCAGCTCTTGGAATTCTGCCTTGGATTGCTCAAGATCATCTAATCCAAGATTAAGTTGCCCTTGAAGGTTATATTCATCCATCTTTACTACCTTCCCAAATCTTCCTTAAGCTGTTAAACTTTTCCAAAGGAACCTTGCTCTGATACCAATTGTTAGAATTAACCCAGACAACTAAGAGGGGGGGTGAATCAGTTATCTCCAAAATTAATCTTTTCCTTTATTTAAAACTTCTTTCACTACTATCAATTTGATTAGTTATGCAAACATTAATCCATATGACATTAACATAGAAGCAGAAACACAATCAACACATTTGACACCAAGATTTTTGATGTGGAAGCTTAGTTAAGGGAAAAACCACAGTGGGGATTAACCCACAAGAATAATACCATGTAAAAAGTATTTTACAAATGGGAATGCACATGCATGCAGGCTCACTACCCATAGCTCACTGCTCAAATGGAGGCTCACTGCCTATGGAAATATTACAAGAGAATAACAAAGATTTGAACTGATTAATAGCATCTATCCATACAGAGTTTTAGTTCTGAATAAGTATAAAAATGGATCTTACACATTTCATCTTGGCTCTGCTCTTCTTATTGTTCTACCTTCATTTGCACTTAGGATTTCTACTCTTCTCACATCCACCTTATTTGCACACACCACAAACACTTAATCATCCAATTACATCAACTATATATATCCACAACATGATCTACAATCAGTCTATCAGTCGGCTTCAACAACACTTAGAACTTTTATGAATGCTCTGCTCTGTCGGCTAGATCTATGCATAACTTAAGGTACGGACAAAAACTTGCTCTTGGAAATCATTACTCATGTCAGCCACTATCACTGATCACCACCATTTGTCCAACAAGAAACTTCCATACATCCGGAATCAAGATCTTTTGCAAGGTCTACCTGTTCTTCTTCTGTCTGCTCTGACAAATGGGAACTCGATACTCAAATGCTAATATCTTTTGAATCCTTCATCACCAGAGAACAAAACTCTAGATTTTGAGTGTCTTTGCAATGTTGTCAACTACCTTAGGTCCACAGTAAACCATGCCTTTCCACCGTAGAGATCCGAACCAAGATACCGAACTCTATTACAGCTCTGTTCTTAACTGCCTAGACTTAGACAAATTCTAATTCTGACTTTCGGTAAGAACAACTTGTGTTATGCAGATGTTTGGGATGATCTTAGTTGCCATGAATGACAACACCTATCAAGTGAAGCAGTGTCTCTTTCCAACAATTCCATGCATCTTAGTTTATGGTAAGAGGGGTAATTACCCCTAGCTTTTCTCTGAGATACTCAAAAGTATCCTTAAGCAGAGGCTTGGTGAAGATATCTACAATCTGATCCTTGGTAGACACATATTCCAGCTTTACTTCATTCTCTATCACCTTTTCTCTTAGAAAGTGATACCTTATATATATATTCTTTGTTCTTGAGTACATCACTAGATTCTTTGAAATATTTATAGCACTTGTATTGTCATAGAAGATTGCAATTGGATCTTTATACACAACTCTTATGTCCCTCAAAGTCTGCTTCATCCATAACACTTGAGTACAACAACATGCTATTGTAATATATTTTGCTTCTGTAGTTAATAAAGAGATTGAGTCTTGTTTCTTTCTCAGCCATGAAACCAATCTGTTACCCAAAAAGACAACACCTCCACTTGTACATTTTCTATCATCAGTTCATCTCTAGCCCAATTAGCATATGTATAAGCATTGAGAATGAAGTCATTATCCTTCGGATATCATAAGCTATGATTCAATGTGCCTTTTAAATACCTCAAGATTCTCTTTACTGCCATCAAATGTAATTCTCTTGGATTTGTTTGAAATCTTGCTATTATCAAAAAAATGTGAACAATAACATAAACAACTAATCATCCAATAACTCAATAGAAAATGATGTAAACACCAGTAAACAAAGGATATACCTTAGAAGATTGATTTACCTCTATGCTTCCATTGTTTACCTATCTGCTCTTGATCTTGATGGTAATGAAGCCTTCAGAAGTGTGTACACCCTTGCTTGTTGAAGATGACAAGAATAGAATGGTTGTGATATGGAATGTGCAATGGAGACTAAGCTACTATGCAACTATAATGGAGATGGGTTGATGGAGACATGGTGATGATAATGGATTGATAATGCAAATGGTTGATAACTTTGCCAAAGGCATGCTGTAATGATTCCTGCAGAGTAAGATTACAAATGCTCAGATGGATTTTTGAAATGGGTATGAGGACCTTGTTTATATAGGCTGAGGGAAGACCAAATCCAAGTGTCAATAGATCCATAATTCGAGGAATTTCCTGAGTTGTGTATGGTTGAGAAAGTTTGAGGGAATGTGCGTGAATCAAAAGAGAACAACTGTCCAAGCTCCTTCATGCATCAGGGGAGTTAACAGAATAGACCAATCAGTTAAGTGAATTGATTCGGGAGTTGACTAAATAGATTGAGGAGTTAATCAATGGACTAATTAGTTAATTGGGTTGATTGGGGAGTTGACTGAATAGATTGACCAGTGAACTCAAATGACTAATTAGTTAATTGATTTGATTGGTGAGTTAACTAATTTGACTGGAGGATAAATAGGACATGTGGGTGAGGGAATAATTAGGTAATTGAATATTAAAATATTTAATTATTTGTGCAACATGGTGAGGTGGAAAGGTGAGGGGATAATTAGCTAATTAAATATTAAAATATTTAATTATGTGTGCAACATGGTGAGGTGGATTTATAAAATTAGGACTTTGGAATAGAGAAATTTAGGATTATTTAAATAATGTGGAATTATTTAATTGTGAGAGACATTAGAAGAATTTAGGGATTTTAATTAAATAAATTAATTTTTATTTAATTATGGGATAATGAACCAATCAAATAAACTTAGAATATTTATTTAAGTGATAGAAGAATAAGAATTAAGATAAATATTAAAATATTTACTTAATTCGACACAAGCCAATTTTAGGTGTATACATTTTTCCCCTCTTTGATGCAATGTGTTTTATCATGTTGTTTCAAAGAATAAAAAAATTTTGCGATTTGATACACCCCCAGTTTGCCCTTGGTACAGGTTTATGACGCTAGGATGCCCCCTCAAGGGATTGGACAGGAAGAAGTGATGATAGGATGACAGAGGATCTCACGATGAGACAAGCTAAATGATAGGTTGGGGTGAAGAAAATGGAGGATGCAAGATAAGGGATGGATGAAAGAGTTAAATGACACACTATGCAAGATAAATTGATAACACACACCAGCAAGAAAGCAAGTATGCACAAATGATACAAGAACAAACAAGGTATTGCCCTTGTCTAGCCATAAATCGATGATTAATCGATAATGATTGATGATGATAGTGTTGTCATTACGGAGAACGATATATCCCTAGACCAACACAAATATGTGGGAAAGATATATCCCACTATCAATGATGATTGACTAATTTGGTTTACAATGAGATTATGATCGAGACCATTGATTGTGATTGGATAATTTGACAAGATTGATTAACTTGATTGGTATGGATTAAGGATGGACTTGCATTTGGATCATTGCGTGGATTGATTAGATAAGGGTTTGAACGAATTGATGGAAGAATTGATTAGAAGAATAAACTTGGACAAACAAAAGAAAAGACTTTGGATCTTAGGACACTTGGATAAATGGTACTTATGGAATGCTTATAAATGAGGTGAAATGCAAATTTGGTATGTATGGATGTGGAGGTTGTCATCTTCATATATGCAAGTATTTGAAGTACTTTGTTTTATCATTGAGCATTTTTTTTTGTTTCTTTTCTCTTTAAAATGTTGTAAGAAAATACAAGCATCTAGGTATAATTGAACCATGATGACCTGAGTATCTCTTACATGGATTTTGATATAGCAAGTCGATACAAGCATCCAGTCAAAATTGAATCTAGATGACCTGAGTATGCCTTGCATGTAAATAGACAAGGATTGCCCCCTTTCATGTTTAGACCTCTTAAGTCCTCAATGATCTTTTGTTGATCATGTCATTAGACAAAAGTCGTCACATTACTAAAGATTGATCCACAAACAACAAACCAATAAAATAATTATGCCCCCATCAGAGCTCCTCTAGTTTTTGACATCCTTGAGTAGCATAGAAAGACATAATAACAAAAATCAAGACATAAGATTTTAACCATTTTAACAAACACAAATGTTCTTACCATAGTTATGTTTTCTTGCAACGAAAATAGATACAATCATCATGATGGTTTTTGGTCCATTGTGTCTTGTTTATATGTCGAGTTCTTTGTGTCAAGGACTTTTATTTGATGAGGTTCATTTGGTACTACTGCTTGTTGTCTGGTGATGGTATTGAGATCCTTATTGTGATCCTCTGAGACGTGGGACATTCAAGAATCCAACTCTTCAACTAGGTCAAGGATTTTGCTCCTAGTCAAGTAGAGGATTGGTTTATTATGGATGAACTAACAATAGATGTGAAGAGACGGGCCCTAAGAGACTGACCTAGTGCCTCACGGGCTCATTGATAAATGGCCTTGCCTATGTGACGACACAAAGGCAACGTAGTTCAGGGAGGACTTTGTTTACCTAGGACCTAGGCGATGGGAAATGGTGTGGATGCGGATGGACAAACGAATAGGGGATATGAGATGGGATGGATGGGAAAGGAGCCTCAGGGGTACATCGATGATGGCCTTGCCTACATGATAGCTCAAAGGCAACGTAGTTCGACAACGGTTCAATGGATTGGTTGAGGATGGATGACAAGATGGATGCAAGTTTGGATTGGCAGCCTGATGGAAGAAGGTGATAAGGATGAGTGAACAACAAGCCATGGTAGGTATCTCAATGTGATTGGGTGGATGCAGTTAGTAAGGATGAATGAGGGACAAGGTAGGAAAAGTTGGAGGAGGTGGTTCTATCACAAGTAGCACCTATTTACCAGGTTTTCACCACTTGCTTTTAGTTGCACGGTAGCTAAAATACACATGACACCTGTTTGCCAAGTTTTCATCATGGTATCTATCCAAGGTGCCTATTTACTAGGTTTTTACCAGAGGATGATTTTTTTATTGTTTTTCCACTTTTTTTGATTTTTTTGCTATTTTTGACCTTTCTTGATGTTTTTAATTTTTTGATTTTTTTGACTCCCTTGCATTGGGATTTAGGTGTAGAATTTTTGGAGATGCGTGTTGTTGATGGGATCATCAAACAGTTCACCTTTTGATGTAGCCAATTGATAAGCACCTGATGCATAGGTAGCAATGATGACATAAGGACCCAACCATTTGGATTCAAACTTACCTTTCTTCTCTCTGTCTTGCTAATTCCTAGGATTCTCTCTGAGGACTAGGTCACCAACCTGAAATACCCAGGGTTTTACTCTATGGTTGTAACTTTTGGACATCCTTTGTCGTTAAGCCTTGAGATGGTTAAAGGCCTGTTGCCTTCTTTCTTCCAGTAGCTCTAACTTGAAGTCTGGATACTCTGTACTCTTCATTAGATATGAGGCCTTTTAATGATACTCGCAATAATGGGATCTCAACTTCAATGGGCAAGATGGCTTCAGAGCCATAGATGAGGGAATATGGCGTTGCACCTGTGGGTGTGCGAATACTTGTGTGGTAGGCCCACAGTGCGGGATTCAATTGGATGTGCCAATCATGGCTAGCATCATTGACAATATTTTTCAAGATTTTTAAGATGGTTTTATTTGATGCCTCTTCCTGGCTATTTCCTTGGGGGTAATATGGGGTGGATAAATGATGTTGGATGTGGAATTTGTCACACAGTTCTTTGACATCGTGATTTTTGAATGGTCATCCATTATCTGTGACAATGGATAAAGGGATACCATAGCAGCAAATGATGTAGTTCAGGATGAAAGACGCAATTTGTTTGCCTGTGACATTGGTGAGGGGTATGGCTTCAATCCACTTCATAAAGTACTCAGTAGCGGTTATGATGAATTTATGGCCGTTGGATGATGGTGGATGTATCTTGCCCACTAAGTCGAGTCCCCATTGACAAAAGGGCCAAGGAGTCATTAAAGGTTGTAGCTCCTATGTTGGTGCATGTGTTAGGTTCCCGTGGATTTCACATTTCTTGCACCTCTTTACAAAATGATAGGAGTCCTTTTCCATAGTTGGCCAATAGTATCCCATGCGTATGACTTTCTTAGCTAGGTTAGGACCACTAGAGTGGGTCCCACATATATTGTCATGCACTTTGCTCAGGGCAGTTTGATATTCCTCGCTATTGAGACACCTAAGGAGAGTACCATCTAGACCTCATTGGTATAAGGTGTTGGCGTTAATGGCATAACAGGATGCTTGGCGAATGAAGGTTTGCTTTTGGTTATTTGAGAGATCAGATTGTAGGGTATTCTCTTTTAGATAGGCAAATATTTTTCTGTATAGGGGAAAATTAGATCCTACAATGTGGAAAATGATGTGGGATTCAGGGGTGTCATATGCAGGATGGGAGACTAGCTCTACCAAGAACTCATAACGTGATTGGTTTTTAGGGATATCGAGGAGAGATGCAATCATTGCCATGGCGTCTACTACTTTGTTCTCTATCCTTGGTATCTACTCAAAAGAGATATCAACAAAGTATTCTTTGAAGTTGTCTATCATACATTTGTATGGTATTAACTTCTCATCCTTTGTTTGGTAGTCGTCGTTCACTTGGTTGATGACCAGTTGTGAGTCACCATACACATGAAGTTCTGTGATGTTCCATTTAACCGCCAGCTTGATGCTAATGACTAGGGCTTCATACTCCACCACATTGTTAGTGTAAGGAAAGAGTAGTCTGTATGATTTTGGAATGGTGTCACCATTAGGTGTGTTCAACTAGATACCTGCCCCAGACCCATGCTGAGTATATGATCCGTCGAAGTAGAGTTTCCAGGTTGTTGTGGTTATGTGAAAGATATAGTCATCTGGAAATTCAAAGCTCAATGGGTTATCATCTGTTAAAGGCGCATCTACCAGTTGATCTGCAAGTACTTGCCACTTTATTGTGCGCATGTCTACATACTCAATGTCAAATTCACTGAGTAGCATGACCCATTTTCATAATCTACCTATAAGGGTAGCTTTGTTGAGCAAATATTTTAATGGATTGATCTTTTCTACTAGCTTGATGGAATGTGATAGCATGTAATGTCTCCATTTTTGTGAAGCAAAGACCACAGTGAGGCATGCTCTTTCAATTGACATGTAATGTAGCCTATAGCCGACTAGTGTTCTGCTGATGTAATAAATTGCTTGTTCTTTTCCTTCATGATTTTGCTATGCAAGCAGAGCTCCCAAAGCTATTGGTATAGCGGAGATATAAAGTAGCAGAAGATTGCCCTAGATTGGTGGCATCAATATGGGTGGTTTCATGAGATACTCCTTTAAATGTTGGAACGCTTGTTTGCACAAATCATTCCACTTGAAAGGAATGTTCTTATGGAGGAGTTGCATGAATGAGTGACACTTATCTGCCAATTGAGAAATGAACCTTCTAATAGATTATAGTTTTCCCTGTAGAGATTGTAGCTGAATGAGATTTTTGGGAGGTGGCATTTCCATGATGGCCTTTACCTTAGTTGGGTCTACTTCGATTCCATTGGCAGACATAATGTATCTGAGAAGCTTGCTAGATGTGACTCTGAATACGCACTTCTTTGGGTTGAGGTGCACATTAAACTGCTCCAATCTTGTGAAGATCTTGTCTAATACTACTAGGTGTCCTCTTGTGAGTGATTTTGCTAAGATATCATCTACATAATCCTCCATGATGATGTGCATCATGTCATGAAAGATTGTGGTCATGGCTCTCTGATATGTTGCCCCTACATTTTTCAATCCAAATGGCATGACGCACCAACAATAGGTGCCCCATGGACATGTGAATGCTGTCTTGTGTTGATCCTCTGGTACAATTTTGATCTGGTTGTATCCAGAGAAACCATCCATTAGGGACAACATAGTGTGCCCTACCATGGGATCTACAATAATGTCAATGTTGGGCATTACACAGTCGAACTCTTCCATCTAGTTTGGAGACAAGCACTATATTTGAAATCCACTTAGGATAGTCTATTGGTCTGATAAACCTGACATCTAGAAGCTTCTTCAGTTCTTGTTTACCATGAGTGCGATATGCGGGTGCATCTTCCTTAGTTTTTTCTTAACTGGCTTAGCTCCTGGAGCTAATGACAAGTGATGCATTATGAGATTTGGATCTAGCCCTAGCATATCCGCATATGACCAAGCAAGGTTGATTTGTTTCCTTTTGAAGAATTTAGTGAACTCTAGCTTCTCTTATGCACTTAAAGATTGTACCATATGGATCATCCTTGGATTTTCACATGTGCCAACATTGATTTGTTCTACTAGTTCCATCAAGATTGAGGATCTCTCCTGATGTATTAGATTGGGAAGAGGGTCAAGCCTTTCATCCTTCGGAGCCTTAGAGAGGTTTTCACCATTGGATACGTCTTTCATATTTTTACTATTTTCATGATCTAACACTGCTGTAGAGTGGTTTTCACCATTAGATCTATCTTTCATTTTTATATTTTTGAGACTGAAAGGCTTGGCACTCTCTCCAAAATAAGCCCTATCATTGAGTTCTATGGCATAGCCATATCTGTGATCCCCTGCGGGTATATGGTATCTAAGCTCTAGATAGTCTATGATGGCTTCATCATTTTGGAAGGCATCTAGCTCAGGGGTAGTGTATTGCAAGTCCCAATCTATGAGTTCTGGATGCAATAGTGGTAACGGGTCATTGGGTTGGTTTGTTTTGAGGGTATTGATGGTCAAGATGGAGGAGTTAAGGTGGTTATTATAAGCATTAACAATGATTGTGATGTTACTCTCTACAAGTTGATCTATTAAGTGTGGTATCATTCTTTCCTCATGAATCTCACTATCGTTATTATGTGGATCAAACTCTAGAGGTCTAGCCCTTGGACATTGTCCCTCATTAGTTGCATGGGTAGGGTCATACTCATGGACCACATCAATATCTTTTTCATCACAAGATAGTTCAGAGAGACTATCCCATTCATACTCATTGGAGTTTGTCTCACTCCATCCTTGTAGTTGGTGAATTTGCTATACTAGGTTAGTAGCAGATGTTTCTGTTTGTTTGCCTTTATGCTTGCCTATTCCCTTGGTCTTTGCTTTTCCAGTGTAGCCTAGCCCTGTAGTGTCTTAGGCTGTTAATGTAGGAGGTTGGATAGGTTTAGTGATACCTTCCTTTCTCAATCCTATGGGCCCATGACCATCATACCCCATTTTTTGTAGTATTGAGAATCCTTGACCATACCATTCAGTTTGTAATGTGGAGTGATGGTCTTGTTTCTTGGATAGACTGTCTTCTTCCTTATATATCCTACTCATCGCTCTCATCTTTGAGGCTCCCCCATTTGACAAACGGACCTTTAGTAGTTTCTAATGCCTTGGGTTTGCTCATGGAAGGCTTGTTGGAAACAAGGTAGATAACTGAGAGGGGGGGTGAATCAGTTATCTTAAATAATTTAACTTTCTGATCTTCTTTAACAATTAGTGCAACATCAAAACATATAAGCATACATAACCATGAGAGCAGAAATAAACTTAACACACATAACACAATGATTTTGACGTGGAAAACCCTGTTAAGGGAAAAACCACGGGGTGACTAACCCAAGATTGTATTCTCTCTTAAAAGAATAGAAGTATAAAATGGCACTTGCCAATTAGGGCTCACTGCCTGAGCACACTGCTCACAAGAGGCTCACTGCCTATAATAATTTATAGAAAGAAACCAAGTACTTGAACTGATGAGAAGCATCCACATATGCTGAGGTTCAGTTCCAGTTAGGCTCAATATACTGATCTACTGCACTTCATTCTTCCTCTGCTTTAGTGTTGCTGTTCTGTCACATACTGGACCTGTATTGCTACTTCCACACTGCTCTCTACTTTTCTTTGCACTTCACAACACATCACACACACCTTCACATCGAAATCGATCTGGTATTTATATCCGCACCAAGGATTTCAACATCTTTCTAGTCGGCATTCGGAATACTCAATATTTTCCCAACTCTAGGCTATCGGCTGACTCCTTGCTTACGAAGTGATGCGTATTAAAGAGATACTTATAGAAGTCATCAATCATGTCAGCCAACCATGAATGATCCCTCAAGAAACTTGATCATCATCAATATCTCATCCGGATTAAGGTCTGATGCTCTGCCGGTTAGTTCTTCTTCAGTCTACTCTACTAAGCAGGAAACCAACACTTAGGTGCTCATATCTTTTCACTCTTTCATTACCGGAGGCTCAATCTTTAGAATGTATCAGTCATGGTACTCCTCTTGACTTCCCCAAGTCCACACTTTGTTGAGATACTTTCTCTGAGAGATCCGAACCTGATTGTCAGACCTTGCTGCATGCTCTGTTCTTGCTCACTGGACCAAAATATTCTTCAATCTGACTTCTAGTATAGTCATACCATGTCCTGCAGATGTGTGGGATGGACTTTGTTGCCATCAATGACAACACTCACGAAGCAACACAGTGTCTCTTGCCAACAATCTCCCCCTTTTGTATTGATGGCAACACTTAGTGAAAAATGACTAAGTGTCACACTACACTCCCCCTTGGCTGATGCTCTATTCTAATGTACACTTTTTCGGAGCTCCCCCTTAGCTAGATTCCATATTTTTCACTACTCCTCACTCCCCCTTTGACATCAATGGAAAAGGGTAGAATCTGCACACCAAAATTTCCAAAAATCAACCTATACTTAGCCACATAAGTATATATACATGTTATACTTACATATACTGAAGTATATCTGCAAAGGTGGTCTTCAATTGTACCACTTTTGTCACCCAACTCTTCTTCATCCTGTCCAAAATTGAAATTTGACCACTTAGCAAAAATGCAAAAGCTTCTACCCTCTTTAGGTCTGTCGGATCACTGGTCTGGGCTGTGGTCTAGGCATCAGTTAGGGCCTCATGCATTGCCTCTAACTTGGGGATAATTATCCCTCTTAGTTCACCTAGCCTGCTTATTCTATTTTTCTTCTCCTTCTCAAGCCTCTTTATCTCATTTATAGTGGCAATAGTCTAGCATTCTTGATTCATTATGGATGAGGTGAGAGGATCAAAACTCTGGGATAAACTTGATAGTTTGCCCTCTTGTTCTTCCACCTTCTTTGCAATGTCTGTTGTTACTATGGACCAAGATAAACAAAATTTCTATAATTCTCTGCCATCTTTAAGAGCATTTTCTAGGCTCTTTATTCCAATATTTAGATTTCTCCTATCATTTGCAATTAGCCCCTGTACTTTAATGAATCTCTTACTCAAAAACTCTTTCCTGACTCTCTCTTCTGCTGATTTCTCCAAAGAATCAAAATGTGTGTTAACCGAATTAACAAGAGATTTTAGATTACCGGATGAAGAGGCTGAAAGATCCTTCTGGAAGGATGGCATGATCTTCTCCAACACACTAGATGCAATCTCTAGCAGCTCACAGTCTTCCATGTGAGACTTCAGAAGTTTTTCTTTTGCCTTTGCTTGGCCAAAGGATGCTATCTTCATTGTCTGAACCGAGGAGAGGGAATCAAAATTAAATGGTCCTTGAAATAGCTCCGGTTCATCTAATTCCATCATTTCCTTGGCCAAGAAATCTTTAACTATTTCTGTAGTGTCTCTTACCAGAGACAGAGTATTCTTTCCTTCTACAGCTTCAGAACTGTCACCTAGGGTCTTCTCTATTTGATCTTCTTCTCTTCCCTTTACCTCTTCTTCTTGACTGATTCTCTCTTCTTTTCTTGCTTCTCCTTTAGTTCCAGAGTCTGCTGGGGGATCCAGATGAGAGATATTTACTTCTTCATGAACTTCCTCTTCCAGAATAGAGGAATCTAGGTCCTTAGTCTTCTCCTCACCTATCTCCTTTGATTCTTTTGCAATTTTCTCTATAGGATCTTCCTTTGATACGCTTAGTCCTTTGACATCCATGGCAGAAGGTTCATCACTTATGTCCTCTATAATAGGAAGATTGAATCTTTTATATGCATTCCAGAGGATGTCTTTAGTCTCTTTTCCCACCTAATCAGTCTCTCTGAGCATAAGTTTGGTCATTCTGGCTTTTCTCTGGAACTCATCCTTGTAATCCTTGAAGATCATGTTCATTTGTTTTGGAGTGATGGAAGGATAGAGCTGAATAGCTATCTATTCTCGGATCTCCATATCCTTTTCCTTGGCATTATTTTTCCTCATCTCAAGTTCCTTTTCTAGACTTTTGGGGATTAGAGAGATGATTTCAATGAATGCTTTGTTATAAATGTTTAGATACCTGACTATGGCATCTTACAAGATCTTCTGATCAGCTTCATTATATTCATCATAAAATTCAGTCATTGGTTGCAGGTTCCCATCCACAATGACTGATTTGATGAAATCATCAATGGAGAGAGTAGGCCTTTCAACAAATTCTTCTACCTCTTCTTCCTTGTTCTTGCCTGTAGATGATTCCACAGAAGTTTTCTTTTTTCTTTTTCATTTTCTTAACCTCCTCATCTGTCTCTGTCTCTTCATCATCCTTTTGACTTATATAGGATCTTGTAGCCTTGGTTTTTGTTATCTTTTCTCCTTTTCCGGATGTCTTGGCTTCCAATTTTGAGGCTTTTTAGCTTTTAGAGGTGGCAGGTGCAGAGCTTTTAGAGGATCTGGTCCGGGAGGGGACTTGTACCAGATTACTTTCTTTCTTTGCTTCTTGTTTTTCCTTCTCAGCTCTTTCTAATTTTTCTCTGTTTGCATCAATTGCTTCCTTTGAGATGCCATATGTTTTGGCAACTTCCTCTACTTCCCTTCTCACTTTTCTCTTTATTTCTAGTTGTCTTTGTTCCACATGAATTTTCACACTCAATTCTTGAAAGGTTCCAAACCTTTTTGCCTTAGGGTCCTTAGGCTGACTTAGTAGGTGTTGAATATGCAGTTCCAAAATTCTCTCATCCACTTCATAGCCCATAGGCATAATCCAGACTATTTTGGGCTCTACTGCCTCCATTAGGCATTGATCAGTCTCTACCATAAAACACACTGTATATTTATATTTTTCAACTAGAGATTGGGGGATTCTCTCTCTTGCTGCATCATGCCTTGGAAGTTTTTGAAGTAACCCCAGAGTGTTGTGTTGTGTGCCTTGGCATCACCAAGCCCATGCATATAGTCTCTGATTTGTATGGCCACAGGTCTATCATTTTACCATACCCAACCACTGGATCTGGGTAGCTCATTCATATAGTAAGAGAATAAACATAGTACTAAGCCACCGTACTTAAATGAATTCTTCTTATCCTTCTTTATTTTCTGTAAGTTCTCTAACAGTTGGTTCAGGAGAAGCTCACAAAGATCATAGTCAGTATTTTTTTCTTAGCATCTCATATGCAGTATATATGGCAGTTCTGGATACTGAATTTTCCCTGCTAGAGTGATATATCTTATAACCTATTATCATGGAAGCAAATTTGATATCCGGATCTGTGATATCCTCTATTGCCATTGCTCTTTTATCAAATTTTGATCTAGTAACCTCACTTACAGTTTGGTTTTTGACTGATTTGAGAGCAGGCAACCCACTGGATGAGTACAATCTGGTTACCGCCCTAATGGCATCTTTTGTGATCTTAAATGGCCTCATCAACCACATGAAGTTATCATGCATTCTACTTAGAACATAACAGACCCATTCATCTTCTACAAAACACGAGAAATGGATGCAATGTCCAAAATGCTTATCCCAGATGGCCTTGTATTGAGGTTTAAGTTCAAATGATTCATCTATCAGTTCCTTGTGATAGATATCCATTAGCTTGGATTCCCCAAATTCTTCAATGTTTGCATGTATGTAAACCCTAACATCTTCTACATGCAGAACCCCATGCGGAATGCTAGAAAATGCTCCTAGGGGATCAACTTCTAGGGATTTTTAGGGATGTTTCTTGAACTTAAGACACGACCTATCAGTGATCTTAACAATATTCAGAGTAGCCATCTTTCAAAAGATTCAGAGAGAGATATTCAAGAGCGAAAAATACCTTTTACGCTTCTAGGGTTCATGATAGGAGCCGAAAAGATTGTTGGTTCAGTACAATTCTGCAGTTGATCCTTGAGAGGGTTGAAGTAATCTTGTCGTAGAGCTCTTTCTTTCTTCTTCTTAAGTGCAAATGTGCAAATGATGAGAAAAAGAACCCTTTTATTTCTGCGCAAACCCTAATTCCATTTTGCAATAAATGCACAACTTAAGTTATTCTGGTTGCCTTGTTCTCCTTGTCCTGACAGATCTTTCTAGATCACTGAGATGCACTTAGAGTTATTCTCATTGATTATTGACAATCTATCTTCCTTTCTCCAATCATTCCATTTATCTGCAGATCAAGGTATTTCAATTTTAGATCATACCAGATCTAACTGTGAAAATCTTGCTTTTACCGGATGACTGTCAAACCGGATCAATCTTGAATGATTAACCTCTTCAAACTCCTTGCAGATCTTTCATATTTTTACCAAGGGTTATTTGGATGTTTCTCTGAGAACCCTTTAATCCGCAACCTTCCATGTGCCAATTTTAGGCACCAATTAACTAGCTAGGGGAAATTATTTTTCTTTTGTGACTCCCCCTGAGCTAAAGCTCATCAATTTAGTTTCCGGAAGGAATATCAACACCAAATTTTGGTGCGGATCCATCCCCAACATTTTTTGTACTTCTCTTCACACAAATCTTGTTCATCTCCCTTTGAACTTCATCCGCATTCACTTTTCCTTTTCCTTTGTCTTGATTTTGATTATGATGCACCAGACCCCTTTTATCCTGATTCTTACTTCTAGAGAATTTGGCAATATGACTGGATCTATTGCAGTTGTAGTTAATAACATTTCTTTGCATATTTGACTAATATCCTCTAGATCTGCATTGATTAGCCATATGTCCCATTCTATTGCATGCAAAGCATCTACCATTGAATGAATTGTTTATTTGCATATTTCTATATTCATGAGATTTGTGACCATACCTTTTGCAGTTAAAACACTGTCCGGAGAAGGATGAATTAGTCTGATTCATTCTTCTTCTGCACTGATTTGCTTTATGACCAAAGTTATTGCAATTGTTGCAGTATCCATTGAAGGATGGATATCTTTGAGAATTTGGTTGCCTTACCGGAGGTCTTCTAGGCATGTTCCTTGGATTTCCTCATCTAGAGTTCTTCTAACCAGATCTGAATCTTTCACCTTTCTCATACCCCAAGCCTTGCTTGTCATCTACCCTCTTTTGGCTTTCAAGAAGAACTTCAAGTTGAGCAGAGCTTATCTTGAATTTCTCTTTGTATTCATTTGTTGTTTAAAGATCCCTTTTAAGAGTGTCAATCTGATTCTCAAGTTGTTCTTCATTATCTCTAGCTTCTTCAAGATCAGATTCCAGATGCCTTATTATTCTATCCATTTTGTGGCAGTCTTCTAACTTCTCCTTGAGAGATTGTTTTAGATTATCTTCAATTTTTCTCTTCTCTTCAATTTCTTGGGTGAATTTTATAACCCCTGATTCCATTTCATGTCTTACCATAATGACCTCTTTTGATAGCTTCTCACATAACTTGTTCTTCTCATTTAGATCTTCATTAGTATCATTGGCTTCACTTTGACTTGCTAGTTGTTGAAGAAGTTCCTTTCTCTTTTTCACAGAGATACACAGTTTTTCTTTTAGTTCATTTCTGAAATCATCAGCTTGTTTGAGTCTTTCCCTCAGGTTATTGACTTAAGAGTGAGATTGCTCAAGATCATCTAGGGCAGACTGAAGTTGTTCCCTCATACCATACATATCCATTGAGATTCCTAGATCTTCCTCAAGCCGTTAGGCTCTGTTTGGAGGAACTTAGCTCTGATACCAATTGTTGGAAACAAGGTAGATAACTGAGAGGGGGGGTGAATTAGTTATCTTAAATAATTTAACTTTCTGTTCTTCTTTAACAATTAGTGCAGCATCAAAACATATAAGCATACATAACCATGAGAGCAGAAATAAACTTAACACACATAACACAATGATTTTGACGTGGAAACCCCTGTTAAGGGAAAAACCACGGGGTGACTAACCCAAGATTGTATTCTCTGTTAAAAGAATAGAAGTACAAAATGGCACTTGCCAATTAGGGCTCACATCTTTGTCTAACTGGAACTGAACCTTAGCATATGTGGATGCTTCACATCTTAGGTGCTCATATGTTTTCACTCTTTCATTACCAGAGGCTCAATCTCTGGAATGTATCAGTCATGGTACTCCTCTTGACTTCCCCAAGTCTATACTTTGCTAAGATACTTCCTCTGAGAGATCTGGACCTAATTGTTGGACCTTGCTGCATGCTCTATTCTTGCTCACCGAACTAAAATATTCTTCAATCTGACTTCCGGTATAGTCATACCATGTCCTGCGGATGTGTGGGATGGACTTTGTTGCCATCAATGACAACACTCATGAAGCCATATAGTGTCTCTTGCTAACAAGGCTTTCCATGGAAGCTGGGGGAGAGAGGGAGTTGTGCTAAGCAAAAGGATTGTGCGATTGTATACTCACGACACCCTTGTCTTTGAGCTTGAGGTTGATTTGGGATGCCTTTGATGTGGAAGGGAGTGAAGTTGGGTCAACACGGGATGAGGATGAACCAAAGGCACAGTTTTTGGGAATTACAATGTTAGGTTTAGATCGTATGGAGTTGCAATATTGAAATGGATTGGAATCACCTTGGATGGTGATTTTGTGGCCTTCATGGGGGAATTTGATACATTGGTGATAGGTTGATGGTACTGCCTTCATAGCATGTATCCAAGGTCTCCCAAGGAGAATGTTATATGCAAGCTCCATGTCAAGCACTTGACACACTACATCCTTTACTACAGGTCCCACTCTGATAGGGAAAACAACAATTCCCTTTGAAGTTCTTTCCTCTTCATCGTAAGCTTTGATGGTGATTTTCTTTTTAGGATCGATAGCATTCTCCAAAAACCTCAATGCAAGGATTAGCTTTAAGGTGCAAATATTCAAACCAGCTCCTCGATCAAGTAGAACCCTTTTTATTTTATGCTTGTGGATGAAGGATTCTATGTGGAGAGATGCATTATGAGGTTGGGTGATTGACATGTCATCCCTTTTAGTGAATGATAGGAAATGAGGTGTGATAAGATGACCTACCATGGTCTAAAATTATTCTTCAGTGAGGTTCATTGGGACGGTGGCTTTTGAAAGAGCTTGGTCAAGTATGGCTCTATGGGATGGGGATAAGCACATAAGTTCCAAGATAGAAATGTGTGCGGGTGTCTTATGAAGTTGATCTAGGACGTTATACTGGTTGGATGGAGAGGATGGCTTGGACGGGGCTCCCTTGAGAGTAACCTTTCCACTACAAGTGGTCACATTACAATCAGGGGTTTTATTTATAGTGATTACATTGACATGTGAATCACTCTCTGAAATGTGGTTAACAACATAGTCAAATGATATGTTTGTATAATTCGTGTTGTTAGCTCCACTTTTGTTCTGATTTGAAGGCCCTCCCTTCTCATAGTTGGGGAGTGGATTCTTGAATGCTAAGTGATCATAATTAGAGGCATGTCCATCAAGTGATACCTTTTTTTGGTCCAACAAGTCTTGAATGGTGTGTTTGAGTGCTTGACAATCATTAGTTTTGTGTCCCTTATTTCGGTGATACTCACAGAAGTCAGTGTCATTCCACCAAGAAGGTTTAACTTTTGGTTCATAATCCTACACCGTTCAAAGTGTTATGAGATTATTTGATATTAGCTTCCATAGGGTGGATTCCAATGTTTCTCCTAGAGGTGTGAATTTTCTTCGAGGAGGATAGATTGTAGACCGTGATTCGGTGTTTCATGGTTTGTTTTGTGGGCTTGATAAGTTGAAAATTAGTTACTTTGGCGCCACATTTTTGGCATCAACCACCCCATCATTCACGATGTTCTTATTTTTGGTCTAAAATCATGGTTTATCTGTGTTGACATTTACACTAGGGTGTCCTTGTAAAGTTTTATTTGCCCCTTTGCTATTAAAGATTTTTCAATGAGTAAACCCATCTCGATGGCCTTACTAAAAGAAGTAGGGCATTGGATTTGTATTTGGTAGCTTAGATTAGTGTGTAGGTTGTAGACAAACATTTCAAGCATTTGTTTTTCTGGTATGTGATATGGATATTTGCTTTCCAACTATCGCCATCATTGTAAGAAAGAGGTGAAGGATTCTCCACCCTTTTGTTTAGTGTTACAAAGATCTAACATTGAGATTTCATGCTCAATGTTGTAGGAGAAGTGTGTGACAAACTTATCCACTAGTTCGTTGAAGGTTCGAATACTAGGAGGTAGGTGAGAGAACCACTCCATAGCTTGTCCTCCCAAGCTCCTTGGGAATAGTTGCATGAGATAGCTGTCATTATGGGCAACTTTGAGACATGTTGCACTAAATTCTCTGATATGGTCTCTTGGATCACCTTTTCCTTGATATTTGTCAAATTTTGGTACCTCAAAATTTGAGGGGAAAGATATCATGATCAAGTTCTTGTCAAAAGAATATGGTGAAATATCCTCTAGAGAATAGTGTTTTGTTAATGCTCCAGTTTGAATGTCTGTGAGCTGCTATTATAAGGCTTGGATTTGTGTTGTCAATATATCCAAGGGATTGATTGTGTCCTTAGCCTTCTCCGTATTGGAAGCATTAAGTTCAATTTGGGAGTATCTTTATCTCATTTGGAGCCATCTTTCGATGACTCAGCCTCATTGGAAGCATTGTTCTCTCTTAGATCAGAGAGATCAAAGTTAGAGGGCAACTTAGCTCCTTGTTGAGCTAGCATGAGGAAATACTTTTGAGGGTTCATGATTAGGACTTTGTCCATCATCTCAAGAAATTTTGCATCTTATGAGGCACCATTACTTCCTCATACAGGATTTCTTCCTCTCCCTCATTGTGAGGTGGAGATGGTATGTCTTTGTTCAAAGGATCCATATCTTGATTTTCTTTGGATTTTGATCTAGTGGCAACCATAAAAACTATTTGGTGGGGGGGAATGTTGGATGAAAATGCTTGTGAGGGGATGTTTTTGGTGTGGTTGAGATGATAATATTTTTCCTAAGGTTTGAATTTTGATGTACTGTTTTCTCAAACAAACCTACTCTTGAGGGAAAAGGTAGTCAAAGTAGGGAGGGTTAATCACCACTATTGATATGGACTACTTTTATCAAGATAGAACTAGTGTAGTTCCAAGATGAAGGATGATATATCTTGGTATGAAGCCATCTAGATTTTTGTTTTGAGTTTTTGGAAGATCTTAATGACACCTTAGTAGGAAACTTGGTTTTGCGTTGTTTTGATGTTTTTACTATGACATGGTAAATGTGAATGGTTTAAAAAATGGATATGATACCAATTGGTATGGTTTTTCTGAGATCAAAAACAAGGTCTATGAAATAATGGGTATCCAAAACTGGTCAAAAATTTTCCTAAAAGTGTACGGACTAGCTCTCTGTGTTGTATGTGTAGCTTCAGATGCGCAGAAAGAACGGTCAAATGCATAGTACTGGTTCAAAAGAAATGATTTTCAAAAGCATAGCACTGTGGTTTGGATACGCAGCATTGTGCATGAAATGCACAAAATTATTGTATGCACAACAAAATGTCTAATATGTGCAGCAACACGGGTCATTTGTGCAGCAAAAATTTTCATTTGCACAGCAGAATGTTTCAAATGCATAGAACTGCAGGTTGTTTTTTTTTTTTTTCAATTTTCTAGATCTTGGTTCATTTTCACAATGTTTCTTGAAGGTAGTTTGGCTGATGATTTGTATCAATTAGTTGCAAGAAAACACGTCAAACAAGAAAATTCCATGTTGTTTTTACAAATTTTTGACTAAAATGCAAGCACAATCCTAAGGTTGGCAAGGATAGTATTCGATGAGTTCCAACTTGGTTTTTACACCAACCACTTGCATAAAGGTAGATAGCTAATAACTTGGTAGCACCATCTCCTCTTCATAGCACTCAATTCTCACACATACCAAGTTATAGTTCCTCCGAAGAGTTGAACTTTTCTATCTCTACACTAAATGAGTGTATGACGTTGGATGGCTCTAGAGGTTCCTCCTCCTGTGTCACCAAATAGGGAATTTTAGCCTTCTACAACAAATGGATTTTAATCAAGGGCATATGTTCAGGTGATTACACATGCGGCCATTCACTCTGATAAGGAGGCTTCCCAGCCTACAGAGGTTATGCTCCATAGGGTTTTGGAGGAAACATTGGTCAGTGTAATATAACAATACCTGTTGCTTGCAACTTTTGTCACAAGCACAATTTATTTATAGTGACTCCGAACTGGCTTGGCTTTAGCCCATTATCACTTAAGGTCATCCCACTTGGAAGGAAGGAATTCCAAGGGTAGGCCTCTTTAAAGGTTAAACATGCAAAATGATAGGTTTGGCATTCTGGTCACCCAAGAAGGGGAGAGCATAGGCCTATTATCATTTCAAAAACACAAAGAGCATAGGCCTATTTGAGAGCAGGTAACCCACCAGATGAGTGCAATTCGGTTACCGCCCTAATGGCATCTTTTGTGATCTTAAATGGCCTCATCAACCACATGAAGTTGTCATGCATTTTGCTCAGAACATACCAGACCCATTCATCTTCTGCAAAACATGGCAAATGGATGCAATGTCCAAAATGCTTATCCTAGATGGCCTTGTATTGAGGTTTAAGTTCAAATGATTCATCTATCAGTTCCTTGTGATAGATATCCATTAGCTTGGATTCCCCAAATTCTTCAATATTTGCGTGTATGTAAACGCTAACATCTTCTACATGCAGAACCCCATGCGGAATGCTAGAAAATGCGCCTAGGGGATCAACTTCTAGGGATTTGTAGGGATGTTTCTTGAACTTAGGACATGGCCTATCAGTGATCTTAACAACATTTGGAGTAGCCATCTTTCAAAAGATTCAGAGAGAGATATTCAAGAGCGGAAAATACCTTTTACGCTTCTAGGGTTCATGATAGGAGCTGAAAAGATTGCTGGTTGAGTACAATTCTGCGGTTGATCCTTAAGAGGGTTGAAGTAATCTTGTCATAGGGCTCTTTCTTTCTTCTTCTCGAGTGCAAATGTGTAAATGATGAGAAAAAGAACCCTTTTATTTCTGTGTAAACCCTAATTCCATTTTGTAATAAATGCACAACTTAAGTTATTCTGGTTGCCTTGTTCTCCTTGTCCTGAGAGATCTTTATGGATCACTGAGATACACTTAGAGTTATTCTCGGTGATTATTGACAATCTATCTTCCTTTTTCCAATCATTCCATTTATCCGCAGATCAAGGTATTTCAATTTTAGATCATACCAGATCTAATTGTGAAAATCCTGCTTTTACCGGATGATTGTCAAACCAGATCAATCTTGAATGATTAACCTCTTCAAACTCCTTGCAGATCTTTCATATTTTTACCAAGGGTTAT
Organism: Cunninghamia lanceolata; assembly: GCA_027924645.1. NCBI lineage: Eukaryota > Viridiplantae > Streptophyta > Pinopsida > Cupressales > Cupressaceae > Cunninghamia > Cunninghamia lanceolata. Next base: position 16,651,437 of record BSBN01000193.1, on the reverse strand, counting down.
TTGGATGTTTCTCCAAGAACCCTTTAATCCGCAAACTTCCATGTGCCAATTTTAGGCACCAATTGACTGGCTGGGGGAAATTATTTTTCTTTTGTGACTTCCCCTGAGCTAGAGCTCATCTATTTAGTTTCTGGAAGGAATATCAACACCAGATTCTGGTGCAGATCCATCCCCAACATTTTATGTGCTTCTCTTCACCCAAATCTTGTTCATCTCCCTTTGAACTTCATCTACATTCACTTTTCCTTTTCCTTTGTCTTGATTTTGATTATGATGCACCGGACCCCTTTTATCCTGATTCTTACTTCTACAGAATTTGGCAATATGACCGGATCTATTGTAGTTGTAGCAAATAACATTTCTTTACATATTTGACTAATATCCTCTAGATCTGCATTGATTAGCCATATGTCCCATTCTATTGCATGCAAAGCATCTACCATTGAATAAATTGTTTATTTGCATATTTCTACATTCATGAGATTTGTGACCATACCTTTTGCAGTTAAAACACTGTCCGGAGAAGGATAAATTAGTCTGATTCATTCTTCTTCTACACTGATTTGCTTTATGACCAAAGTTATTGCAATTGTGGCAGTATCCTTTGAAGGATGGATATCTTTGAGAATTTGGTTGCCTTACCGGAGGTCTTCTAGGCCTGTTCCTTAGATTTTTCCTCATCCAAATTTCTTCTGACTAGATCCGAAGCTTTCACCTTTCTCATACCCCAAGCCTTGCTTGTCATCTACCCTCTTTTGGAATTCAAGAAGAACTTCAAGTTGAGCAGAGCTTATCTTGAATTTTTCTTTGTATTCATTTGTTGTTTAAAGATCCCTTTTAAGAGTGTCAATCTGATTCTCAAGTTATTCTTCATTATCTCTAGCTTCTTCAAGATCAGATTCCAGATGCCTTATTATTCTATCCATTTTGTGGTAGTCTTCTGGCTTCTCCTTGAGAGATTGTTTTAGATTATCTTCAATTTTTCTCTTCTCTTCAATTTCTTGGGTGAATTTTATAACCCTTGATTCCATTTCATGTCTTACCATAATGACCTCTTTTGATAGCTTCTCACATAACTTGTTCTTCTCATTTAGATCTTCATTAGTATCATTGGCTTCACTTTGACTTGCTAGTTGTTGAAGAAGTTCCTTTCTCTTTTTCATAGAGATACTCAGTTTTTCTTTTAGTTCATTTATGAAATCATTAGCTTGTTTGAGTCTTTCCCTCAGGTTATTGACTTAAGAGTGAGATTGCTCAAGATCATCTAGGGCAGACTGAAGTTGTTCCCTCATACCATACATATACATTGAGATTCCCAGATCTTCCTCAAGCCGTTAGGCTCTGTTTGGAGGAACTTAGCTCTGATACCAATTATTGGAAACAAGGTAGATAACTGAGAGGGGGGGTGAATCAGTTATATTAAATAATTTAACTTTTTGTTCTTCTTTAACAATTAGTGCAACATCAAAACATATAAGCATACATAACCATGAGAGCAGAAATAAACTTAACACACATAACACAATGATTTTGACATGGAAACCCCTGTTAAGGGAAAAACCACAGGGTGACTAACCCAAGATTGTATTCTATGTTAAAAGAATAGAAGTACAAAATGGCACTTGCCAATTAGGGCTCACTGCCCGAGCACATTGCTCACAAGAGGCTCACTGCCTACAAGAGACTCACTGTCTACAAGATTCAATTCCAATTAGCCTCCACTGATGAGAAGCATCCACATATGAGGGAATAATTAGCTAATTAAATCTTAAAATATTTAATTATGTTTGCAACATGGTGAGGTGGATTTATGAAATTAGGAATTTAGAATAGAGGAATTTAGGATTAATTAAATAATGTGGAATTATTTAATTATGTGAGACATTAGAAGAATTTAGGGATTTTAATTAAATAAATTGATTTTTATTTAATTATGGGATAATGAACCAATCAAATAAACTTAGAATATTTTTTTAAGTGATCGAAGAATAAGAATTAAGATAAGTATTAAAATATTTACTTAATTCGACATGAGCCAATTTTAGGTGTATACACTTGCAACAAGACAAACTAGATGCATAATATCAGGTCTAGTTTGAGTTAGATAAAGCAATCCTCCAATCATGGATCTATACTTTTTCTGATTAGTCTTGGGTGATTCATCAGTTTTTCTCAACTTATAGCCAGTCACCATGGGAGTACATACAAATTTAGAGTCTTCCATCTCAAACTTCTTCAACAACTCTTTCACATACTTAGACTGAGATATGAAGATTCCTTTATCTGATTGATTGATTTGCAAACCCAGAAAGAAATTAATCTCACCAAACATAGACATCTCAAACTCTTTCTACATTTCACAAGCAAATTTCATACACATACCTTCATTGCCTCCAAAGATGATATCATCAATAAAGACTTCAACAATCAAAATTTGATCACCATTAATCTTGAAATAAAGATTACTGTCAGCAATACCTTTATTGAACCCTAATTGCAGTAAGTACTTATCCAACCTTGCATACCAGGCTCTAGGAGCTTTCTTAAGTCCATACAATGCTTTCTTCAACCTACATGTCGTATCACCTTGATCTGATAGTTGGAATCCTTTTGATTACTCAATGTAGACTTCCTCTTCCAACTCACCATTCAAAAATACAAACTTCATATCCATCTGATACACTTTGAAATCTTTGTGAGTTGTGAATGCCAGAAACATTCTAATTGCTTCAATCTGAGCTACTAGAGCAAAAGTCTCTTCAAAATCTATTCCTTCAATTTGAGAATATCCTTTACACACAAGCCTTCCTTTATTCCTTACAACTTCTCCATTTTCATTTAATTTATTCCTAAAAACCCATTTGGTCCCAATAACATTTTTGTCAGCAGGTCTAGGAACTATTTCCCAAGTTTCATTCTTCTCTATCTGCATTAGTTCTTCCTTCATTGCCTTTACCCAATTTTCATCATTGCAGGCTTCATCCATAGTTTTTGGTTCAACTATAGAGAGCAAACAGTAATTCACTTGTTCCTCTACATCTCTTTTCCTTACTAGCACTCCTTTGTTTTTGTCTCCAATAATTTGTTCTCTAGAGTGATTGATTCTTACATACCTGGGGGTCTTAGTAGCACTTTCCAAAGCCTTCTCTTCTTCATCTTGACTGTCTTCTTGTTCAACATTTTCTTCATATGTTATAGCAGAAGGTTCATCTAATTCATAGCCACACTAATTCAATGTTCTTCCTTTTTCTTCATCCACCTTCACATTTGTACTCTCAACAATCTTTTTCAGCCTTTTGTTGTAGCATCAATAGGCCTTACTCTTGGTAGAGTATCCATGGAAGATTCCTTCATCACATCTTGCATCAAATTTCCCTAGATCTTCATCTCTTCTGATATAGCATTTGCTTCCAAAGACTTTGAAATATTTTACTGTAGGAGTTCTTCCATGCCACAATTCATAGGGAGTTTTAGTACCATTTCCTTTCACTTGAACTCTGTTTTGAATGTAGACAATAGTATGTATAGCTTCTTTCCATAAAACATTCAATAGACCTCCTTCCTTCATCATTGTTCTAGCAGCCTCTTGAACTGTCATGTTCTTTCTTTCCACAACTCCATTCTGCTGAGGAGTCCTAGATGCAGACAACTGTCTCTTTATTCCTTTTTCTTCATAGAAAATGTTGAATTCATTTGATCTGAACTCACATCCTCTATCAGACCTCAAGCATTTGATTTTTAGCTCTATTTCATTTTAAGCTATTTCTTTGAAGGATTTGAACTTCTCTAGGGCTTCAGATTTGTCTCTTATGAAAGTAACCCAAGTCATCCTAGAATAATCATCAATAAGCAACATGAAGTACCTGTCACCTTCTTATCCTTGTAGGACCACATAGATCTATATGTACTAGATCTAGCAAACCGGCAGCAAATTGGTCTTTGCTCTTGAAACTTGTTCTTGTCTGCTTCCCCAACTGACATTCCTTACAAATGGTATTGGTGGGTTTCACAAGTTTCAAAAAATCTCTCATAGTCTAACCTAAACTTATCTTTACCAAATTATCAAAGTTTATATGACACATCCTTCTATGCCACAACCAACTCTCATCTGCTTGGGCTAATAAACAATAATCATTAGTTCCTCTTAATTGATAGATGTTACCTCTAGTTTGTTGCAAGTATGAGGATAACCAGTGTTGTCATTGATGTCAACATACTCATATTGCATTAATGAGAAGGATTGGATGAGCTTTGTGTTGAGGATATTGAGAAAATTAGCCTCAATCAGGAACAGTGAAGAACAGTGATGACATTAAGATAAAAGTCCAAGATAAGATGAAGATCAGAGGATACAGTTTAAAGGGTTTTTAGATATGAGTCTTGAGATGCTCTAGTCAAGATTTCAGAGGTCTGCATGAAGATCTGAAGAAGTTATGGTTGCTCCAGTAGAACCGGTTCCGGCAGATGTTCAGTGGTGACAAAGTGTCACAGATTCGTCCGGTGAGCTTCGGAATTGCATTATCCCATTCTGTGGATTGGAGGGAGTGTTGAAGAAGTCAATGTGAAGTGACAAATAGATTTGTTCATGGTTTGGAGGTCTAGAAGCACCTTTTTCTTTGTGACAGTGGCGACAGACTGTGTTCTTGAAGTTCCGGATGAAGAAGAGAAGAATTCCAGTAAGCTGATAAAGTGCGGATGTTCTTGATGACTCAAGAAAGGTTTTTGTGATCCTTGGATCATGCACAAGTCTTATTGGCGGTCTGAATTGAAGTTAGAGCTTGGATTTGATGTAAAGACCACCGATTGTTGGTGTTCCTGAGTCTGGCCGATCGGATGTATTACACGTCTTGCAAATGATCTTGTAGGTGTTTTCCAACTTAGATGATTGTTCCTAAGTCGATGCCTTGTATAAATAAGGGATTGTGAATTCATTTTGAAGTGTGTCTTGGTGTGATGAGTGTGTGGTAGTGAAGAGGAGTGCGAAAGGCAGAGCAGAAGTTTTTGGGCTTAAATGGAACTGATCCAGGCATGGTAAAGATGTCAATCTCTAGTTCAAGTTTGTGATACTTGTTACTTTGTAGACAGTGTGTCTCTTGTAGGCAGTGTGCCTCTTGTGAGCAGTGTGCTCGGGTAGTGAGCCCTAATTGGCATGTGCCAGCTATTTTTCTTATTCTTCTAATAGAGAATAATCCTTGGGTTAATCACCTTGTGGTTTTTCCCTTGACCAGGTTTTCCACGTCAAAATCTTGGTGTCTCATGTGTTGATGTGTATCTACTCTGGTGTTTATGCTTTATGCTTTCATGAATGATTAATTGCTATGCTAGTAAATAACAAAGTGGATTTAAGTGTTTGAATTAGAAGAAAGATTAGGATAACTGATTCACCCCCCCTCTCAGTTATCAACAATTGGTATCAGAGCCAAGTTCCTCTAAAAGAAGCTTAACTACTTGAGGAGATCCAGGATGTCATCATACAAGAAGGATAGTCTGAAGTTTGATGGAACCAACTTCTCTCTTTGGAAAGGTCACATGAAATGTCACTTGGAGTGTATGGGAAAGGCGTACCTATCCATTGTTACAAAAGCATATGTTCCTCCACAAGGTGGTCCAACAACCCTAAATGAACTCACAGATGCTGAAAACAATCTGTGGACCAAAGAGGCTTTTCTAAGCACTTTAACTGACTTAGAGCTCTCAAATGTTATTGACCTGCCAACTGCCTATGAGATATGGACTAAATTGGAACTTCTACATGAAGGAGATGAGTATGTTAAGTGTGTAAGGTTGCAGAGTCTAAAAGGGAAGTTTGAAAGACTAAAGATGAGAGATGATGAAAATATTAGTACCTTTATGCCTAGAGTAAATGAGCTGGTGTGTGGAATCAGGAATGCTGGTGGAGTCTTGGATGAAAATGAGATTGTTGGCAAAGTTGTCAAATCCCTTCCTGCTGCATACAAAATCAAGGTTGCTGCCATTGATGAATTTAGAGCCCATACAACTGTCACAAGAGACCAATTGGCTGGCAAACTAGCTGCATTTAAAATGACTGAGTTTGGAGATGATCCCCCCAAGACTAAATCTGCATTCAAAGCCAGTGCCTCTGTGAAAGGTAAACAAAGATTTGATCCAGGAGAAAACTCTTCAAGGAAGCTGTCATGGTATGATCAAGCAAGAAGAGAATGGAAGTAGAAGAAGCAGAAACAGCTCAACTTGAAGCCCTCATTGCAAAGAGATTGCCAAGAGGATCTGGTAAGTATGAAGGAAAATTACCCTTTAAGTGCTTCAACTGCAATAAGATTGGTCATTTTGCCTCAAGATGTTCAGAAAGATCTACAAGGTCAGATTCCAACAGACAAAGGTTCCAAAAGAATTGTTATTATGTTCATGAAGAAGATGATAATGAAGGAGTAACCGATGATGAATCAGAGTTAGGAAACAAATCCAGAAATGAATGGGTGTTTCTTGCCATCAAGGAAGAAGATCTAATATCCTCTGAATCTGTCAATCATAAGGTTGTAGAAAGAGCTCTGGCTGCCCAAGTTGAAGAAAAGGATGACTGGGTTATTGACAGTGGTTGCTCTCACCATATGACAGGTGACAAGAACAAGTTCTTAGATTTGGAAATGTATGAAGGAGGAATGGTAAAGTTTGGTGATAATTCTGCTGGTAGAATCAGAGGTAGGGGAACTATTTCTTTTGATGGAAAGAACAAAACCGGTAATGTACTATATGTTGAAGGATTGAAGCACAATCTTCTCAGTGTCAGACAGTTGGTGGACAAAGGTTATGATCTTCGATTCAAGAATGGAAGATGTAGAATCTTTGAAAGCTCCAGATCTGAGATTGCATCCGGTACTCAAACAAAAGGTAATATCTTCCATCTAGTTGGTACTAATAAAAGTTGTCTATTTGTTCAAATTGATCAGAGTTGGTTATGGCATAGAAGGATGTGTCATGTAAATTTTGATAACATCATCAAGATAAGCAATACTCAGGCTGTAAGAGATCTTCCAAAATTGGTAAAACCTACAAATAGTTTGTGCAAGGAATGTCAGCTAGGTAAATAGAGCAGAGTCTCATTCAAAAGTAAGGATCAGTCCTCTACCAGATTATTGGAATTAGTTTATACTGATCTATGTGGTCCGACAAGAGTCAAGAGTGTGCAAGGTGATAGATACTTCATGTTACTAATTGATGATCATTCCTGGATGATGTGGGTTACCTTTCTGAAAGAGAAATCAGAATCTTTTGAGAAGTTCAAAATCTTCAAGGCTATGGTAGAGAATCAAACCGGATTAAAACTGAAATGTCTAAGGTCTGATAGAGGTGGTGAATTCACATCTGGTGAATTCATAGACTTTTGTGAGAAGCATGGTATAAAGAGATAGTTGTCTGCCCCTAGGACTCCACAGCAGAATGGAGTTGTAGAGAGAAAGAACCAAACCATCTAGGAAGCATCCAGGACAATGATGATGGAAGCAAATGTTCCCCAGATGTTTTGGAGAGAAGTTGTCAGCACTGCAGTCTACACTCTCAATTGAGTTCAAATCAGAAACAATACCAGTAAGACTCCTTATGAACTTTGGTTTGGCATCACTCCTACTGTGAGATATTTTAGAGTATTTGGTAGCAAATGTTACATTAAAAGAGATGAAGATCTAGGAAAGTTTGATGCTAGAAGTGATGAAGGAATTTTCTTGGGTTACTCCACTCAAAGCAAAGCATACCGGTGTTACAACAAGAGACTGAGAAAGATGATAGAAAGCACAAATGTGAAAGTTGATGAAGGAATTGAGAAGCCCTCAAGGTTTTATGAATATGATGAAGATGATCAGAATGGTGTTCAGATTCAAAGTATCCAAGCCCCTTTTGAGAAACAAAGTCAAGTTGATCCGGTAAGACAGGAAGAAGAGATAAGGGTCAATGAGATTGATCAAGAATTAGAGGTGTAAGAAATTCTCAAAGTTCTAAGGTATGTAACTGTAAACCACTCTGAAGATCAGATCATAGGTGACAAAAGCAAAGGAGTGCAAACAAGGAGGAGAATTGCTCAAAATTTAGATGAGTATTGTCTGATTTCAAAGATTGAACCTAAGATAATAAATGAAGCCTGCAATGATGAAAACTGGACCAAAGCAATGGAGGAAGAGTTGATGCAAATTGAGAAAAATCACACTTGAGATCTTGTTCCCAGACCTAGAAATAAGAATGTGATTAGAACCAAATGGGTCTTCCGAAACAAATTAAATGAAGTTGGTGAAGTAATCAGAAATAAAGCCAGATTGGTCTGCAAAGGCTACTCTCAAATAGAAGGAATTGATTTTGAAGAAACCTTTGCTTCGGTGGCAAGAATTGAAGCTATCAGATTATTTCTTGCATTTTCTACCTTCAAAGACTTCAATGTATATTAGATGGATGTTAAGTCTACCTTCCTAAATGGTGATTTGGAAGAAGAAGTATACATTGAGCAACCGGATGGATTTCAATTGTCTGATCATGGTGATATGGTCTGCAAGTTGAAAAAGGCACTGTATGGATTGAAGCAAGCCCCAAGAGCTTGGTATGAAAGACTAGATAAACATCTTTTGAAGATTGGTTTCAACAAAGGTACTGCTGACAATAATTTGTATTTCAAAATTGATCATGAAAACATTTTGATTGTTGAAGTGTTTGTGGATGATATCATTTTTGGAGGAAGAGATAGTATGTGTAAAACTTTTGTAAATCAAATGAAAAGTGAGTTTGAGATGACTATGCTTGGTGAAATGAATTTCTTCTTGGGTCTGCAAATTACTCAAACAAAGAAAGGGATCTTCATTTCTCAGACGAAATATGCGAAAGAATTGTTGAGGAAATTTGGGATGGAAGATTCAAAGCCAATGAATACTCCCATGGCAACCAGATGCAAGTTGAGCAAAGATGATGACTCTCCTAAGGCAGACCAGACAAAGTACAGATCAATGATTGGTTGATTATTGTATCTCACTCAAACCAGACCAGATATTATGCAAGCTGTTGGTCTTGTTGCTAGATTCCAGGCTGATCCCAGAGAATCTTATGTCATGGCAATCAAGAGAATTTTTAGATATCTAAAAGGGACAGTGGAGTATGGTTTATGGTATCCTAGAGATCATGATTTCTCTCTTCATGCATACACAGATGCAGATTGGGCAAGAGATGTGGATGACTGGAAGAGTACCAGTGGTGGAGCATTCTTTTTGGGGAAGAGATTGGTTTCTTGGCTAAGCAAGAAATAAGATGCAATATCTCTGTCTACAACTGAAGCAGAATACATTGTAGCAGCAGGCAGTTGCACTCAAGTTTTATGGATGAAGCAGATGCTAAGAGATATTAAAGTAGAGTATGAGGAGACTATCACAATTTTCTATGATAATTCAAGTGCAATAAATATTTCTAAGAATCTGGTGTTGCACTCTAAGACTAAGCATATATCTATTAAGTTTCACTTTCTGAGAGAGCAAGTGAACAAAGATGAAGTTAGACTGGAGTTTGTGCCCTCTAAGGATCAGATTGCAGATATCTTTACTAAACCTCTTCCCAAGGACTCCTTTGAGTTTCTCAGGGAGAAGTTAGGGGTTATTGCCCCTCCGGTGATGAACTAGGATGCACTGATGTGCATCAGTCCGGTGGATATCATAGCCATATCTTGTGACCCGGATTGATGATGGGGAGCTGTTACTCAGGGGGAGCAGCTGGTATGATTCTGATGTGTTGAAATTGCAAGTATGAGCCCTTTGCCATTGATGTCAAAGGGGGAGAGAAGACATGTGAAAAATAAGTGGTTGTTGATCAAAGGGGGAGCAGTAAAGAAAGACAAGACATGTGAAGAGTTGTTGCTGATAGGGGGAGCTGTGACAGAAAGGAGGAGTTCTTGTCTTGATGGTTTTTCACATCATATGTTGCCATCAATGACAAAGGGGGAGATTGTTGCAATTATGAGGATAAAAAGTGTTGTCATTGATGTCAACATACTCATATTGTATTAATGAGAAGGATTGGATGAGCTGTGTGTTGAGGATATTTAGAAAATTAGCCTCAATTAGGAACAGTGAAGAATAGTGATGACATTAAGATAAAAGTCCAAGATAAGATGAAGATTAGAGGATGCAGTTTAAAGGGTTTTTAGATATGAGTCTTGAGATTCTCTAGTCAAGATTTCAGAGGTCCACATGAAGATTTGAAGAAGTTATGGTCACTCCAGTAGAACCAGTTCTGGCAGATGTTCAGTGGTGACAAAGTGTCACAGATTGGTCCGGTGAGCTTTAGAATTGCATTATCCCATTCTGTAGATTGGAGGAACTGTTGAAGAAGTCAGTGTGAAGTGACAAATAGATTTGTTCATGGTTTGGAGGTTTGGAAGCACCTTTTTCTTTGTGACAGTGACGACAGACTGTGTTCTTGAAGTTCCGGATGAAGAAGAGAAGAATTCTAGTAAGCTGATAAAGTGTGAATGTTCTTGATGACACAGGAAAGGTTTTTGTGATCCTTGGATCATGCACAAGTCTTATTAGTGGTCCGCATTGAAGTTAGAGCTTGGATTTGATGTAAAGACCACCAGTTGTTGGTGTTCTTCCTGAGTTTGGCCGACCGGATGTATTACACATCTTGCGGATGATCTTGTAGGTGTTTGCTGACTTAGATGATTGTTCCTAAGTTGATGCCTTATATAAATAAGGGATTGTGAATTTATTTTGAAGTGTGTCTTGGTGTGATGAGTGTGTGGTAGCGAAGAGGAGCACGAAAGGCAGAGCAAAAGTTTTTGGGCTTAAATGGAACTGATCCAGGCATGGTAAAGATGTCAATCTCTAGCTCAAGTTTGTGATACTTGTTACTTTGTAGACAGTGTGTCTCTTGTAGGTAGTGTGCCTCTTGTGAGCAGTGTGCTTAAGCAGTGAGCCCTAATTGGCATGTGCCATCTATTTTTCTTATTCTTCTAACAGAGAATAATCCTTGGGTTAATCACCCCGTGGTTTTTCCCTTGACCGAGTTTTCCACGTCAAAATCTTGGTGTCTCATGTGTTGATGTGTATCTACTCTGGTGTTTATGCTTTATGCTTTCATGAATGATTAATTGCTATGCTAGTAAATAACAAAGTGGATTTAAGTGTTTGAATTAGAAGCAAGATTAGGATAACTGATTCACCCCCCCTCTTAGTTATCAACATAGTCTTCTTACTGATAGCAATCACAGTTCCAAAGCTTTCCATGATCTTACACCCATTGTCTTTGAATCTCAAATCATAACCTTTATCACACATCTGACCAAAACTCAAAAGATTATGCTTCAAACCCTTCACATATAGGACATTGTCAGTATTATGATTTCCATCAAATGAAATAGATCCTTTTCTACAAATCTTACTAGTTGCATTGTCTCCAAACCTAACCAGTCGTCCATCATATTTTTCCAGACTTATAAACTTACTTTTGTCACCGGTCATGTGATGTGAGCATCCACTATCAATAATCCATTCATCCTTATCTTTCTCAACCTAAACAGCCAAAGCACTTTCTTCCACTAGTTTTTCTTTCTTCACACAACTAGCAGAATTAGTAGACATAGGTTCTTCTTTAATAGCAATAAACAAGCATTTATTTGCACTAGTACTAGCATCATTAGATTCATCATCAGTCACACCTTCATCATCAAAATCTCTAACATAGTAGCATTTCTTTAGAGCTCTAGGCCTGTTCTCAAATATTTTTCTATTCCTTTCAATTCTTTCAAGACATCTGGAAGCATAATGACCTACTTTACCATATGAAAAACATTTGAAAGGTAATTTGCCTTTGAACTTACCGAACCCCATTGCAATTTGTCAACAAATTTAGCTTCAATTTCATCAAAGTCATCATCAGGTTCCACCCTATATTTCTCAGCTCTAGAAATCTTTTCTAAAATATTGGCTTTAAAAGTTGTCTCAACTTTCGGTAGAGCATCACCAAATTCTCTCATCTCAAAGGCTATAAGAATTCCAAGTAATTGATCTCTATCAATAGTTTTCACACCTATCTCTCCTTAGTCTCCTCTATATATCCCTATCATTCCTCTCTCTCTATAAACCCTAAACCCTAAACCTCTAAACCTGAGCCCCTAACCCCTAAACAATAAACCCTAAACCCTAAATAATGCCCCTAAACCCTAACCTGAGAAATCCTAAACCCATAAACCCTAAACCTCAAACCCCTAAACCCTAAATATTTCCCCTAAATCCTAAACTCTAAACCCTAAACTTGAGTAATGCTAAACTCATAAACCCTAAATAATGCCCCTAAAACCTAACCCCTAACCCCAAGAATCTCTCTCTCTCTCTCTCTCTCTCTAAAAACCCCAAAACCCTAAACCTCTATCTCCCTAATTCTCCCTTATCTCCCTATCTCTATCATCCCTCTACCTCTCAATATTTCTCCCTATCTCTTTAGACATCTCGCTCACTCTCTATCTCCTTATCTCTCCCCTATGCCTCCTCTATCTCTGTATATCTATCTCCTCTCTCTCTAGCTCTCTCCCTATCTCTCTATCTCTTGCGTTTCTCTCCTCTATCATTCCAGTATCTCCCTATCTCTGCCCTCTATCTCTCCCTCTCCCTTATTGATAAAGAAAATGAAAACAAGAAAACTATGACTCTCTCTCTCTCCACCCTCTTTTCCTCTTTGTCCCTATCCATCTCCCTTATCGACAAAGAAAATGGAAACAAGAAAGCTAGGACATGCAAAGATAGATGAGGATATAAATTGGGAGGATGAAATGGAAACAAGATAAAACTAAATTTCATTGGATGGGAAGAATGATGAGAGGAGAGGTGGTAAATAGTAAAATAGGGAAAATTTGGTGGGATCTAAAGGGAAATTGGAAAGGAAAAGGAAAACTAGGAAAGCTAGGAAAAGGATTTAACTAGGAGGTAGATAGATCAGAGAGATAGAGAGAGAATTCTATAGTTCTAGAAATGGATATCTATTTCTAGGCTTTCCAAAATGGATATTTGTTATTTAAATAGTGGATATCTCTTATTAACAAATATCCGTTTTGCTTTGGTTTTGCCTTGTATTTAGGCTCGAGACTGTAATAGTTGACTTTCCTTGAATTCTAATGTGTTTATTGGTTTCACTATCATCTTCAAACTTCACCCTTCGTGCTGACAACTTTTTTTAATACAAAATTGATAAAACGAAAAGGGTTTATAGAAGAAATTGTCATCTTTCTAAAAATATAATATTTGTTTGGTTATCTTTTATTATTTTTTATTAAATAATTATTTTTAATTTTCTATATAGTGTGTATCTTGTAGTGCCCCTCCATTCTCACCGTGGATGTGCAGATAGTTGGCTTTGGAACTTGGAGATGAAGGTAAAATAATAGGGATATTTAAAGGTATGTGCTAATGGTGTTAAGCAGTTGATGTTTGAAATTGACAACTACAATATTATTGTGCAACATGGATGGATGATATTTTGAGTAGACAATTAAAATGTAAGTTGCCTAGTATTTTAGAATGCCCTGGAAGATAAAATTTGCTATTCTCATAATTGGGAATTTTTGCAGAAAATATTATTGACAAGTGTTGTGTTTACCTTCATTTCTAGGGACTTCCAGGAGGAATCCTAATCCTAGGGAGGAGAGTGTAAGACCCTGTCCCTTGTGGCCTTATTGATCCTGCTAGTCATCGATGGTTTATGTCCTATATTTTATGATCTTTTATGTTGAACAATATACATTAGTGATTATTGTTCCTATACATCAATTTGCTTATACTTTGATTGTTAACTAACTAACTAGTGGTTGTTATGATTTCATGTGATAGCGAGATGAGTTATATTCCTTATCTACGTAAGCATGCAATGATCGAGATGTTTCATTGTTGGTAATATTATTATGTATATCAAATAGATTGCATCATGTTATATGATTTTATATTATGAGTGTGAGTAAATGTGAATATAAAGGTAATGATTGATATTAAATATTTGCTTGAAGTAGTATTTGTTACATGTTAATTAGATTATTGATAAGTGGTAATATTTTGATATTAAATAGTATGATCAATCATTGGTTGACTCTAAAAGATATTATGCAAGTAGAGAGTTAAATTATACTTGTGTAGATTTAATCCTTTATTTGATTATCATTCTTAGAAGGTTATTTTTTCATATACCATTGTTTCAATTACTATTAATTATGAGAAGTACCGACACTTTTGGTTGAGTATACAGGTAAAAAAAATGGCCAATGTTGATGAAGGGTTCACATAGCTACTTCCCTTATGTTAATCTTGTGAATGTGTTTTAACCTTGTTTATATGGGTTGTGAATGTGTGGGAGGTTGTTTTATTAATCCCTTGAGTCACCTTTTTAAATGTGATTACTTATTGTATTTTTTATGAAGTCTTTATGTGGTTTTAATTGTATAAAAAGTTTCCTAGGAAGTAGGTCTATGGGTTAAGGGTCCTTATATTCCATAAAACCCCTTAAATAAAGTCTAAAACCCACTCTAATTACCCACCTATGAAACATGGTGAAAATTGGAGTTGCTTGGGTGGTTGGGAAGTTATGGGGAGTTGGTTGTCTTTTTCCTTCTATATATATTCCTTCTCTTTGAAAGGAGAGGGGGCTTTTTTCTCTTTTTGCCTTGGCTTCTCTCACTTGCTGTTGGTTGTTCTTATTTTTCCTCATTTGGGAGGAGATTTCTTGATGGAAAGAAAACAAAAGGATGGGTGAGGAAGAATGGAGGAAAGGGCTTGGAGAAATTGAGGGTTTCTACCATATTTGGGTTGCAAATTCTCTTGGTAAGATCTACCATTTTGGATTTGAGTTTTGTTGATATGAAAATGAATGATTGGAGTTTTTGTTGGTCTATGTGTATCTTTGTTGTTCCTTGTTTAAATGGGTATTTGTGATTGAAATCTATGTGAAGATTTAATGTTGGTTTCCTTGTGAGGATGTTGTACGTGTTGGGGTTTGTGTGGGTAGGAGTTCCATCTTGTTGAGTTGAACATGAATAGCCATTTTTGTGTGTTAAAGTTAAGCTTGAGTTATGTGAATATTTGTGTCATGTTTGGGAATGTAAGCCATGTAAGTTTGGAAGAGCTATGTGACCCTTAGAGCTCGGGAGTGGATTGAGCATCAATCCTATGGTTGAAAGGAGAGATTGTGGCCATATTGTTGTTTTTGTTGTCCTCTTCTTTTAGGAGATAACTAATGACATTAATATTACATTTTTTATATTAGGTTCTTTTCTATATGTTTTGGGATAATATGTCATTTGCAAATTAAATTGATGTAGTTCAACTAAAATACTTTAATGATGTACAAAAAGAACTCAAACATGACTAACTTGACACATTCGAAATAGGGTTTCAATACAAATGATACAAATATACATTCTTGTTCATTCTTGGCAACTCACTCTTAAAGCCTAGAACATGGGTGCAGCAATTTGGATCTTTTTTGTCATAACTTTCAGTAAAGACCTGATATTTAGAATCTATGACCTGTTTGGAATACCCTTTTAGCCCTTATTAAACATATGTCAAAATGGGATAGGGTTGTTTTGTATGGAATAGGGCAAAACAAGACTATTCCAAACTAGGAACCCTAGGCAGGGTTCAAACCTATTGTTAGTAAAAATGTCATAACTCACTCAAACCCTAATGACATCACATGAAACCAAAATAATTGTAAACTAGAAATAAATATGTTTCCATAAATATATTACATTCCTTGATATTAGGCCATACCAAGCCGTACCATGCATGTTTTCAGACTGTATTTTCAGAAAATTAAACATTACAGACCTACCCTCAATAAAAATGCCATAACTTATTCAAATCTCCATGAAATTAGATGAAATAAAAAGAAATGGAAAGTAGATTCACTATAATTTCATTTCCAATTAGTCTCAAACTAGTAGTAGGTCATACAGATCTGTACCATGCAAGATAACAGTAGAAAATGTTTGAAAACTGTAGAAAATAAGGTATTTTTATTGCTTTAACTTCCAAAATCCAACCACCAACCCTCCATTCAACTTGGAGGCTCATATTTATGCTTGTACAATCACATTATACCCATCAACCAACCTACAACTACTATTTAACAACTTTTAAAAAGTTGCCATTTGACAAGAAAAGTTGTTTTGACAACACTTGACAACTTTTGACAATGTTTTCATTTTTTCAACTAAATGACACCAAACCTTCATCAATGACTCCAAATGACTTATATTGGCCTAGAGTGGTCTTATTAACATTGAACAACACAAAATAAGATAAAAACTCAAACTTTGTCTCCTGTAGGCATCAGGTCTCGAAGGTGCTCTTGCACCATTTGATCTACTTGTGTGTATGTTGGTAGCATATCGGATCTAAATATATGTCAGTAGCTTAATCATGTAGATGCTTTGCAAAATACAGTATAATATAGTTGGTTAATTATTCAATAGGAGTGTTATGATCAAAATGGAGCTTTTTTTATGAATTTTGTAATGGATCTATCTCACTATTATGAGTTTGGATAGGGTAGAACTATGTAGAAATGTATAATATATGTCTTGTGATTTATTCTAATATTTATCCATGTGAGATATATGTCCTTCCAGAGAGGAAACAATACTATCCATGATATGTGAGATGTATTATCTAATGGTTTTATTGTGACACCCATTTGGGACTAAGTTTATTTGATCCATATTTCTTCTAGAACATAGTAAATTGTATTGGATGCATGTAGAAACAATACTTTAAGATTATAAAAACTCATTTAATGCATGATCATTGTTAGCTTTAAGCATGTGCAAGGGAATGGTATGGTTGAGTTTATGTCTAAATAAGGAATTATCTTTCTAACTTGTTCATGTATGAAAAATGAGATTATGCAATTAATGGTAAGTAGCTTTGAATATAGACATTGTGTTTGCTTCATGAATAACCATAGTTGATGGTGATATTTAGTGAGTTGCTAGTTTGAGTTAGAACTCCCGATTTCATTATGTGAAACTTTAAGAGAACTAATGAAAATGATATAAGGTAGATATTTGTTGTTTTATCTCTTATTCTAATATGAGTATATTGATTTGTTAAAGACTCTAGAGTGAGATGCAATCTTTTTTTAGTATATTACATCTAAGTTAATCATAAAGTTGTAAGTTCATGTCCCAAACTATGAAGTCTCTGTGCTACGCGTACGTAGGCAAGGCCATCATGGATGAGCCCCCAAGACATTAGGTCAGCCCCTTAGGACCTTAGTCTAGTATATAGTTCTCTTTTATGTTTATTGATAATCTTTGTGGAACTAATGTTCACTTTAGATGCACAGATATAGGTCTGTTAACTAAGCAGATTATTGGAGCAAAGAATATGTTTTCCACTATGCTAAGGGTGACCTTATGGTTCTTACTATAATCATTTGTAAATGCATGAGAGATGTCTTATTCCTATTTAAAAAGATCTCTTATCATGTATTTGTAAATTGGCATGTATCTCCATTTGTATCTCTTTATGTAACCTTTGTTTCTTGTAATCTTGATTTGTGAGTAACACAGTCAAGGAACCTTAGAGGACCTAGGTTTAGATTATTATGTTATGTTATGCATCCTATTGTTATTTGCTTTAAAACAATAATTCCATTAATTTGACCTAGTTTGGTGTTGTCCTCTGGGGTTTCTTGTCGAGGTGTTACACCTGGTATCAGAGCCATGTTGTAGCACTGGGATCTTTGGTTAACATTGTCACCCATGTCTAGTTATAGTAACTTTCTCTATGCATGTGTTCTCAGATATCTGATGTATGGCTAGAAGGTCATAGGGACCCTTGTGTTAGATACCATGTTTTGATCTAAACACCCAATTAGATGTTAGGTAGAGGATTAGACACTTTGTGCATTCTCCTGTTGGGGGTGATTCCTTGGATGTTTGTAACTGTTTATTTCCCTTGTGTGACCTTGTTTCATTTCCATGACTTCCAATTCTTTAAAAGTACAAATTTAGTCTTGGAATGCATGTGCAGGTTCAGACTAATTAGTTGACAAGATTGGCAAGTGGATTTCTTTTGTTTGACTAAATGTGCATTGAGGATAAGATGTTTTATGTAGCTAGGTTACTTATGTGGTTTTATGCAAGTAGGAATGTATGTTATGTGGTTTACAAGGGAAGTCTTGGTCTAAGTGTGTCATCTCTTCACATGTTTTTCCATGGCTAGTAGAAGAGTCTACACCCACATGTTGTTTAGAGCATTTTCATACTGCATGTAAAAGGGTTGTTAGAACAGCCTAAGGAAAAGTATGTAGGTAGTTTATAAATGAATTATTGTCTATCTTTTGTGATTGCTCTAATGCATGCAAAGTGATGTAATGGAATCCTGATCTTGTGTATAGAAATGGAAAATCTGCCTGTGGGTGGTAGTTAAGATTTGGTTAGAAAGTGTGACTTAATTTTCCTCTATATGGATGCTTTGTTTGGAAAGGTTGTTTGCAAGTTGCTTGCATCGAATTAAATTATTTTGTTTTCTTTCTCTTAACCCACATATAGTTAATAAAGAGAAATAGTCTTAAACCACATTATAATAAGAAATCATTTAGGCCTTAAAATTGTATGCTTAAACCTTGACTGCGAATCAAAGAACTATGTCTGAAATTACTTGAGTGACAGATCTTATGTTCTCCTGAAACTGCACTCCTTACTTTTGGTTATGCATAAAAGGTAGATTATGAATGAGACTAAGTGTAGTTGCTAGGTATTTAATATATGTATTTGGAAGTAAATTTATGTGATTAAGTTTTACATTACATGATGTGATATGTCTTTTATTGGAAAGGGCTACTTTTGTGAAATAAATGAGATGCTAGTGCATAGAACTAGGTTTCTATTTTGAGAAATTATGATGATTGTGTTGTTATTTGAACATCCTAGTTGATATGCGTAGCTAAAACCTATGATGTAATATCTTTCTCTTTCTTTACTATCATATAAATAGTAAGGATTTATGCATTGGATGTCTAGCATGTTGAATTGTTATGAGGGGGTAGCATGTGAAGTAATTACGCCTAGGTATGGAACAAAGATGTTTGAGTAGGCATAATCACTGTGTAAAGATTTAGTGTTTCTTGCACTAGCTTGGGATAAAGTTGAGAGTATGTGGGATTGTGTTTTGGGAACATATATGTGAATCCTTTTGTTCTGTGAAAATTTGAATAACTTGTGATGAAGTAAGAGTTGTTTGTGTTGAAGTAGTAAAGAGTTAAGTAGAGGATCATTATTGTTCTTTTGTGAATATGGAACTTGTGTATAATTTGTTGAACTCTGGATGCATGAATGTTGATGTGGAAGTATTAATGATTCTTGGGTGCATTTAGGCATTCATGGTGCTTATGTTAAATCCTTATTGTGTGGAAGAAAAGATAGTTGCATATGCATATGTTATGAGGATAGAATGTTATATCAAATGAGTAAAAGTAGAGTAAAAAATATTCTAGAAAATGAATAATATTATATACTTATGGTATGTGATTTTTTGAAAAGTAATGGAATTGGGTATGTAAATGTAACCCCCCTGTAAATGTGAGAAACCAGTAACTATGCATTGGTTGAGTGTTGTGAATACCCTATACTTTCTTTGTGTGCCCATGGGATGGTGATACTGGGTACCCATCCATGGGGAATATGTTGCATTTTAGGTGTGGGATTAACCATACCATTATGTGTGCTTGTATGTTTGTTACTTGATTGAGGGCCAACCCACATGTGGTTGAAATTTATATATAATAGTAGCCAAAAGATAGTTTCACATATTCTTTTCTTCTGGTTCTCTAGTTCCTCAATTTGTGAAGGGGTAGCAGTAGCCACAAAGTTCATTGGGCGGGGTGTGTAGTGTATGCATATTGTGTCGTAGAACAGTCTTAGCTCAACCGATCCCAAGGAAAGTACTCAGTACTTCCCCTTATGATGGATCAGGGTACTTGATCCATATGTGCTAGCTTAATCCCCACAATTCTTGAGCATATTGATGGTATTTCTTGGATGATCATCTACCTTGTCTTCACGAAAGATATGATATGCCACGAGTTGTCAGTTGGGGGCTGAGGTCTAGGGTGAGAGAGACTTCCATGGACAACCTAACTGGAACTATGTGATGACATGTGTCGCCACTTGGGGGCCGGGGTCTAGGGTAAAAGGGACCTGCATGGACAACCCAAGTGAGACCATGTGCCCCATGTATATTTTGAGGTCCAGCATGTGGAGGGAGGTTTGTTACCCATGCTGAGATGGATTTCATATCTACACATGTTCTGATATGATGCAATAGGTACGATGACACACCCCACTAATGTTCCAACACAGTGCTGGTGATGATGTCGTGTTGCTGATGGTAGCGAGCTAGGATCAAGGACACGATACCACATGCATAGACACGTGAAGGTGAACTATGGGATTGTGTTGATAGCCTACTTGTGTGATAAGTGTAATGGGGCTTTGTACACTTGTAGAGGGATACTCATGTTTGCTTTCGATAGTGTTTGGGTTGGTTAGCATATGGGTATGTCTTAGCCATGTATACCTCTGGCTACGACAAGTGCCTGCATGTGCCTTCTCCACAAGGTGTCGCTATGTAGGGTGTGTTCTGTGCATGCCTACTTCTAGAGAGCCATAGACACACTTCCATGTGGAAAACAACCAGTATGTGCCTTCTCTAGTTGGTGTATGACCATGTCGTGCTGAGATGCAATGTAAGATGAGGACGAGGTGCACATCCCATGTGGGTAGACAAGGAGTGCATGTGCCACTTGGCTAGTCCATGCCACATGACAACATGATGTAGGGTGTAGCTAAGGAGTACACTCTGAGCCATGTGGATGACATGCTCACTCTGCACCACATAAGGGCTACTTCTATAGCCTGACATTGTTCCCTCCCTTGTTTGGTGGCTAGTATCTAGTCACACAGTGTTGTACAATGTAATTTCAAAGATTATGGACTTTATTTATGGTATTGATGATTTTATATTAACTGTGAAGGCTGACATTTTGTTTATGTTTGATTGTGATGGTTTAGCCACACCTTGTGATTTTATTTTCACATAGCCCTCATGGTTACATTTGATTTAGTGTTGAAATTGTGCGCATTTCTTGCTTTATTATTGAAATTGAATTTTTATTTGATCTTTCTTTATGAATTTGGTGGCTAAACTAGTTTATCCTTATTGTTTTTTATGTTGGTCATGTGTCATATTATGATTCCTCTCCAAGGACGTATGAGGCAAACTTGGTGAGTATATACAAGGAAGCAAGCGTAGGGAACCTTGAGGATGGGGGTATGTGAGCCTATTATACAACTAGGACCACTACCCACCTATGTGTGATGACTATCTCTTAGAGGCTAACCACCTTATACAACAAGAGAGAGGTCATTGTGGTCTTGTTTGGATGGTCTCACCTTGTGTGTGTGCTCTAACACCAACAAGCCACTGAGTGTGAGGTATGGATTATGTGAGATGGATATTAGGTCTTGGCTCATGGATTATGTATCATGGTTTAGTATGATACTTCCCAATGTCTAGATGGACCCTTGTGTAGCCTTGTGATGTGATTCTCGGTGATGTGCATTCGTGTGTATGTGAAGAATGTATGTTAAATCATGAATATAGTACTTATGAAATGATAAATTGTGTTTCCATGCTTCTAAAAAGATGCAAAATCATGATCTTTGTTGAATATATTATGAGATTTATTGTTGTAAAATGAATAAAGTGGTATGTCTTGATGGATGTTTAATGAAAAATGTACACTTGGTGTGTATAATTATGTTGTGTTTTATGGAAGTGTAGAATTCTGATGTATTGACTGCTTAACAGTGTATTGGAAGAGGAATTGTAATTTAAGGGTAAAGAAAATGAAATGGTAATGCATTTGAAATTGAATATTTTTTTATATGTTTCTATTATGAGAAATTCTACTAGCTAGGACTAAAAGGGTGCAATGTTTTCTTTGTTCTGAAAGAAACTGATGGGTGTTAATGCTAATATGTAAGGATTTTGAGTGGTTTATGTACTATGGAACCATCTTTGAAATGCAAGTCTTGATTGTGTTATTATTGTGACATTGAAAACTAAAAGGATAGGTCATGTTTAAAATGGATTATATAGGTATATATTCTTGTGAGATGAATTATTTTCATAGGCAAAACTAGTGGATATTATTTTGATGTAATGAATCATCTTTGATGTTGGTAATAGAAATCTGCAGTACTAATGTGTTATGTTTCCACCCTAGTTTGTGACTTCCAGGAGTAAGTCAAATTTTAGGGGAGGAGGATGTAGTGCCCCTCCATTCTCACCGTGGATGTGCGGGTAGTTGAATTTGGAACTTGGAGATGAAGGTAAAATAATAGGGATATTTAAAGGTATGTGCTAATGATGTTAAGCAGTTGATGTTTGAAATTGACAACTACAATATTGTTTTGCAACATGGACGGATGATATTTTGAGTAGACAGTTAAAGTATAAGCTGCCTAGTGTTTTAGAATGCCTTGGAAGATAAAATTTGCTATTCTCATAATTGAGAATTTTTGCATAAAATATTATTGACAAGTGTTATGTTTACCTTCATTTCTAGGGACTTCCAGGAGGAAGTCTAATCCTAGGGGGGGAGAGTGTAAGACCCTGTCCCTTGTGGTCCTATTGATCGTGCTAGTCATCGATGGTTTATGTCCTATATTTTATAATCTTTAATGTTGAACAATATACATTAGTGATTATTGTTCCTATACATCAAGTTGCTTATACTTTTATTCTTAACTAACTAGTGGTTATTGTGATTTCATGTGATAGCTAGATGAGTTATATTCCTTATCTATGTAATTATGCAACGATTGAGATGTTTCATTGTTGGTAATATTATTATGTATATCAAATAGATTGCATCATGTTAGGTGATTTTATATTATGAGTGTGAGTAAATGTGAATATAAAGGTAATGATTGATATTAAGTATTTGCTTGTAGTAGTATTTGTTACATGTTAATTAGATTATTGATAAGTGGTAATATTTTGATATTAAATAGTACGATCAATCATTGGTTGACTCTAAAAGATATTATGCAAGTAGGGAGAGTTAAATTATACTTGTGTAGATTTAATCCTCTATTTGATTATCATTCTTAAAAGGTTATTTTTTTATATGTCATTGTTTCAATTACTATTAATTATGAGAAGTACTGACACTTTAGGTTGAGTATACAAGTAAAAAAATGGCCAATGTTGATGAAGGGTTCACATAGCTACTTCCCTTATGTTATTATTTTTAATGTGTTTTAACCTTGTTTATATGGGTTGTGAATGTGTGGGAGGTTGTTTTATTAGACCCTTGAGTCACCTTTTTAAATGTGATTACTTATTGTATGTTTTATGAAGTCTTTATGTGGTTTTAATTGTATAAAAAGTTTCCTAGGTGGTAGGTCTATGGGTTAGGGGTCCTTTTATTCCATAAAACCCCTTAAATAAAGTCCAAAACCCACTCTAATTACCCATTTATGAAAAGTGGCAAAAATTGGAGTTGGTTGGGTGGTTGGGAAGTTATGGGGAGTTGGTTTCCTTTTTCCTTCTATATATATTCCTTCTCTTTGAAAGGTAGAGGGGGCTTTTTTCTCTTTTTTCCTTGGCTTCTCTCACTCGCTCTTGGTTGTTCTTGTTTTTCCTCATTTGGGATGAGATTTATTGATGGAAAGAAAAGGAAAGGATGGGTGAGGAAGAATGGAGGAAAGGGCTTGGAGAAACTGAGGGTTTCTACCATATTTGGGTTGCCAATTCTCTTGGTAAGATCTACCATTTTGGATTTGAGTTTTGTTGATATGAAAATGAATGATTGGAGTTTTCGTTGGTCTATGTATATCTTTGTTATTCCTTGTTTAAATGGGTATTTGTGATTGAAATCTATGTGAAGAGTTAATGTTGGTTTCCTTGTGAGGATGTTGTACGTGTTCGGGTTTGTGTTGGTAGGAGTTCCATCTTGTTGAGTTGAACATGAATAGCCATTTTTGTGTGTTAAACGTGTTGGGTGAATATTTTGTTATTAACTCACTAATGGAAAAATGGTTATATCACCATAGCTATGATGAGATAGAGTCTCTCATCTCAGCAAGGGGAGGTTCCCTCTAGTTTCTATACCTATTACAAACAAATAAGTTACAAATCTTATTTACTCTAAACATTATTTTTCATGGTGATTCCATTTCATCCTATTCTCTTTTTTCAGAATAGATGTTCCTACTTCAAAATGATAATTTCAGTGAAACTGATATTAAAGAACTTACTAACTATCTCAAAACCACAAAAACACAAAGTCTTATATTGCCTCACTTACTAATTTCAAATAGAACTATTTGAAGTTAAATGCAGCTCAAAGTCTCCACTCTTCTCCAAGATGGTATAAGTAAATTGAATATAACAACTTGCAACACAAAGTCTTCAAGCTATTTTACTCTCATGAACATTAACACAATCCTCACAAATGATTTGATAACACAAAGTCTATCACAATCAAATTAAAAATGCTCTTCAATCACTTGAAATAATCTCCACACCTCAATTTTTATTAAAGAAGATTATGATAAAAAGACGTAAGAACAATGCTATCATAACACAAATAATCCCAAGACAAAAATTGGAATTGAACTTGCTTTCTTGTATTGATAAATGTCTGATAATTGATTTTCACAAAAAGCACAAAGTCTTGATTTGCTTCTCAATTCGCCAGAGTTTTCTTGCAATAGATAAAAGATAAAGATTACAATAGAGGCCCTCTTTATTTATAGGGAGGAGCCTAGAGCAAAAATAGGAAATCTATAACTACTTTGACTTATTCAACAAAATGAGTCCTTTTTAACTTAGAACTTCCTTTGTTTTTACATGTAATTACATATGAGAAAAGTACACGTAAATATGTCCATAACTACAAACAAAAGACATATAAAAACAAAAAAATAAACTAAGTTATGAAAAAAATTGCATCAACTTGTACTACCATCTTTCTTCAAATGAACATCATACATAGTAAATGCTTCTTGCATCCCCAAACTATTGTTGAAATTTGGGCAGACAACTAAGAGGGGGGGTGAATCAGTTGTCTCAAAACTTTAATGCTT
This sequence comes from Cunninghamia lanceolata, assembly GCA_027924645.1. Taxonomy (NCBI): domain Eukaryota; kingdom Viridiplantae; phylum Streptophyta; class Pinopsida; order Cupressales; family Cupressaceae; genus Cunninghamia; species Cunninghamia lanceolata. Next base: position 16,626,290 of record BSBN01000193.1, on the reverse strand, counting down.
TCTGCAGTTAATTCTTCTTTACCACTTATTAACAATTAAATTATACAACTATGAAAAGTAAGAATCAATAACACATGATTAGAAACATAAATGACACAATTGACACCAAGATTTTTAACGTGGAAACCCAGTTAAGGGAAAAACCATGGTGGGGGTTAACCCACAAAGATTATACTCTGTTAAAAGTATTACAAATGGGAAAGCACATGCCTTTGGGCTCACTGCCTAGAGCTCACTACTCAAAGAGGCTCACTGCCTACAAGAATGATTACAAGACAATTACAGATTGCTTGAACTGATGAATAGAATCTGCCAATGCAAGAATTTAGTTCCAGTTAAGCACAGAATACTGACTTTGTACACTTCATCTTTACTCTACCCTATTTTACTGTTCTGCCATAATCCAGACCTTAGATTTCTTCTTTTTCCTTCTTCTTTCTTCCTTTTTTGCACTTCCTTTCACATCACACCACTGTCACACTTAATTCACTTGAATCCATCGGCTATATATATTCACCTCAAGGAATTCAATCACATTTTTGTTGGCCTTATGAAGAACTTAACAAACAATACAAATACTCTATTCTGTCAGCTAAATCCACACACAAATATTGATTCGTACCAAAAATAACACTTGTAGGTTACCATACATGTTGTCCACTAACATTATATCTCATACGCAGCTCACCAAAACACTTCTACTAGGTCCACACAATGATCTAACACAAGTCGGCATGTTCTTCACTAAATTGTTCTATCATATTAAGACCCGGTAGTTAGATGATCATAACTTCTAATCCCTTTGTCACCAGAGGTTGAAATCTTGGATTTGGATTGTCCTGACATTCCTCTACACTCCCTCAGAGTCACAACACACAATGATTAACTGGAGAGATCCGCTGACCAAAATACTGAACTCTGTCATATACTCTATTTCTGGCTACTTGGACTTAGATAAATTCTCATTTTGTCTTCTGGTATGAACAAATTATGTTATACGGATGTGTGGAATAGTCTTAGTTGCCATCAATGACACCACCTATCATTCATAGCAGTGTTTCTTGCCAACAATCTCCCCCTTTGGCATTGATGGCAACACTTAGTGAAAAATGACTAAGTGTTGAAGCTACTCCTCCTTTACTTTGTACACTTGTGCTTTTCACTTTTTCCAAAGCTCCCCCTTTGTTGGATTCTTTATTTTTCACTTCTCTTCACTCCCCCTTTGACATCAATGACAAAGGATGGGATCCGCAATCCAAAATTCACCCAAAATTCTGTATACAATGTCGTATATGTACAACCAATCATTAAGTTATATTTACATATACTTGATCACATCTCCAAAAATATTCTTCAGCAGGGCCAACTTTGTATCCCAACTCTTTTTCATACTATTCAAAATTGAAATGTGTCCATTGAACAAAAATGTTTGTGATTCAGCTATCCGGAGGTCAATGGGATCACTTGTTTGTGCAGCAGTTTGTGCTTCTGTCATAGCATTGAACATTGCTTTTACCTTAGGGGAAATTAGTCCCCGAAGCTCTCCCATTCTTGCTTCAATGTTCTCCTTTTCTCTTGTCAATTTATTTATTTCTTCCATTAGGTTGATTGCTTGACACTCCTTACTTGCCACTGATACTGTCAATGGATCAAACACTTGGGACATACTTGACAATTTTTGTTTGGAGTCCTTTATTTTATCTTCTATATCCTCTATGACTTTAGGAGTAGATAAACAAAACTTATATATACTGCCTCCTTCTGAAAGAGCATTTTGAATACTCTTTATACTGTTATCTAGCACCAATCTATCTAACCCAATCTATCTAACCCAATCATTCCTTTAAGTGTATCAAATCTTTTGCTATTAAATTCATTCTGAACTCTAATCTCTACAGACTTCTCAAAGGACTCAAAGTGTGTACTTACAGAGTTTACAAGGCTCTTTAGATTTTTGGAGGGATAGTCAGATAGATTCTTCTAGAAAGTTGGCATTATATTCTCCAATATATAGGATGCAAGACCTAATAGCTCACTATCCTCTAAGTGAGATTTCAATATCTTTTCACTTGCCTTGGCTTGTGTGAAAGATGCTACCTTCATCATTTGGACCAAAGAGAGAGTAGCCAGGTTGATTGATCCTTGAATCAGTTCAGGTTCATCAAACTCTAGCATTTGTTTACTTAGAAAAGTCTTCACTGCTTCTGTAGTGTCTCTTGCCTCAACATTTGCACCATCTTCTTCTGCTTTATCTTCCTTACCCTCTTCTTTCTCTTCCTCTGCTTTGCCTTTCTCTATGTCATCTATAGGGGGATTCTTTCCTTTGTCCTCACCATTTGCAATCTATTCTGGAGGATCTTGTGTAACAGTAGTATTCTCAAAATTATCTTCTTTTCTGGATTGATCAAGAGGAGTTAGAGTATCTCCTGTATCATCAGTTTTATCCACAATCTCTGTATCTTCTTTGTTTATTTGCTCCTCTTCCGGAATAGAGGAGTCATCAACCTTGGTTTGCTGCTCATTAGTTTTCATTTCTTCAACATCTGGAATTGATGGATCAGTCTCATCATCAATCTCTTCTTTGGTAATGGGAAGATTATACTTTTTCAATGCTCTTGAAATAATTTCCTGAGTATCCTTTACTATTTCACGTATTTCACCAAGCACGAGTTTATTCATCCTTGTCTTGCTTCTAAAATCATCTTTTACTTCCTTGAATATCATATTTATTTGGTCTGGAGTAATTTGAGGGCACAAGTTTATTAGCTCATGTTCTCTAAGCTCTATATCCTTGCATTTTTCATTTTCTTTCCTCAACTCCAAAATGTCTACAAGACTTTGAGGGATTTTAGAAGTTATTTCAATCAAAGCCTTATTATAGATATTCAGATATCTAACAGTTGCTTCCTCTAACACCTTCTTATCTGCATTACTATTTTTATCATAAAATTTAGTCATGGGTTTCAAATTTCCATCCACAGTGACTGATTTTATTACATCTTCCACAGAAAGTGTTGGCTTCTCAACATATGTATCTGTCTTTTGCCTTTTGGTTGTCCTTTTGCTTCTGGAGGGCTTCTCCTTAGTTACCTTGGCAAATTTTGTTCCAGAGGCTTTCAACTCCTTTACCTCAGCATCTAAATCTATTTCTTCTTCATCAACTTTTGTGCTCTTATAGATTCTTGTGGCTTTTGTTTTCTTTCTCTTTCCTCCTTCACCAGATGGTGTGGCTTCTAGTGTCTCAGTGGGGATGGACTTGGATTGTTCAGAGACAAATGTAGAACTTCTTGTTTTTCTTGATGAGCTAGGTGTGACTTCTGAAGCAGTTGTTGGTTCACTCTTTCCCCTCTCTTCTGAAGCTTGCTCAGTTCTTCTCTTCATCTTTTCAATTATTTCTCTGTTCTTTCATTAAACTTCTTTTGTGATGCTAATGCTTTCAACATACATTTCAACTTGCCTATGGCTTTTCTCTTGGTCTCTGGTTGCCTGAGGTCAACATGCAGTTTTAAACTTAGCTCCTTATATGTTCCAAAAATCTTTCAACAGAGGTGTCTTTTGATTTGCTTAGGAGATGTTGAGCATACATGTCCAAAATCTTCTCATCAACCTCATAGCCCATAGGCATAATCCATACAGTTTTGGATTCCACAACCTCCATTAGGCACTGATCAGTGTCAACCATAAAACATATTTCATCTTTATACTTCTCCACAACTGACTTGGGAATTCTCTCCCTTGCATGCATCATACTCTAAAAATTCTTGAAGTAACCCCAAATTGTAGTTTTCTATGCATTAGAATCTCCAATGCTGAGTAGATGATCTCTTATTTGCCATGCAACTGGCCTGTCATTTGTCTAGAGCACACCTTGTACTCTAGGCACTTCATTCATAAAATAGAAGAACAAACATATAACTAGGGAACCATATTTGAAAGTGTTTTTCTTATCCTTCTTAATTTTGCTCAAATTTTCAATCAGTTGGTTTTGTAGCAGCTCAAATAGGTCATAGTCTGTATTCTCTTTTAACATTTGATATGCTACATATATAGCAGTTTCAGAGATAGAATTCTCCCTAATGGAGTGATAAATCTTATAGCCAATCACCATAGAAACAAACTTAACATCTGGTTCTATAATGTCATTGATGCTCATTTCCCTCTTGTCAAACTTTGCACCGGTTGCATCTATAACAGTTTTCTTTTTCATAGATTTCAACATGGGTAATCCATCGGTTGAATTTAACCTAGTCACAATCCTGATAACATCCTTGGTAATCTTGAATGGTTTTAAAAGCCATATGAATTCATCATGCATTCGGCTCAAAACATATTGAACCCACTCACTTTCATCAAACGTTTGAAATTCAATCGCATGTAGAAAATATTTTCTATGCAGGGTTTTAAATTCTAGTTTTAGTTCATAGTTATCATTGTTTAGATGGCTTTCAAACAATTCCAGCAATCTCAAATTTCCAAATTCATCTACATTACAATGGATGTATGCCCTAATGTCTTCAACATGCAATACTCCATATGGGACACCATAGAATGCACCTAACGGTTGGACTTTGACAAACTGGTAAGGATGCTTCTTAAATTTTGGGTGGGGCCTTTCAGTAATGTCAACAACTAAGGGTGTAGCCATTTGCAGAGATTGAAATTTCAAACGGCTTTCATAGAAAATGGAAATACCTTGTTCCACAGGTTAGGGTTTTTCTTGGAAATCCTTTTCGCACTTCAACTCTTTGAAATTCCCAGCTCAGAACTTGTTCACTTCTTTTCTCCTTGGATGCAAAGTGATTCAAATGAAGGATGATTGACCTTTTTAAGTTCCGTAAAACCTAATTTGTCTTTGTAATAAATGCTCTACCCTAACACATCCGGTTACACTGTTTCTGCATACAGTTGACCTTCAATTGCTCCTTAAATCATTAAATCCATTTCTTTTCTTCCAGAAATCCATTCAAATGATCTACAGTGACCCAAATTATCTATTCTCATCATGCTAGATTCAGGCACCCACTTACTGGCTGGGGGAATTTGATTTTCAATGTAGCTCCCCCTGAGCCAGAGCTCCTGACTCAATTCTTGGAGGAGTTATCGGCACCAGATTCTAGTGCAGATCCATCACCATTGTTTTTTGCACCTTTCTTTACCCATATCTTACTCATTTCATTCTAGATCTCATTCACATCAACTTTTCCTTTACCTTTGTCTTATCTCTACTCATCCAACTTTCTATTTACCAGACCTCTTCTTCCATTATTCCTGCTTCTGTAGAATTTTGCAATATGACTAGATTTGTTGCAATTGAAACACATAATCTTATTTTTTTGACAACCACATGTTGTTGTAGGATTAGATCTGCACTGTATTGCAATATGCCCAACCTTATTGCAAGTAAAATATCTTCCATTGAACACTTGCCTGTTCTTAGGAGGATTCATTGATCCATTTCTACATTCCTTGGCTTTATGGCCTATTCTCTTGCAATTAAAGCATTGACCAGAGAAAGATGATATATTTTGATTTACTTGACCTCTGCATTGATTGTCTCTATGACCATATCAATGACATTTGAAACAATTTCCATTGAAAGATGGATACCTTTAAGCATTAGGTTGTCTTATCGGAGGTCTTCTAGGTCTGTTTCTCCCATTTCTTAATTCAATTTTTCTTTGTCTAGATCCAAAGCTTTCACCTTTTTCATACCCAAGACCATGCTTATCATAAGCCTTCTTTTGACTCTCAAGAATCACTTCAAGTTTAGCTGAGCTTATCTTGAACTTCTCCTTATATTCATTTGCCACTTCTAGGTCATGTCTGAGAATGACAATTTGTCTTTCAAGTTCCTCCTCATTAAATCTGCATTCTTGTAGGTCAAATTTAAGGTGGCCAATTGTTCTATCCATTCTACAACATTCTTCAGTTCTTTCCTTCAAAGTTTGATTCAATTCTTCTTCAGTCTTCTTCCTTTGCTCAATTTCTTTAGTTAGCCTCATTACCCTTGATTCCATTTCATGTTTTAGAATAGAAACTTCTTTTGTCAGCTTTTCACATTCCTTAGTTTTTTCTTCTAGAGCTTCATCCAAGCCATTATCTTTAGTAAGATTAGGTATTTGATGAAGTAGTTCCTTCCTCTTTTCCATAGATTTCTTAAGTTTCTCTTTTAATATCTCAATGCAATCATCAGCATCTTTAAGGTTCTCTTTCAGTTCTCTTACTTCTGCTTTGGACTGATCAAGATCTTCTAATGCCAATTGAAGTTGATCTCGAAGTGAACCCATTGAAACTCTTTCCCAGATCTTCCTTTACCTATTAAGCTTCTTCCAAGGAACCTTGCTTTGATACCAATTGTTGAAATTAGGGCAGACAATTGAGAGGGGGGTGAATTAGTTGTCTCAAATATTTAATGCTTGCTGTAGTTAATTCTTCTTTACCACTAATTAACAATTAAATTATACAACCATGAAAAGCAAGAATCAATAACACGAGTAGAAACATAAATGATGCACTTGACACCAAGATTTTTAACATGGAAACCTGGTTAAGGGAAAAACCATGGTGGGGGTTAACCCACAAAGATTATACTCTATTAAAAGTATTACAAATGGGAAGACACATGCCTTCAACCTCACTACCCAGAGCTCACAGCTCAAAGAGGCTCACTGCCTACAAGAATGATTACAAGAGGATTACAGATTGCTTGAACTAATGAATAACATCTACCAATGCAAGAATTTAGTTCTGATTAAGCATAGAATACTGACTTTGTACACTTCATCTTTACTCTGCCCTGTTTTACTGTTCTGCCATAATCCGAACCTTAGATTTCTTCTTTTTCCTTCTTCTTTCTAACTTTTTCATACTTCCTTTCACATCACACCACGGTCACACTTAATTCACTCAAATTTATTGGCTATTTATATTCACCTCAAGGAATTCAATCACATTTCTGTTGGCCTTATGAAGAACTTAACAAACAATACAAATACTCTATTCTATCAGCTGAATCCACACACAAATATTGATGCGTACCAGAAATAACACTTGCAGGTCACCATACATGTTGGCCACTAACATTATATCTCATACGCAACTCACCAAAACACTTCTACTAGATCCACACAATGATCTAACAGAAGTCGACCTGTTCTTCACTGAACTGTTCTGTCATATTAGGACCCAGTACTCAAATGCTCATAATTTCTAATCCCTTTGTCACCAGAGGCTGAAATCTTGGATTTAGATTTTCCTAACATTCCTCTATACTCCCTCAGATTCACAACACAAAATGATTAACTAGAGAGATCCACCGACCAAAATACTGAACTCTTTGATATACTCTGTTTCTGGCTACCCGAACTTAGATAAATTCTCATTCTATCTTTCGGTATGAACAAATTATGTTATGCGGATGTGTGGAATAGTCTTAGTTGCCATCAATGACAACACCTATCATGTGTAGCAGTGTCTCTTGCCAACAACTATCTGGACTAACAATATTCTTAAAGATCATCCGAGCCCTGATCACTACATCCTTCACTGTGGTGGCCACCTTTGCATGCCTAGTTAACTTAGATTTTAGGTTACCTAACATTAACTGATTATCCAGAATGTTGTCCAAAAATAAACTGAGAAAACTTTATCTTCAAACTCTTTTTAGAACATATTTTTGAATTCTTGGATCATCTCATCTGTAGGGAGGAAGTGATGATCCTCTAATACCAAATTACATGGAAGATCCTCCAATTTATGCAAGAGACTAACATCACTTTGTTCACTTAGCTCCTTGGCACTTTCCAAATCTTTGATCAAGTCTTTTAGAATATTACTTCGATAAACCAATGCTTCCTTAGTCTCCATATAAGAATCATGATTTGGAATAACACCAATTGATATCTGAGTATTTATCTTCAACTTCTTCATTTCAGTCCACTTCTCATAGCTTCCATCCAGATATTCAATATCCTGAGAAATAGTATCAACTAGATCATCAAGCTCTACTCTGATCTTCTCCATCTTGCTTGTCTTTTCAGCTGTCTTTGTGTGAAGAGACACTCTTCTACCTGCATTTTTTCCAAATACTTTTCAACCACTTTTCCTTTTAGGTGAGTCTTCTCAACCTTTTGAATGATATGATCTTCTACAGAGATAGCTTCAGGAGTTATTGACTCTGATGTCAGAGTAATTTTCCTCACCACCACAGCTAGTTGTTCTGCCATTGCCTTGTAGTGGTCCTTCATTTCTTTTTCCCAATCAAACTTCTGAATTAAAGAATCCAGTGTAGATTGCATATCAGCCTTTGCACTTTCATGCGTGATCTTTCCAAGTTCAGTTCTAGAAATGGAGTAGTCATTCATACTAAAATTTTCAATAGTTGCATCTTGTGGTGGTTGAGAAATCTCCACATATTTGTGGCCTTTATCTTCAAGCAACTGAGAAAGAGTTTTGGGCTTCTTTCGAGTTTTATCCTTCACTGGCACCAACTTACCAAAATCAACGTCATCCGGAGAGATGGCTTGTTTCTTCTTCTTAGGTGTATATGATGAAAGCCATGGATGAAGCACTGATGTACTAACATTTGGATCAGAACCCATTGTTGGTGCAGGAGGAACTATACTCACACTTGTGGTAGTGATGATAGGAGGAGTATTAGTAAAAACTGTACCTAGCATATCGACATTGGCAACTTTCTCAATACCCAAAACAAAATGTTCAAAGATTGAAGAATCACCAATGTCATAAGTGGGGGTGGACAAACTAGGAATTGATCCATAAGAATGAAGAACATTATCAAAAGTAACTTGAGGATTATCAAAAATTGTTCTTGAAAATGATGGTGACTCAGAAGATGGAATATTGATGGGTGAAACTAGGGTAGTAGGAAGAACAAACAAAGGAATTAAAACAGATACATTGGGTTGAGGAGAAAGGTTTTTAGTTTCTTGTGGCACATCCCTTTGTGGAGACATGGTTGTGTCCTGTAAATCTTTCTGACCATCTCCTTCTTCTTTCTCTTGCTCATCTCTTTTATCCCCTAAAGACTTATCTTCAATATCCATTTCTTCTATAGCTTGTTCATCAACACCCTATTCTTCAACTTCCATTTCCTTAGCATCAGACTCTTCTTCTGCAACTTTGGCCTTTTTTCCTTTGGACACAAATTTAATCCTTGGTTTAGAAACCTTGGATGTGCTTGGAGTATCTCTTTTATTCTTTGTCCTCAACTCAACTTTCTTCACTGTTTGCTCTAAGACTTCCTCTTCAGATCTAGTTATGAAGTCCTTCAAAGGAATACCTTTTCTCTAAAGCCATAGGTTGGTATTAGCCAGAATGGGCTGAAACCTTTTAGTCAAAGAAGTTAACTCCTTCTTTGACCATTGTACAGCAGACAAGGGAGAGTTATCAATATTTTCATTGACATAGCTTGAATTGACAACCTCTTCATCATCCACCATATCCTTTGGAATATTAGCCAATCCTAGATATTCAATTTGATTCATAGTCAAACTACTATAATCCAACTTTCAGATCTCCTCTTTTGTTCTCAAATCAGCCCAAATATCTTCGACCATTGGTTCATGAAACTGAATCTTTCTTTTTATTTTATCCTTCACTCCCCTTTAATAAAACCTGAGTCTCTTTTTGAACATTTTCATTGTGACCATCTGCAATTTTGTTTCCATTGCCTTGGCCTTAGCAACAGTTGCCACATAATATCTACTAATCTCAATAGGAAACCTAAATCTAGGCTTTTTCAACGCCATCTATTTGTTATGAACAACAATCATCTGTCGACACAACTCCATTAGAACAAGTTTGTCAGAGGGGAATTTTGGAAGCATATAAAGATAACCCTGATAAAAGTCAACTCTTAGATATGTGAAAGTGGAGAATTGAAGAAACAAGCAACCATAACCATTCACCACTGTCCACGATTCATCTGAAACTCTTCTATGTTCTAACTAAGGATAAAAAAGGAACAAGAAAATAGCAAAGAAGGCATCATTCACCCTTCTGAAATGATGAATTGAACCTTTCAAAGTGAGCTAAGAATAGTACTGATAAATCGGTACAACTCTCCTATCTCCATTAGATGTTAAGCCAGGGAAACTTCTCATAGAAGTTGCTATATACACTAGATATGAAGTCATGTAGAACTTTGAAGTAGTTGATACTTTAATTAGTTGCTCATGAAGAGCATTACTAATTTGTTCTCCCCAAAAGATATTTTGCTTACCTTGAAGCATGATCTTGATGTACGGATACATCCATTCCTAAAAAGTTGATGATGAAGAAAGACCTTTAACTCTACTGAGAAGAGTTATTAAGTCACCCACTTCCTCCACAAATTCACTTCTGGCGAAACTCCTTGGCTATCTAGACAAATTTGGTCTAGCAGTCTTGAGCCACTTAGTATTTATCACCCCTTTCACCTTTTCTATATCTTTATCATACTCTCCCTGGGTAATTGAGAAATTCAACTCTATAATATCTTCTGCTCCCGAACACAAAAACACCTTATCTATAAATTTTGCATCAAGCCTCATCATCACATTACTGTGGGCATCTACCACTGCCCTGGTATCTTTGTTGGAAAAATGAGCAACTTGGAGAACAAACTCGGTATTGTGTGCAGCAACAGAGAATGAAGCCACCAGATGATTGTTTCTTTTAACAATCTTCTACATATAGGGACTAGGTTTATCTGACTTTGTTCATTCCACAAATTCAGCCATATCCACATGGCCGATCTTTGTATCCCATATTTCATCAACATTTGATGTCACTAAAGTTACAGGAAAGACACCTTGCTATTTATACTTCATTTCTTTGGATTTCTTTGGAGATGGATCAATCATTTGGAAAGAAGACTCCTTTGGATGAGTTGAAGACCCTGGCAGCTTGCAAGAGAAACTGTAACAAAAAGTCACAATCTTGCAGTTAGGGGAAATATAGGCAATTTTGGGAAACTGCATATTGTCAATCATGACCAGAGGAATGATCTTGAAAGGGCTAAAGTGCAAGCGAGTAAAAAAAATGGATGAAAGTAGGCTCAAGAAAATAACTTGGAAAATTCCCCAAAGTTAGAAAAATTCTAGGGAGTGAATGCACGAGCGGCAATTTTTGCCGCCCTTGCATGCTAAGGGAAATACTGGTGTTAAGGTGGCAAATACTGCCGCTCCTGCATGCTAGGGTAGAACATTTGAAAGGCAAAGTGCATAAGCGGTAAATTTTGCCACTTTTGCATGTAGAACATAAAACTCCGATAGATGTACAAGTGGCAAAATTTACCGCTTATGCATAGGGGATAAAAATTTATTGTATGTTAGAGTGGCAAATTTTGCCACCAATACATTTGGAGGTTAAGCAAAGGTTTTGTGTTGGAGTGGCAAATTTCATTGCTATTGCATGTAAGGGAAAGATATCAAAGTTTGTGAGGACAGCATATTCTACCAACCTTACATCTAGGGTAAAATGCAAAGACATGAGCAGTAGAAAATGCTACTCATGTATCTCTTGACCAATTATATCATATGTATCGTTGGTGAAAAATACTACTTATACATCAAGAAGGAAATTACAAGTTCAAAACACGGGCGGTGATATTCACCGCCACTACATGCACCTAGGGCTCATATGATAAAAATGAAGAAAAAGCCCTCATTTCAAAGAAACATAAAAACAAAAAGGGAAAAAACTAAAATGGCGTTAATCGCCAAAACTGAAAGCCCTACCTATTGGAAGATATCAAAATAAACTGAGATCAACAATAGATAAAGGTTTAGAAACATAAAAATGCTAGTTTTAGATTTAACACATGCATATTTACTCACGCGGAAAAAAAATCCTAGCATATACCAGAAAATAACAAAGAACAAGTAAAACACGAAACCCCACCTGGTAAATTGTTGACAGGTTGAAAGTGGCTTCTAAATTATGAAAATGGTTTTTCAACCTGCTCTCTAGGGTTTAGAAGAATCACCAACATAGAAAAGAAAAGAAATAATAAAGAACAAAAATAATGAAAACATATATAAGCACCAATTATAACTCACATAAAGTGCATTAATTGCACTCGACATGAACTTAAGTTGCATGGGTGGTGAAAATCGCCGCCCTTGCACTTAAGAAGTTTAAAGAGGGATATGCAGCGGTGGTAAAAACTACCACCCGAACACATAACAAAAACAAAAATAATATGCATGGGTGGCAAGTTTCACCACCCCTGCATATCTCAAGGACTGAAACATGCATAGGCCGCAAAATTTGCCGCCCTTGCATGAAAACAAAAATTTCTCTAACTCGGTTAAAATTGTGAAAACTAGTTTAATAACTTGCACAAATTTTGAGAGATCAAAATGTGAAGATACTTGAATAGATTCTCAGAAGTGAGAGGACTACACATGAGGATGAAATGAACTGCCTTGATTTGTGAACTTAGAGTGTAGAATACAAAACAAACAAGTTTCGTAGGGGTCATCCTAAAAAATAAGCACAGCTAATTTTGAGGACAACAGTTGGCTCTAATTGGGGAACTTCCTTCAATTGTTATTTGAAATGATCAAAGGGAGAAGAATCCAGTCTCTAAGTGCCTTCATCCATGCCATTGGGCCATAGAGTCAAGCTACCAAAACAAAAGACACAAAACAACTAAACAAAAATGAAAAAGAAAAACACAAACTATACAAATATGCAAGTGAACTTATCTGATGCTTCATGGATTGAAATGCTTCATATGTTGTCCACTGTGAGATAGTAAGAATGGTGTTCCATCTTGATGCTCCAACAAGAAACTATTCTCACCAAAAAGTTGGTGAATGACGAACGGGCCTCTCCATAGGGAATCAAATTTCCCATGCATTCCTTTTGGCTCTCTCCTCTTGTCCCATAACAAGACTTGATCCCCAACTTGAAATTCTCTAACCTTCACCTTTTCGTCAAACAACTTCTTGACCTAACTTTGATGCTCAACTATACAGTCTATCACCATAAGCCACTACTCTTCAAGTTCAGAAAGGTACATTATTCTTTTGTCAATAGAACTTTCAAAAATTTTATCTTCCACTGCTCTTGCAAACTTTAAAGCTGACAATTCCAAGGTAATAGGTATTTCTGCATTCAAACCATATACAAGTTGGAATGGTGACATACCATTTGCCCTTTTAGGGGTAATTCTGTTAGCCCATAAAGCATCAAACAAAGCTTTACGTCCTTTGATTATCCTCTACCAGTTTCCTAATAATTATAACCAGATTCTTATCGCTAGATTCTGCTTGACCATTCCCTTGCAGATAATAATCGGATGAATGTGAAAGAATAATCCCATATTCAAAGTAAAAACTAGTGATTTCATTTGAATAAAAACATGTAGCATTATCTACTACAATTTTGTTTGGAACTCCAAATCGAGAAATGATGTTCTCCTTGAGAAAACTACACACTACCTTAGAAGTAGCATGCTTAATTGGAATAGCTTCCACCCACTTGGTGAAGTAATCTATTGTAGTAAGAACAAAACTATGTCCCGCACTTGACAGTGGATTCACAATACCAATGAAGTCAATGTCCCATTGTTGAAAAGGTTCTTCAATCACAACTAGTTTGAGTGGTAGTGCAATTAATTTAGGCTTCCCCACAAACTGTTGGCATAGTCCACACTTACGCACCCAACTGTGTGCATCCTGAAAAAGAGTTGGCCAATAATACCTGGCTCTCAAAATTTTATGAGCCATTATTGGTGCTGAAAAGTGTCCACATGCCAAATTGTGAAAAGACTCTAAAAGTTTTTTTTGTTGTGCTTTATCCACACAACAAAGAAAAACTCCATCAAGACTTCTTCTATACAAACCGTTATCCCATAAGACATAGTTTGCAGCCTTAAGCTTGATAGTCTGTTTGTCCTTGTAGGACAAATGGTAAGGACACTCACCATATGTGAGAAAATAAGTGATATCAAAATACCACTTATCTGTTGTAGCAACAAAAAGGACAGTTGGAACATTCTTAACCTCAGCCTCTTCATCACCTATTTCTTTTGGGACATTATCAGCAATTAGCTGACACAAACCTTTCCCACACACAAGTTTGGTGGGTTTGATATTAAGTCAAATTATTGAATTTTGACAAACCCATTGCACCTTTTAGTACACAATTCTTGTTGTGTCAAGATAGATTTCACTGTTGTATCTGGCACCAAAACAATAGTATGTGAATTCATAATATAAAACCTGAAATGTTTTACAGCTTTAACTATAGTGTAAGCATGTTTCTCCATATTTGAATACTTAATCTCATTAGCCTTTAGTGGACAACTCATAAACGAAATCAAAGATTCCACACCTTCCTCATTCTGTTAAACCAGAATCAATGAAAGTGTATGCTCTGAAGCATAACTATACATTATGAAACCTTTAGTATAATTAGGACAAACCAAAACGAGAGCATGGGCTATGGATCTTTTAATGTCCTCAAAAACTACTTTACCTTCTGTGCTCCAATGGAAAGTGGTCTTACCCTTCATCATATTAAACATATGATGAGTCTTCTCTGCAAATTCTAGAATGAACCTTTGCAAGAAATTCACCTTCCTGAGGAAAGAATGAACACCTATCTTACTAGCAGGAAAAGTAAGACCTTGGATAGATTTAACTCTCTCAAAATTAATTTTAGTACCTTCTTTGGACACAATGCGACCAAGAAGCTTACCTTATATAACCCTAAAAAATGACTTCTTAGGATTAAGAGAAATACCATTTTGACAACACCGTTCCTAAACTTGTCACAAATGGTAGGCATAATTGTGACATTTCTTCGAGAAGATGGTCAAGTCATCAAGGTACACCACAATGAACTTACCCATTTCATCTTTGAATGCAAGGTCCATTTCTCTTTGGAAAGTAGGGCCAGCAGTAATCAAACCAAATGGCATTCTATGGTATGCAAATGTGCCCCATGGTGTTGTGAAGGCAATCTTGTATTGATCCACTTCACTAACTTCTACTTGATTGTAGCCCGAAAAGCTGTCTAACATAGATAGCATCTCTGAACCAGTTATAGTTTGTAACACTTGATCCATAATAGGTAGAGGGTAGTTATCTTTTAAAGAAGATTGATTTAGATTTCTAAAATCTAAAATATACATATTACTCCATTCTTCTTTCTTACAGGAACAATATTTGCGATCCAAGTAGAATGGTGAATAGGAAAGATTATCCTAGCATTCAACATTTTTTGGATTTCAGCAAGAATAGTACCTGATATCTTGGGATTGTGGTGCATTTGCTTTTGTTTGTGAGGCAATGATCCTACCTTGAGAGGAATCTCATGTTGGATCTCCTTGGGTCTGAAGGACTTCAGATCATCATATTTTCATAATCCTCTTAACCGATTGTTTCCTTGTGACAACTAACCCTAATTACCTCCTCCTCTTCCTTTAAAAAGGGCAAACCTACAATCCAAATTCATTAGAATCCTCTTCCTGATGATGGATCACTGAGTGCGATCTGCAATGTCGAAGCAGAGAAATACACATAGTTTAATCCAAAAGCACTTACTGTATTATATTATGGACTGTGTAAAACTCATGCCTACATCAATGTAGTGGCAAAGAAGTGTAATGAACTTGAATATCTCATCAGCAGTGCAACATTTCCTGACGTTAACCATCTTAGGATCTGCTTCAGAACTCAAGTTTACTTGTTCAAATTCCATTGATGAACTTGAATCAAGTTGTTGTTGTTGTTTGATATATCGATCATGCTTGTCAAATAACTTCTCAAGAGAAACTAAACATTTTGGAATTTTATTCCCTTTCAATTGGAGAAATTCCTCACCAGTCTATGAATCTACTTCGAAAACATATTCTCAAGGTGGAGAATTACTTCCCTCAAAGTAGAGTTCATCAAAGCTATTTGTCTTCTCTAAGAAAGCTATGATCCAATTATCACCATTGAAGACTTGCCAATGGTCAGCATTATCTAGTACACTCAATGGGAAAACCAACTCAATTGTGTATTTATTACCTTTAAAATCCTTGTAAGGGACCATAAGGGTGGCAGAGACAGCTAATGAATCAGCCCGATCATTAAACTCTCTTGGTACTGCAAAGATGTTGAAAGCATCAAAACCTTCAATGCAATCCCATACATGATTGCAGTAATGTCTTAGCCTTTCATTCTTGGTTTGGTAAAGATTTCTCACCAAACAAACAACAAGCTCTGCATCACCTTGTGTGTGAAGATTTTTAATCCCTTTAGCACGAGCAGCCTCCATTCTGAGTAACAATGACTCATACTCAGCAGTGTTATTGGTATTGTCAAATTGTAGCTTATATGAGAAAGGAAAAATATCACCTTGAGGAGATATTAGAACTATTCCAGCCCCAGATCTAGTGGAAGAATAGCTACCATCAAATTCTAAAATCCAAATATCATTTGAATTTCCCACTTTGATATTTCTATGATCAACAGACTCTTCACCAAAAGAAGAAGAAGAATCTTCTATCACCATACTCTCGTCTATATTTTCTTTTGAGTCTTCATTTGAACTATCTAAACTTTCATCTAATGAACTAGAAGTGTTTTTAGTGGTCAAGAAATAATTACCCATCCCTAAAGACTCAAATAAAATTTGAGCTTTTGGATCCTCGGATTGAGTAACAATATATTTTGCTTCCCTTTCAGGAAGCAATTTCTGCATGATACCTTTGATAGGTATCCTTGCCTCAGACAAATTCATATTCAGTTCTCCTCCCACATCCTTACAAAAATTATGTCCAAGCAAAATACCATAAGAAGCTAGAATATCAGCAATTAGGACAATCATCTTTATTCTCTTCTCTGAAAAGGATGCAAATACAAATTGTGCATCCTTAATTTGACCTAATAAAGGCACTTGTTTATTTTCCATTGAAAAGCATCTTCCAAAGGTCTTTGTCAAGGTCAGTTCTATGGCATCAACTACATTAGCAGGCATGACATTGTCAGAAGCCCCTGAATCTATGATACAATTGCTTAGTTTGTGGCCATTGACTAACAGAGAAACATAGAAGGGTTCTATTTTCCCTGGAGCAACAAGAGGAGTAGTAACTAGATTATTCTGGGTAGACCTATTCTTTGAGGAGTCATGAATAGTCTTGAGAGAATCTTGCCCTATAGGGGTGCCAATCTTATTTTTAACAAATTTGGCTAACCTCTCAAATTGATTAGGGTTAGCTTGCAAATATTCTACCTCAGACATTTGGATTTTAGTTTTCCTAGCATGGTCAATTATGTCGAAAAGATGAAATGAATTAGACACAGAGGCAGGGAAACCTTCATTCTGAGGTATAATTGGGGTAGTACTAGTCTAAGGAATAGTAGTAGAGAAAGTAGGAGCATTAGAAGAACTTACTTGTTTATCAGGAATCGGATCCCTTGATTGAAAAGGCAAAGGAGTTCCCCATTTGGCAATTGAAATCACCAGTTGAGGATCTTCTTTTGATTTTCCTTTATCACTCGTTTGTTGATTGGATTGATTTTGAGATCTGGTAAACACATCATATGTTCCACCATATGCATCTTCTCCTCTTCTTTCCTCATCTTGATAGTTCAGGAACCCAATAGTAGAGTCACCAGCTAATTCTTCTTCTCCTTCCATAAAAAGATTAGCATTATTTTCTTGATCTAAGTTAGGTTGGAAAGAATTATCCTATTCAGCTTTATAGTAGCCAACTGCTGAGTTGACCGATGAAGCCTCCAAAGCTAGTCTTCCTTGAGTAGGAGGAAGACAATTTTGTTGCCCTTGATTTCTCACAGCATTGCCTTGATATGAAGTATTAGGAAATGTCCTTCTTGGTATGTCCTGATAAGAAGGAGCAGACATATTCTGGGACATTTACTTTTTCAAAGCCATCAAATCATTTGCTAACTTCTCCACCATAGGATCCGTGGTGCTTGTGGATGATAAATCAGAAGAGGACTGCCCTCTATTTTGGTTTGAATCCTTTCTTATCTTACCCACAAGGATAAGATCATCTTCAACCTCTGTAGCCAAACTTTGTGCTAAAGGAAGATCAGTAGGATTAGACCACCTTAATAGAAATCTTACCTCAAGAAGCTGAGTATTGATGAAGAAACATTTTAGATTCTCTGTCATTGGTTGGGCTATGGCTAGAATCTTATTTGTCAATTTATTGAGCTTGGCAATAAATTCTCGCATGGGCTCATGCAGTTCTTTCTTCATTTGTGTTAGCTGGGCTAACAAAGCATGTACATCTTCTGCAATCTTAAACCTAGCTTCAAACTTGGTTTTAAGAGCATCCTAACTATTTATGGTTTGGGCCTTGAGATGATAAAACCAATCTACAACGGGACCTTAAAGTGTCTCCATGAATAGCCTTACAGATACATCTTCGTATTCCACTCCTAGCACACTACAAGCTATACAAAAATCTATGATGTGTTCATCAGGATGGACTTTCCCATCACCATAGAATTTTGGAAAATTCTTCCTTGAACTATGGGGTAGTTCATGCAGTGGTGGTGTCAAATTCAGAGGTCCAAAAGAATTACCCCACGGGCCTTGAGTTGCCATTGTCCGTTGATTGAAAGGCGGGATAATGAACCTTTGTGGAACTTGAATAGATAAAACTCTGTTAGTATTTGAGCTAGAAGCTTCACTTGGTATAGGAGACTTGGCGTTGGTAGGAGGAAAACTCCTTGTTCACTGAAGCTGAGGTTTTGGAGGCAAAAGATCAAAATTATTTTGCTGCATTAACTCAAACACAAGATCAATAATTCCTTGAGCTTTCTTACTTCTTGTATACGTTGAATATGCCAGAATGCAATGTACTCAACAAAGATTTAGAAACAACTTAAAATAATGGATGAGGATGAAATGCTTCAACTCAAAGCGTGAGGCTCCAAGTTGCACATTCTTCCCCAGCGGAGTCACCAAAAAAACTGTTGGGTGAATATTTTGTCGTTAACTCGCTAATGGAAAAATGGTTATATTGCCACAGCTATGATGAGACAGAGTCTCTCCTCTCAGCAAGGGGAGGTTCCCTATAGTTTCTATAACTATTACAAACAAATAAGTTACAAAGCTTATTTACACTAAACACTATTTTCGTGGTGATTCCATTTCATCCTATTCTCTTTTTTCAGAATAGATGTTCCTACTTCAAAATGATAATTTCAGTGAAACTGATATTAAAGAACTTACTAACTATCTCAAAACCACAAAAACACAAAGTCTTATCTTGCCTCACTTACTAATTACAAATAGAACTATTTGAAGTTAAATGCAGCCCAAAGTCTCCACTTCTCTCCAATATGGTATAAGTAAATTGAATATAACAATTTGCAGCACAAAGTCTTCAAGCTATTTTACTCTCACGAACATTAACACAATCCTCACAAATGATTTGATAACACAAAGTCTATCACAATCAAATTAAGAACACTCTTCAATCACTTGAAATAATCTCCACACCTCAATTTTTATCAAAGAAGATTATGATAGAAAGACGTAAGAACAATGCTATCATAACACAAATAATCCCAAGACAAAGATTGGAATTGAACTTGCTTTCTTGTATTGATAAATGTTTGATAATTAATTTTCACAAAAACCACAAAGTCTTGATTTGCTTCTCAATTTGCCAGCGTTTTCTTGCAATAGATAAAAGATAAAGATTACAATAGAGGCCCTCTTTATTTATAGGGAGGAGCCTAGAGCAAAAATAGGAAATCTATAACTACTTTGACTTATTCAACAAAATGAGTCCTTTTTAACTTAGAACTTCCTTTGTTTTTACATGTAATTACATATGAGAAAAGTACATGTAAATATGTCCATAACTACAAACAAAAGACATATAAAAACAAAAAAATAAACTAAGTTATGAAAAAAAATTGCATCAACTTGTACTACCATCTTTCTTCAAATGAACATCATACATAGTAAATGCTTCTTGCATCCCCAAAACTATCTGGACTAATAGTATTCTTAAAGATCATCTGAGCCCTGATCACTACATCCTTCACTATGGTGGCCGCCTTTGCATGACTAGTTAACTTAGATTTCAGGTTATCTAACATTAACTGATTATCCAAAATGTTGTCCAAAGAAGAAATTGAGAAAACTTTACCTTCAAACTCTTTTTGGAATATATTTTTGAATTCTTGGATCATCTCATCTGCAAGGAGGAAGTGATGATCTTCTAATACCAAATTACATGGAAGCTCCTCCAGTTTATGCAAGAGACTAACATCACTTTGTTCACTTAGCTCCTTGGTGCTTTCCAAATCTTTGATTAAGTCTTTTAGAACATTACTTCGATAAACCAATGATTCCTTAGTCTCCACATAAGAATCACGATTTGGAATAACACCAATTGATATCAAAGTATTTATCTTCAGCTTCTTCATTTTGGTCCACTTCTCATAGCTTCCATCTAGATATTCAATAATCTGAGAAATAGTATCAACCAGATCATCAAGCTCTGCTCTGATCTTCTCCATCTTGCTTGTCTTTTCAGCTGTCTCTATGAGAAGAGACATTCCTTCTGCCTGCATTTTTTCCAGATACTCTTCAACCACTTTTCCTTTTAGGTGAGTCTTCTCAGCCTTCTTAATGACAGGATCTTCTATAGAGACAGCTTCAAGAGTTACTGACTCTGATGTCAGAGTAATTTTCCTCACCACCGTAGCCAGTTGTTCTGCCATTGCCTTGTATTAATCCTTCATTTCTTTTTCCCGATGAAACTTCTGAATTAAAGAATCCAGTGCAAATTGCATATCATCTTTTGCACTTTCATGCATGATCTTTCCAAGTTCAATTCTAGAAAATGGAGTAGTCATTCATATTGAAATTTTCAACAGTTGCATCATGTGGTGGTCGAGTAATCTCCATATATTTGTGGCCTTTATCTTCAAGCAACCGAGAAAGAGTTTTGGACTTCTTTTGAGTTTTAGCCTTCACTAGCACAAACTTACCAAAATCAAAGTCATCTAGAGAGATGGCTTGTTTCTTCCTCTTAGGTGTATATGCTGAAAGCCATGGAGGAAGCACTAATGTACTAACATTTGGATCAGAACCCATTATTGGTGTAGGAGGAACTATACTCACACTTGTGGTAGTGATGATAGGAGGAGTATTAGTAAACACTACACCTGGCATATCCACATTAGCAACTTGCTCAGTACCCAAAACAAAATGTCATAAGAGGGCTAGGACATACTAGGAATCACCAATGTCATAAAAGGGGGAGGACAAACTAGGAAATGATCTAGAAGAATGAAGAACATTATCAAAAGCAACTTGAGGATTATCAAAAATTATTCTTGAAGATGACGGTGACTCAGAAGATGGAATATTGATGGGTGAAATTGGGGTAGTAGGAAGAACAAACAAAGGAATTGAAACAAATACATTGGGTTGAGGAGAAAGGTTTTTGGTTTCTTGTGGCACATCCTTGTGTGGAGACATGGTTGTGTCCTGTAAATCTTTTTGACCATCTCCTTCTTCTTTCTCCTACTCATCTCTTTTCTCCCTTGAAGACTTATCTTCAATATCCATTTCTTCTGTAGCTTGTTCATCAACACCCTATTCTTCAACTTCCATTTCCTTAGCATCAGACTCTTCTTCTACAACTTTGGCCTTTTTTCCTTTAGACACAAATTTAATCCTTGGTTTAGAAACCTTGGATGTGCTTGGAGCATCACTTTCATTAATTGCCCTCAACTCAACCTTCTTCCCTATTTTCTCTAAGATTTCCTCTTTAGATCTAGTTATGAAGTCCTTTAAAGGAATACCTTTTCTCTAAAGCCGCAGGTTGGTATTAGGCAGAATGGGCTCAAACCTTTTCCTCAAAGAAGTTAACTCTTCTTTGACCATTGTATAGAAGGCAAGGGAGAGTTAGCAATATTTTCATTGACATAGCTTGAATTGACAACCTCTTCATCATCCACCATACCCTCTGGAATATTAGCCAGTCCTAGATATTCAATTTGATTCAAAGTCAACCTACTATAATCTAGCTTTTTGATATCCTCTTATGTTCTCAAATCAGCCCAAATATCTTTGATCATTGGCTCATGAAACTAGTCTTTCTTTTTATTCTGTCCTTCACTCCCCTGTAATCAAACTTGAGTCTCTTTTTGAACATTTTCATTGTGACCATTTGCATTTATGTTTCCATTGCCTTAGCCTTAGCAGCAGTTGCCACATAATATCTACCAATCTCAATAGGAAACCTAAATCTAGGCTTTTTCAACTCCATCTGTTTGTTATGAACAACAATCATCTATCGACACAACTCCATCAGAACAATTTTGTCAGAGGAGAATTTTGGAAGCATATAAGGATAAACCTGATAAAAGCCAACTCTTAGATATGTGAAAGTGGAGAATTGAAGAAATAAGTAACCATAATCATTCACCACTGTCCAGGCTTCATCTAAAACTCTTCTCTGTTCCAACTAAAGATCAAAAAGACACAAGAAAACAAAAAAGAAGGCATCATTCACCCTTTTGAAATGATGATTTGAGCCTTTCAAAGTGAGCTAAGGATAGTACTGATATATCGGTACAACTCTCCTGTCTACATCAGATGTTAAGCCAAGGAAATTTCTCATAGAAGCTGCTATATACACCAGATATGAAGTCATATAGAACTCTGAAGTAGTTGATACTTCAATTAGTTTCTCATGAAGAGAATTACTAATTTGTTCTCCCCAGAAGATATTCTTCTTACCTTGAAGTATGATCTTGATGTATGGATACATCTATTCATGAAAAGTTGATGATGAAGAAAGACCTTTAACTCTACTGAGAAGAGTTATTAAGGCACCCACTTCCTCCACAAATTCACATCTGGCACAACCCCTTGGCCATCTAGACAAATTTGGTCTAGCAGTCTTAAGCCACTTAGTATTTATCACCCTTTTCACCTTTTCTATATCTTTATTATACTCTCCCTGGGCAATTGACAAATCCAACTCTATAATATCTTCTGCTACTAGACACAAAAACACCTTATCTATGAATTCTTCATCAAGCCTCATGATCACATTACCGTGGGCATCTACCACTACCTTGGTATCTTTGTTGTAAAAATGAGCAACTTTGACAACAAACTCAGTATTGTGTGCAACAACAAGGAACAAAGCCACCAGATGAATATTGCTTTTAAAAATCTTTTGCATATAGGGACTAAGTTTATCTAACTTCATTATTTCCACATATTCAACCATATCCACATGGTCAATCTCTGTATCCTGTATTTCATCAATGTTTGATGTCACTGAAGTTATGGGAAAGACACCTTGGTATTTGTACTTCATTGCTTTAGATTTCTTTAGAGATGGATTGGTCATTTGGAAAGAAGACTCCTTTGGATGAGTTGAAGACCCCAGCAGCTTGCAAGAGAAATTGTAACAAAAAATCATGATCTTGCAGTTTAGGGAAATTTAGGCAATTTTGGGAAACTACATATTGTTGATCATGACCAGAGGAATAAGCTTGAAAGGGATAAAGTGCAAGCAAGTCAAAAAAATGGATGAAAGAGGGCTTAGGATAGTAATTTGGAAAATTCCCTAGAGTTAGAAAAATTCTAGGGAGTGAATGCACGGGTGGTGATTTTTGCCGCCCTTGCATGCTAAGGGAAATACTAGTGTCAGGGTAGCAAATATTACCGCTCCTGCATGCTAGGGTAGAACATTTGCAAGGCAAAGTGCATAAGCAGTAAATTTTGCCACTTTTGTATGTAGAAGATAAAACTCTGGCAGATGTACAAGAGGCAAAATTTATTGCTTATGCACAGGGGATAAAACTTTATTGTATGTTGGAGCGGCAAATTTTACCACCAATACATTTGGAGGTTAAGCAAAGGTTTTGTGTTGGAGCGGAAAATTTCACTGCTATTGCATGTAAGGGAAAGATATCAAAATTTGTGAGAATGGCATATTCTACCAACCTTACATCTAGGGTAAAATGCAAAGACATGAGCGGTAGAAAATGTCGCTCATGTATCTCTTGACCAGGTATATCATATGTATTGTTGGTGAAAAATGCTGCTTATACATCAAGAAGCAAATTTACAAGTTCAAAACATAGGTGGTGATATTCACTGCCCTAGGATGCACCTAGGGCTCAGATGATAAAAATGAAGAAAAACCCTTCATTTCGACGAAATGTAAAAATAAAAAGGGAAAAAACTAAAATGGCGATAATCGCCAAAACTGAAAACCCTACCTATTGGAAGATATCAAAATAAACTAAGATCAACAATAGACAAAGGTTTAGAAACATAAAAATGCTAGTTTTAGATTAAACACATGCATATTTACTCACGTAGCAAAAAACCCTAGCTTATACTAGAAAATAACAAAGAACAAGTAAAACACAAAACCCCACCTGGAAAATTATTGACGGGTCGAAAGCAGCTTCTAAATCATGAAAATTGTTTTTCAACCTACACTCTAGGGTTTAAAAGGATCACCAACATATAAAAGAAAAGAAATAATAAATAACAAAAACAATGAAAACATATATAAGCACCAATTTTAACTCACACGAAGTGCATTAATTGCACTCAACGTGAACTTAAGTTGCACGGGCGGTGAAAATCACCGCCCCTGCACTTAAGAATTTTAAAGACAGATATACAACAGTAGTAAAAACTACCGCCTGAACACATAACAAAAATAATAATAATATGCATGGGTGGCAATTTTTGCCGCCCCTGCATGAAAACATAAATTTCTCTAACTCCCTTAAAATTGCAAAAACCAGTTTAATAACTTGCGTGAATTTCGAGAGATCAAAACAAGAAGATACTTGAATAGATTCTTAAAAATGAGAGGACTGCGCATGAGGATGAGATGACTTGCCTCAATTTGTGAACTTAGAGTGTAGGATACAAAATGGACAAGTTTCGTAGGGGTCGTCCTATAAAATGAGCACAGCTAATTTTGAGGACAACAGTTGGCTCTAACTGGGGAACTTTCTTCAATCATTCTTTGAAACGAGTAAAGGGAGAAGAATCCAGTCTTTAAGTGCCTTCATCCATGCCATTGGGCCATAGAGTCAAGCTACCAAAACAAAAGACACAAAACGACTAAACAAAAATGAAAAAGAAAAACACAAACTATACAAATATATAGGTGAACTTATCTGATGCTTCATGGATTGAAATGCTTCAGATGTTGTGCACTGTGAGACAGCAAGAACGGTGTTCCATCTTAATACTCCAGCAAGAAACTATTCTCACCACAAGGTTGGTGAATGACAAACGGGCCTCTCCATAGGGAATCAAATTTCCCATGCATTCCTTTTGGCTCTCTCCTCTTGTCCCATAACAAGACTTGATCCCCAACTTGAAATTCTCTGGCCTTTGCCTTTTTGTCAAACAACTTCTTGACCTGACTTTGATGCTCAGCTATACGGTCTATCACCATAACCTACTGCTCTTCAAGTTTAGAAAGGTACATTATTCTTTTGTCAATAGAGCTTTCAAAAGTTCTATCTTCCACTGCTCTTGCCAACTTCAAAGCTGACAATTCTAAGGTAATAGGTATTTATGCATTCAAACCATATAGAAGTTGGAATGGTGATATACCAATTGCCCTTTTAGGGGTAATTCTGTCAGCCCATAAAGCATCAAACAAAGCTTTATGCCACATCCTTTGATTATCCTCTACCAGTTTCTTAATAATTGTAACCAGATTCTTATTGCTAGATTCTGCTTGACCATTCCCTTACAGATAATAGTCGGATGAATGCGAAATAATAATCCCATATTCAAAGAAAAAACTAGTGATCTCATTTGAAGAAAAACATGTAGCATTATCTACTACAATTTGTTTTGGAACTCCAAATTGAGAAATGATGTTCTCCTTGAGAAAACTACACACTACCTCAGAAGTAGCATGCTTAACTGGAATAGCCTCCACCCACTTGGTGAAGTAATCTATTGCAGTAAGAACAAAACTGTGTCTCGTAATCGATAGTGGCTTCATAGAACCAATGAAGTTAATGCCCCATTGCTGAAAAGGTTCTTCAATCATAATTGGTTTGAGCGGTAGTGCAATTAATTTAGGCTTCCCCACAAACTGTTGGCACAGTCCACACTTACGCACCCAACTATATGCATCCTGAAAAAGAGTTGGCCAATAATATCTGGCTCTCAAAATTTTATGAGCCGTTATTGGTGCTGAAAAGTGTCCTCCACATGCCAAATTGTGAAAAGACTCTAAAAGTTTGTTTTGTTGTGCTTTATCCACACAACGGAGAAAAACTCCATCAAGACCTCTTTTATACAAACTGTTATCCCATAAGACATAGTTTGCATCCTTAAGCTTGATAGTCCATTTGTCCTTGTAGGACAAATGGGAAGGACACTCACCATATTGAGAAAATAAGTGATATTAGAATACCACTCATCTATTGTAGCAACAAAAAGGATAGTTGGAACATTCTCAACCTCAGCCTCTTCATCACCTATTTTTGTTGGGACATTGTCAGCAATTAGCTGACACAAACCTTTCCCATACACAAGTTTTGTGGGTTTGATATTAAGGTCAAATTCTTGAATTTTGGCAATCCAATTGCCCCTTTTAGTCCCAAATTCTTGTTGCGTCAAGATAGATTTCACTGTTGTATTTGGCACCAGAACAACATGTGAATTGAGAATGTAAAACCTGAAATGCTTCACAGCTTTAACTACAGTGTAAGCATGTTTCTCCATATTTGAATACTTAAGTTCATGAGCCTTTAGTGGACAACTCATAAATTAAATCAAAGATTCCACACCTTCCTCATTTTGCTGAACATGAATCGCTAAAAGTGTATACTCTGAAGCATAACTATACATTATGAAACCTTTAGTATAATCAGGACAAACCAAAACCGGAGCATAAGCTATGGCTCTTTTAATGTCCTCAAAAGCTACTTTACCTTCCATGCTCCAGTGGAGAGTGGTCTTACTCTTCATCATATTAACAATATGATGAGTCTTCTCTGCTAATTCCAGAATGAACCTTTGCAAGAAATTCACCTTCCTGAAGAAAGAATGAACAACTGTCTTATTAGTAGGCAAAGTAAGACCTTGGATAGATTTAACTCTCTTAGAATCAATTTTAGTACCTTCTTTGGACGCAATGTGACCAAGAAGCTTACCTTTTGTAACGCCAAAAACTAACTTCTTAGGATTAAGAGAAATACCATTTTGACAACACTATTCCAAAACTTGTCGCAAATGGTAGGCATGTTCTTGACGTTTCTTCGAGAAGATGGTCAAGTCATCAAGGTACACCACAATGAACTTACCCATTTCATCTTTGAAAGTGAGGTCCATTGCTCTTTGGAAAGTAGTGCCAACATTAATCAAACCAAACGACATTCTACGGTATGCAAATGTGCCCCATGGTGTTGTGAAAGCATTCTTGTATTGATCCACTTCACTAACTTGTACTTGATTGTAGCCTGAAAAGCCATCTAACATAGATAGCATCTTTGAACCAGTTACAATTTGTAACACTTGATCCATAATAGGCAGAGGGTAGTTATCTTTTAAAGAAGATTGATTTAGATTTCTAAAATCTACACAAATATGGATTTCTCTGTTCTTCTTTCTTACAAGAACAATATTTGCAATCCAAGTAGAATGGTCAATAGGAAAGATTATCCTAGCATTCAACATTTTTTTTATTTCAGCAAGAATAGTACCTGTTATCTTGGGATTGTACTACCTCTAGTTTTGTTTGTGAGGCAATGATCCTACCTTGAGAGGAATCTCATGTTGGATCTCCTTGGGTCTGAAGGACTTCAGATCATCATATGAATACTCCAGCACATCAATGTAGTGGCAAAGAAGTGTAATGAATTTGAATCTCTCATTAGTAGTGCAACATTTCCCGATGTTAACCTTCTTAGGATCCACTTCAGAACTCAAGTTTACTTGTTCAAATTCCACTGATCAACTTGAATCAAGTTGTTGTTGTTTGATATATCGATCATGCTTGTCAAATAACTTCTCAAGAGAAACCAAACCTCTTGGAATTTTTTTCCCTCTTAACTGGAGAAATTCCTCACCAGTCTGTGAATCTACTTCGGATACATATTCCTGAGGTGGAGAATTACTCCCCTCAAAGTAGAGCTCATCAAAGCTATTTGACTTCTCTAAGAAAGCTATGATCCGATTATCACCATTGAAGACTTGCCAATAGTCAGCATTATCTGGTACACTCGGTGGGAAAACCAACTCAATTGTGTATTTATTACCTTTAAAATCCTTGTGAGGGACCATAAGAGTAGCAGAGATAGCTAATGAATCAACATGATCATTAAACTCTCTTGGTACTACAATGATGTCGAAAACATCAAAACCTTTAATGCAATCCTAGACACGATTGTGGTAATGTCTTAGCCTTTCATTCTTGGTTTGGTAAAGATTTCTCACCTTACAAACAACAAGCTCTGCATCACCTTGTGCGTGAAGGTTTTTAATCCTTTTAGCATGAGAAGCCTACATTCCAAGTAACAATGACTCATACTCAACAGTGTTATTGGTATTGTCAAATCGTAGATTATAGGAGAAAGTAAAAAATCACCTTGAGGAGATATTAGAACTATTCTAGCCCAGATCTAATGGAAGAACAGCTACCATCAAATTCTAAAATCCAAATATCATTTGAATTTCCCACTTTGATATTTCTATGATCAACAGACTCTTCACCGGAAGAAGAAGAAGAATCCTCTATCACCATACTCTCGTTTGTATTTTCATCTTAATTTTCTTTTGAGTCTTCATTGGAATTATCTAAACTTTCATCTGACAAACTAGAAGTATTTTTTAATGGTCAAGAAATAATTACCCATCCCTGAAGACTCAAATAAAATTTGAGCTTTTGGATCTTCGGATTGAGTACCAATATATTTTTCTTCCCTTTTAGGAAGCAATTTTTGCATGACACCTTTGACAAGTATCCTTGCCTCAGAAAAATCCATATTTAGTTCTCCTCCCACATCCTTACAAAAATTACATCTTTATTCTCTTCTCCGGAAAGGTTGCGAATGCAAATTGTGCATCCATAATTTGGCCTAATAAAGGCACTTGTTTGTTTTCCATTGAAAAACACATTCCAAAGTTCTTTGTCAAGGTTAGTCCTAGGGCATCAGCTACCTTAGCAGGCATGACATTGTCAAAAGCCCTTAAATCTATGATACAATTGGTTACTTTGTGGCCATTGACTAACAGAGAAACATAGAAGGGTTTTATTTTCCCTAGAGCAACAAGAGGAGTAGTAACTAGATTATTCTGGGTGGACCTATTCTTTGAGGAGTTATGAATAGTCTTGGGAGAATCTTGCCCTGTAGGGGCCTAGCCTTGTTTTTAACAAATTTGGCTAACCTCTTAAATTGATCAGGGTTAGCCTGTAGATATTCTACCTCAGACATTTGGATTTTAGTTTTCCTAGCATGGTCAATTATGTCGAAAAGATGAAATGAATTAGACACAGAGGTAGGGAAACCTTCATTCTGAGGTTTAATTGGGGTAGTACTGGTCTAAGGAATAACAATAGAGAAAGTAGGAGCGTTAGAAGAACTTACTTGTTTATCAAGAACTAGATCCCTTGATTGAAAAGGCAAAGTAGTTCCCCATTTGGGAATTGAAATCACCGGTTGAGGATCTTCTTTTGATTTTCCTTTATCACTCGTTTGTTGATTTGACTAATTTTGAGATCTGGTAAACACAACATATGTTCCACCATATGCATCTTCTCCTCTTCCTGTCTCATCTTCATAGTTTAGAAACCCAATAGTAGAGTCACCAGCTAATTCTTCTTATCCTTCCATGAAAAGATTAGCATTATTTTCCTGGTCTAAGTCAGGTTGGAAAGAATTATCCTGTTCAGCTTCATAGTAGCCAACTTCTGAGTTGACCAGTCGAGCCTCCAAAGCCAGTCTTCCTTGAGTAGGAGGAAGACAATTTTATTGCCCTTGATTTCTTGCAGCATTGCCTTGATATGAAGTATTAGGAAATTTCCTTGGTATGTCTTGATAAGAAGGAGCGGACATATTTTGGGACATTTGTTTTTTTAAAGCCAGCAACTCATTTGCTAACTTTTGCACCATAGGATCCATGGTGCTTGTGGATGATAAATCAGAAGAGGAATACCCTCTATTTCAGTTTGAATCCCTTCTTATCTTACCCACAAGGATAAGATCATCTTCAACCTCCGTAGCCAAACTTTGTGCTAAAGGAAGATCAACAGGATTAGCCCACCTTAATAGAAAGCTTACCTCAGGAAGCTAAGTATTGATGAAGAAATATTTCAGATTCTCTACCATTGGTTGGGTGGTGGCTGGAATCCTATTTTTCAATTTATTGAACTTGGCAATGAATTCCCACATGGGGTCATGTAGTTCTTTCTTCATCTATGTTAGCTGGGCTAACAAAGCATGTGCATCTTCTGCGGGCTTAAACCTAGCTACAAACTTGGTTTTAAGAGTATCCCAAATATTTATGGTTTGTGCCTTGAGATGATAAAATCTGCAGCGGGACCTTGAAGTGTCTCCATAAATAGCCTTACAGATACATCTTCGTATTCCACTCCTAGCACACCACAAGCTATACAAAAAGTTGTGATGTGTTCATCAAGATGAGCTTTCCCATCACCATAGAATTTCAAAAAATTCTTCCTTGAACTACGAGATAGTTCATGCAGTGGTGGTGTCAAATTTAGAGGTCCAAAAGAATTACCCCACAGGCCTTGAGCTGCCATTGTGCACTGATTGAAAGGTAGGATAACAAACCTTTATGGAACTTGAATAGATAAAACTCTGTTAGTATTTGAGCTAGAAGCTTCACCTGGTATAGGAGACCTGGTGTTGGTAGGAGGAAAACTCCTTGTTCACTGAAGCCGAGGTTTTGGAGGCAAAAGACCAAAATTATTTTGCTGTATTAACTCAAACACAGTATCAATAATTCCTTGAGCTCTCTTAATTCTTGTATACCTATCCTTGCACTCCCTAACTTTAACAAGGTGTTCACCATTATATGTGATGCAAGCGGGTATGCTATAGGTGCAATCCTTAGTTAAGATGGAAGGCCAGTTGCATTTTTTAGTGAAAAGCTTAATGAAGCTAAGAGGAAGTACTCCTCATATGACCTTGAAATCTATTCCATGGTGCAGTCCCTTAATAAATAGAGGAACTACCTCTTGTTAAAGGAGTTTATTGTCTTCACAGATAACCATGCTTTGAGCTTTTTGAACAGCCAAGATAAATTGAGCCATAGGCACATGAAGTGGATGGAGTATGTGTAGGCCTACACATTCACCATAAAATGCAAGAAAGGACAAGAAAACAAGGTTGCTGATGCCCTGAGCAGAAGGTCTATGATGGTGCAAGAGATCAAGCTTCAAAGTGTAGGCATTGACGCATTCAAAGGTATGTATCAAGATGATGAAGATTTTAAGGATGTTTTTGATGTTTGCAGTCAGTCCCAAGATAGTTTCCACAGTGAATTTTCTGAGTTTGTGTTGCAAGATGGTCTGCTATTCAAGGGTGCTCAGTTGTGTGTATAAAAATGCTCCATGAGAGCAAATCTGATAAGAGAGAAGCACTATGGAGTTTAAGTGGATATTTTGGATATGATAAGACCTTGGAGCAGGTCAAAAGGTTCTATCACTAGCCTAGAATGCATATTGATGTAAAGAGATTTGTGGAAAGTTATGTGATATGTCAGAGGACTAAGGGATCAAGTTCCAATGCAGGTTTGTACCAACATTTGCTAATACCCAATCATCCGTGGGAGTCAATCAGCATGGACTTTGTTTTGGGTATGCCCAAGACACAAAGAGGGTATGACAATATTTTTGTTGTTGTGGATAGGTTTAGTAAGATGGCACATTTCATTGCTTGCAAATCCACTAATGATGTATCTTATATTGCTGGTCTATTTTTCAAAGAGATTGTAAGAATCCATGGACTGCCCTTGACCATAGTGTCTGACAGAGATTCCAAATTCATAGGTCACTTTTGGAGGACCTTGTGGGAAAAGTTGGGAACCAATCTAACCTTTAGTTCTTCCTACCATCCCCAAATAGATGGGCAAATTGAGGTTGTTAATAGGTCATTGGGAAATTTGTTGAGGTGTCTCACCAAAGAGCACAATCAATCACGGGATCTCATACTACCTCAAGCAGAATATGCTTACAATGACTCTGTCAACCAGAGCATAGGAAGAAGCCCTTTTGAAGTTGTGTATGGTATGAATCTAAGGGGCATACATGAGTTGAGAGATCTGAGGGGATTGGACAATAGGAGTGCACAAGGAGAAGACTTTTACATTGCAATGAGTAACATCCATCAATAGGTTAAGGAAACTCTTGAGAAGAGTGTTGCAAAGTATAAGGAGAAGGTAGATTTGAAAAGGAAAGATATTCAGTTCAAGGTAGGTGATATGGTGCCTGCACATCTGTGAAAGGAAAGGTTGCCTAAGGGAAAATACACCAAACTGATGATGAAGAAGATAGGACCTTGCAAGGTGGTCCACAAGTTTGGCCAAAATGCCTATGAGATAGAACTCCCTCCTGGAGTTGCTATCTACCCCATTTTCAATTTTGTTGATCTTTATCCTTTCAAAGGATCTACTGTTGTAGGTGAAGAAGTAGGGGAAGCTGATGATGAAGATTGGATAAGAGACCTTCCACCTAGTCAGTCAATGAAACTTGAAGCCATCTTGGATACAAGGGAGGTCAAGAGAACAAGGAACAAGGTATACAATGAACACTTGGTTAAATGGCATGGCTTTCCAAATGAGGATGCTACTTGGATGACTAAATATGAAATCAAGTAGCATGGGACCTCAATTCAAGAGCTCATTTCATCAGGATGATGAAATCCTTTTCACCCCAATTGTATGGTGCAGGAGCACCATGGCCAATCTTGGCCTTGTGTTTGTCTAATGGTGTCTCAATGCAAATTTGAGGTGTTTTATCAACCAAATGGATGTAATAAGGTCTATAAGGACCAATTTTTATGCTTTGTGTCTTGTTTTGTCCAATAAGGTCATACAATGTAAGGGTTTGTAAGAGTTGTTTTGCAAACTCAACAAATAATGTATTGGGAGAAGGGGTAAATGACCATATGGTTGAATGGAAGTTGTAAAATTGTTGCAAACTACTTGAAACATGTTGAAATATCCTCACATACCCTGAGGACAGGGGTTGGAGAAGTTTGGAAGTGCAAAATTTGAATAAAAAGCTCTCTTTTCTGTTATTTTTCTGGTAAACACATTGTTCTAGGCTGTGGTACGGTGTTGTATGGTACAATCAAGGTCTGAAATTGATTAAACATGAAAGAGGAATGAGTTTCCTTTGATTTGCAGTTGGTTTGGAGAGAATCCATTGATCTGGGAGAAAGTTATTACACTTTTTCTCAAAATTGTCCTGAAACCCTGAAGTAGGGTTTTGAAGGCTAGGGCATGGATTTATAGGCCATTCCACTGATGGAATTTCTTCAAAATTGGTGGAATGGGAGTGTATAGGGTAGTTTTTAAGATTTTGGCATTGGTAGGAGTGGAAAATGGAGTTAGGTTAGAGATTTGCATAACCCTAGCCTAATATCCTCAATGTATTATGCCTAGTGGAGTAGATTGATTAGTATAGGCAATTAGAAGTTGATCCAAGTGACAAAACTAGTAAAATTGGTTCATTTGTGATGTGAACAGGGGTCTAGAAGTGGTTTGGAAAATTTAGAGTGCAAACACCATAGGGTTCCTTTGTAAAAGTGGCCTAATTAGTCCTAATTACAGAAGGTACAGTACATTTTTGAGGGGTTTGGTCTGAAACAACCCATGCTCACTTTTGGATATGTTGGCAAATGGCATAATGGGTACTCAAAAGTGTCCTTTTTTCCTTGAGGTTATGCTCCTAACAAAAGTTATGGTCTGACGGACTCTTTTGGAGGGCTACAAGGCTAGAAGCCTAGTTGTGAAGGAAGTACTATCAAGCCATGTTCTTGGTGAATGGTGAGTGTTAGATTGAGTTGATAGGAAGGTCTTAGCATCCCCTGCTGCATTAATCATGGATGAGCCCCTGAGACATTAGGTCGGCCCCTTAGGGACTTAGGCTAGTATATAGTTCTCTTTTATGTTTATTGATACTCTTTGTGGAACTAATGTTCACTTTTAGATGCATAGATACAGGTCCATTAACTAAGCAGATTACTAGAGCAAAGAATATATTTTCCACTATTCTAAGGATGACCTTATGGTTCTTACTATAATCATTTTTAAATGCATGAGAGATATCTTGTTCCTGTTTGAAAAGATCTCTTATCATGTATTTGTAAATTGGGATGTATCT
Organism: Cunninghamia lanceolata; assembly: GCA_027924645.1. Lineage (NCBI taxonomy): Eukaryota > Viridiplantae > Streptophyta > Pinopsida > Cupressales > Cupressaceae > Cunninghamia > Cunninghamia lanceolata. The sequence continues at coordinate 16,591,927 of BSBN01000193.1, read as the reverse complement.
CCATTTGTATCTCTTTATGTAACCTTTGTTTCTTGTAATCTTGATTTGTGAGTAACACAATCGAGGACCCTTAGAGGACCTAGGTTTAGATTATTATGTTATGTTATGCATCCTATTGTTATTTGCTTTTTTTTTTTAAATTCCATTAATTTGACCTAATTTAGTGTTGTCCTCTAGGGTTTCTTGGCGGGGCGTTACATGTCTGAAATCCTGATGGACACACTAATTGAAAAACATCCATAACTTTCAAACCATTTCACCTTTTTGAGATTTGAAAGTTGCATCACACTCTATGCTTTTCTAGCTATAGGTTAAAAAAAAGTGAATCCCATTTTTTTGATCAAGTTAGGTTAGCTAGAAAATTACTTTTTAGTTTTTAAAAAAGTCACAGTAAAAAAATCATAACTAATTATTTTATTGGAAAAAAATTTCAAAAAAATATGTGTCACATCCAGGCATGAGTCCTCTACTTATTTTTAAAGTTTCAAGAAAAAATATTTTTTTTTGCTCATAGTTAGGTTGGCTAGAATGACACCCACTTTTTATTTTTTTCTGAAAAATTTAATAGCTATTCATTGAAATATTCATTTTTCACTAAGTAAATTTAGTTTTTTTTTTTAAAATAGTATCCCATAAACTATATTCAATTCTCTACAAATTTTGTTCTTACATCTTTTTCAAATTGTGTAGATAATCCATTCAAATTTTCACATGAACTTGATTAAGTCTGATTTTTTGTATTTTCATTGCCACTTAGAGGTATAGTTTGTCCCATCATGATCCTGCACATACCCCTAAACAAAATCTTTATACCTTCCCTTGGATGTGGATGATGGCTCCAAATGATGAAGCGTTGATGATGTTGGTTTTTATGTCGAATTGCTCAAGTGGACTCTTCAATGTGACAACGTTTACATGTAAACGTTTCTTGATGCCAAATGCTTGGGGATGGCTTGAATTTATAGATTTGAGGGAAGATGAATGAAAAGCTAAGGTTTGATCTTGGATTGGATGGTGGATATTGATTATCTTGTGTGGGGGAATGAGAAGCTTACAAGTGGTAATTTAGGAGAGGTACAAATTGATGAGACATGGATTAAGAGAAATGAAGGGTGGAGATTAAAACCTCTTACACATGTGTGAGAAGACTCATTGGGGGTTTGTGATAGGACATCTCACACATGTGTGAGAATAAAGGGTATAAATATCCTTGGGATAATGGATGATGGGGATTCAAATTTAATCTCATTTGGATTAAGAGATGGATGGCTAGGATTAGGCTAAACAAATTAATGGCTAAGATGTAAAATTGATTTGATTTAAGATTTGATAAAATGGATTAGAAATTGTTATTAAAATAGGTGTTAGCTAGGAAGTAAATTTTTAATTAGATAAAATAGTGAATTTTATTTTTGGATAAGGTGCCATTAGTTTAATTAAATACGATGATTTATTCAATCAACTAATGTTAGGACATTAGCTTAGTTAATTAAATAAAATAATTGATTTAATTAACATACATTAGGATAGACTAATTAAATAAAATCTATTTAATTAGATGATGAAAAAGGTATAACCTAATTAATTAAATAATTTATTGAATTAATTAGTGTAGAACTAGGTTAAGATACAATGATAAATTTTAGGTGTCTACATTGATAAATAGAATAAATTAAATATAAAAACATGTTTGTTTAATGTTAACATAAGAGCTCAAAATCTAAATTAGAATTAGATCGAGGATACTTAGAGTTAGGGTTTAGAGAAAGAAAACAAGATAAACTAATGGACAATCTCTAAATTTGATTTCACTACACTTAATATATATGATGAGATTCAAAATAGTCTGAAATGCAATGGTCAGTATCTCACACAATCATACACACTTTAGATGCTAGAGTCTATGGGATTACTAAAAATTTGGAATAAAAAGTATGAAAACACCATATTACATGCACAGCTATCAAACTCTATTCTTTAATCTCAAACTTAGCTATAACAATTAAGAATTTATCTCACTAAAATATACCAAATGCAAATGAAAAGAGATCAAACACATTACCACCAAATGGAAGGAAAATAGAGAAGACAGATGTTTACTATTAATTGGCACTGAAATTGGCAAATTACATGTGACAGTAGGATTGCACGTTGTAGATGTGCTACAATTTTCCCATACATGCCTTTTCTAAATTACAAAAGTCTAGTCTTGTAGAAAAATCTCCCTATTCCCCCCTAAAACCAAGTGGCACTCCTCCCTTTTATAGAGTGATGTTTCATTACATTTATGACTAGATTGGTCTAGTAGGATAGGACATAATCTAAATTTACATGCTACATGCTTGCTCCAAAATTCCCAAAATTGGGTCATCCCTATACCCATGCCTAGGCTTCTAATCTTATAAAATTTACAAATCATCAATTCAATTTGAATTGAGTTATTACATCTTTGAAACAATAAAGAATGAAAGAATTTGAACAACCCAAAATTGATGGAGTCAAGCCTCATTTGGAAAGTGGCTATGGAAGTTCATGATGGCCTCATTTAAGTCATTTTGATTTGGCCCTTGGTGGTACTTCATCTCCATCCTAAGTTTAGAGAAGGATGACCTCTTAATCTTATCCTCGAGTTTGACAAACTTGGTCAGTTCTCCATGGAAGCCTCTGAATGCAACCTTTATCCTCATTAGGTCATTTATGCTCATTTATGCCTTTCTCAGTCAATTGCAAATGAAGGAAGTCTATGAACTCCTTGACTATCTTGACTGCTGGGAGAACAACAAAAGATTTATCTTTGAAGGCACAAGGGATGGCTTCAATGAACTTATCAATCTTTATTATGGCCCCATTGGTTGCATCAAGTCTAGCATTTAATTTATCCTTACATCTCTGCAGCACCTTTCTCCTTAGTTTGCCAACCTACATCCACTCCATTACCAAGCCTTGATCTTTCTTTTCAAAAATACCCATTTAGAATGACTCGATAGAAGGAATCACCTTAATTCCCTTCAGAACTATGACATACTCCTCCCATACTAGCAATTCCTCAACAATTTGGTTCTCTAACTCTTGTAACTTATTTGCCTCATCACTGATGGTGTGATATAATCTCATTGCCTCTTTGATGACCTTGTTATCATGAGATTATAGTGCATCTCTCCATGCAGTGGTAGTAGAAATAATTTCCTCAGGATCCAGTGGTTGATTATCCTTATGCAGGACTTCCATAATGGCTAGTACAAGGGCACTTGAATCAACTAGGACAACCAAATGTGAAATTTATCTAGTGAGTTGGCCAACCCACTTCTTCAGTTCTTTAGTTGCTTCATCTTTATTCATCCTCTCTAGGATGGTGGTCACAAGTCCCCGCAACATTTTCTTTTCTTCTTCCCTTGTCTAATGGCTGAGGTTGATTTGTTGTATACTATAGTCTCTAGGCTCCATTAGAGATTCTTCTATGTCTACTAATGGAGTGGCCACCTAAGCTATTCCTACTCCATGTGTGTCAGTGGTAATGGTGGAGAGTGTTCAAGCTATTTTTGTCTTTGTTTGAGCCTTGAACACTTCCACCATTATTTAGAAATATTCTTCTTCTATGTATCTCCTCTTTCTCTTCTCCATAGTGTGGTTCAACAACACTAGAATCTATGTCCCTATAGTTACTGTGCTTGTAGGGGGAGGAGATGAAACTCTTGTCTTCCTTAATAGAGTGGAATCAAGGGAAGGATTAGGAGAAGAGCAAGGAGAGGGTGTCAAAACTATTGTTTCTTCATAGCCCAATGATCCCTCACCTTGATCAGTAGGGGAAGAAGGAGTGTCCTGCACAAACTAATCTAGGTTTTCAATAGATGCCCCAAGGGAAATGAAATCTTTAGCTATGCTCTCCTTCACTACCTGTTCACCATCATCTCCTAAAGAATTCTATGGTTCTCTAGATTGGGAGAGTGATGAGGCTTCTTCTGGAGGAGGAGGTTGAGGAATGGGAGAAGTAGGAGGCTAAGGAGTAGGTGAGATAGGTGCTTGGGAAGAGCGAGTTGGTTGATAAATGGGTGAAGAGACTAGCTGAGAAACTAGTGGGGGTGGTTGTGTGTAGGCTTGGGTTGGTTAAGAAGAAATAAGTGTATGTGTAGGGGAAGCAATGATAGTTTGTGAAGGTGGCGAGGAAGGATGAGTGTGTGGGGGGATGTGAGGGATGTCTACACCAAGGCATTCTGACTGGGGTCTTGAGTAGTAGGAGGAGGTTGGACATTCTTCTTCTTCCTAATCAAAGGCACCTCATCCTCCTCGTCTTCACTTAACTAGACCTCCACTACCTTGGCCTTTTATTACTCTTTTGCAACAATGACATTTGTATTCTCTCTTTTCTCTTCTTGTCTTGTTGCCCCTATTGTATCCTTTTCCTTGGGGAGGGTTGAGGATTCCCCTTTCTCTGTTTTCTTCTTTTTCTACTCGTTTGATTCCTTAGAAGTTGGATGAGGGTCAATCATAGCATATGGATTTTTTAGCCAGTCCAAAGTTGTGTCAATTACCACTTTGGCCCTAATGCCAATGGAGGAAACCTCCACAACAGTCTAATCAATATCCTCCATAGACTCATTGAACACCTTATTCTGGTTGTAGGAATGGTCCAAAACCTTTCCATCTTCTTTAAGTCCTTTGGGGGTTCTCCCCACATTGCAAGCCTTCACCATGTGTAAGTTCAATCTAAAATAATCCCGCTTTCAAACTTCATGATCATCAAGGCATTTTGTCCAATAATCTTCCAATGCTGGCTCATGTTTGTAGAAATCCCCTGTCAGTTGGTTGACCTTTCCAATTGGGTCATATCTATTCCTTATGTGGCCATATAGGTCCATAGAGAAGGGGGCCATTTCCACTTCCGTAGTCTTGGCATTAATCATGTTAAGGCAGGGGTATTCCCTTAACTTTATGGGAAACTAGAAGCTTGATTTATGCTTACCAACTGCCAGCTTATACACCTCTACCAACTTCCTGCAAAGCTCCAACAAAATTATCCTATCACTAGGATATCTTGGCAGCTTGTACATGGCTTTATGGAACATAGCCACCTTGATGTATGTGAGGTCTTGAACTAGATATACAAGTTGTCCCAATTTACCAGTTCATTAGTGGCTTCCACAAATAGTCTCTTTGCATATTCATCCTCAAGCCCCAAATGAATGTGTAGACAAATGCATCATTGACTAAACAATAATTCTTCTAGCTCTCTTGAAGCTCCAACTGTGAAAAATGATCATACACTCTAGTTTCTCCCAATTGGAGAGAACCAACCTATAGCAATCCTGGAAAGCTAGCCTGGTAGGCTAGGAGGTACACTAGGTATGATGTCATGTAAAATTGGTTAGTCTCTAGTACCTTTGACAACTGCTCGTGGAGATTGTCACTAATAAGGGTACACCAATCTATCTTCTTTTCTTCTATGATTTTACTGGAAAATTGGCACATCCAGGGGTGTCATTCCTTAGTTGTAGCTAACCTAAAACCTTTGCTAAGGAGTGTAATTACATCTTTTCCATCTTCCTTGAACTCACTCTTATGTTATACCTAGGCCATCTTCAAAGGATTCTTCCTTTGGGTAATGAGGAGATGCTAGTTGATGTAGCTAGTTGCAGTTTTATGCATTTTATCATAATAGTCCAAGGCAGTCTTGATGGTCATGTTGCAAGTATGTGCCTAATTGATGTTGTCATTGATGTCAACATATCTTTGTTGTCATTGGTTTCAACTGTATCTTATTCTATTACTTGTTTAAAAGCTTTGTATGTTGAGGATATTGAGAAAATTGGCCTCTCTAGAAGAAACAAGTGAGTTACAGTGAAGTGCAGTATAGACAGTGAGTTGTATGTTGAAGAACAGTCCGGTAGATTGCTCTGCTTTTATTTTTGGTTAAAGATCTTGGTCTATGGATTGGAAATTAATTAAAGGAATTTCTAAAGATGCTAAATCCTAAGTTTGAGCCTCTGGTGTGAAGAATTGAGAGAGTTGCATTCACCAAAGTAAAACCTACTTTTTCTGTAAGTTCAGTTGGGACAGGGAGAAAGTATTATGCTCTGCATTTCTCCACAGTAAAGTATTTTCTCTATGGTTCTACAGGGAAGTCTGGGATGATGATAAGTGCCTAAAATTGCAGTGGTTCATGTTCTGGTGGTCACAAGCTATCTTTCTTTTATGGCAGTTGAAGATAATGAAGTTCATGTGTTACAGTTTGAAGATGCTATTATTAAAGTGGCTAAGGTTTGTACGGTTGCTCCTGATGATTACAACATGCTTGTGGATACCTCCTAATCAAGCTCCTATCATTACATTGGTCCGCATGGAAGAATTGTGAAGGTGTTTGAAGATTATTCACGGATAGCATATTGAGTAACTAGTTTTGGCTGACCTGGTTAATCCCAGTGATTGCAGAGATCTCTGGAAGATTGTGGAAGTATGATGAAGCATGGAAGATTGTGTTTGAGTCCCAGCTAAGGCATGGCATGATCCGCATACACTTTTATTTCATCCCCTTTGCATAATGTTGTAATAGGTCAAGACCTATTTTGTAAATGTTTGTAATGCCGACCTTGGATATTTTTCTAATGGTTGATGATTGTAATGCCGACCTTGATGATCATTCCAAGGTTGTTGAAGTGTATAAATACTTGCAGTTGAGTCATGGAAAAGATGTCCTTGAGTGAAGATGGAAAGATAATAAGAAAGGTCTAAAAGGCATAGCAGAGAAGAGGTAGAGCAGAGTAGAGGCAGAGCAAAGCAGAGGAATTATTGTACTTCTATCACAAACATAAACAGGTGTTTATCATGGTAGTGAGCCTAACAGTGAGCTTCCAGTAGGGTTTAATAGCTCTTATTGTAATCTTGCTAGGTTTAGGGTTGAGGCAGTGAGCCTGCTAGACCTAGTTGTTCTTCATGGTAGTGAGCTAGTATGTTTAGGCCCGTGGAGTGACCAAGCATGAACATCATTATTTCAAGATTGCATTATATATTGAGAGCTAATCCTCTCCACGGTTTTTCCCCACCTTGGGGTTTTCCACGTAAAATCTGGTGTCTCTTGTGTTTGATGTTGTATTTGTGGTTAAGTCTCTGATTTCATGCATTCATTGATAAATCATAATAATTGTAGATAAGTAATTAATGTTTTGATTAAGTTTTTGAGACAACTGATTCACCCCCCCTCTCAGTTGTCTGGTGAATATCAAAAATTGGTATCAGAGCCAAGTTACTCTAAAGAAAGTTTAACAGCTTGAGGAAGTTCCAAGATGTCTTACAAGAAGGAAGCGCCACATGGAACAAATTACGCTCTCTGGAAGGCTCGGATGAAAATCCATCTTCTTTGTCTTGGTTACAAAGCATGGAAACCTGCAAAAATAAAATACACCATGCCTCAAAATGGTCCATGACTGAAGATGAAATCAAAGAATATGAGGTGGATGTCAAGGCAAAAGATGCTCTGTTAATCTCATTAACCGATTCAATACTGACGAAAGTTGTGGATCTTGAAACTGCAAATGAGGTATGGGAAAAGTTGAAAAATTTGTATGAAGGAGATGATTCTGTGAAAGAAGCCAAGCTACAAAGTCTGAAAGTGAAATATGAAATTTTAAAGATGAATGAAGATGAAAATGTAACAACCTTTATGCAAAGAGTTGATGAACTTGTCACAGGGATAAAAGTCATGGGGGGAACTCTCAACGATAAGGAAATTATGATGAAGATTCTCAGATCTCTAACCAATTCCTACTGTCACAAGGTAGTTGTAATTGAAGAATTCATGCAAGTAAAAGAAGTTGACAGGGATCAGCTACTTGGTAAGATTACTACCTTTGAAATGAGAGAGTTTGGTGATGCTCTGCTAAACGTTGAGACAGCCTTCAAAGCCAGTACTCCTGGAAGAACTTCCAGATCAAAAAAGTACAAGGTAGAATCTGGCGAAATTGAAGCCAACTTTGTGGACAGACCACAACGAGGATCCGATAAGTATAAAGGCAAATTACCTTTTAAATGTTTTTCCTATGGTAAAGTAGGTCATTTTTCTTCCAGATGACCTGAAAGAATTGAAAGAAATAGAAAAAGATATGAGAACAATCCTAGGGCCCAAAAGAAGTGTTATTATGTTGAAGATTTTGATGATGATGGAGTATCAGACAATGGTGAACCAGATAATGCTAGTACTTCTAGAAATGAATGCTTTTTTATTGCTATTAAGGAAGATCTTGTGTCTACTAATTCTACTAGCTGTGTGAACGAAGAAAAACCAATGGAAAGTGCTTTGGCTACTTAGGTCATTAAGGACAAGGATGAATGGGTTATTGATAGTGGCTTCTCTCACCACATGACTGGTGACAAAAGTAAGTTTGTGAGTTTGGAAAGATATGATGGTGGACTGGTTAGGTTTGGAGATGATACAACTGGTAAGATTTGTGGAAAAGGATCTATTTCTTTTTATGGCAAGCATAATACTGAATATGTCTTGTATGTGAAAGGATTAAAGTACAATCTTTTGAGTGTGGGTTAGATGTGTGACAAAGGCTATGATTTACGCTTTAAGGACAATGGATGCAAGATTAGGGAAAGCTCCAAAATAGTCACTGCAACTGGTAAGAAGACCAGAGGTAATATCTGTCACTTGAAAGGAACTGATAACTATTGCTTGTTGGCTCAGACTGATGAGAGTTGGTTATGGCATAGAAGGTTGTGTCGTACATAAATTTTGATAACATTATGAAGATAAGTATTGCACAGGCTATTAAAGATTTGCCTAAGCTTGTAAAGCCTGCTAATCCTATTTGCAAGGAGTGTCAATTTGGGAAACAAACAAGAATAAGTTTCAAAAGCAAGGACCAATCAGTTGGAGGACTACTTGAGCTAGTGCATACAAATTTGTGTGGACCTACCAGAGTAAGAAGTTTGCAAGGAGACAGGTATTTCATCTTGCTTATTGATGATTATTCTAGAATGACTTGGGTCACCTTTTTGAAAGAAAAAGATGAAGCTCTAGATAAGTTCAAGGCATTTAAGGCAATGGTTGAAAATGAGATGGATTTGAAAATCAAATGACTGAGGTCAGATAGAGGAGGAGAGTTCACACAAAATGAATTCAATTTCTTTTGTGAAGAACATGGAATAAAGAGACAGCTATTTGTGCCTAGAACTCCACAACAAAATGGAGTTGTTGAAAGTAAAAATAGAACAGCTCAAGAAGCTGCTAGAACCTTGATGAAGGAAGCTAATCTTTCGGAAGCATATTGGGGAGAGGCAATTCACACCGTTGTATATATCCTAAATAGAGTTCAAGTAAAAGGTAACAGTTCTAAGACTCCTTATGAATTATGGCATGGTAAAGTTCCTTCTGTGAAATATTTCAAAGTTTTTGGTAGCAAATGTTATATCAAAAGAGAAGAAGATTTAGGCAAGTTTGATGCTAGATTTGATGAAGGAATCTTCCTTGGTTACTCCACTAAGAGCAAGGCCTATGGGTGCTATAATAAGAGACTGAATAAGATCATTGAAAGTGCAAATGTTAAAGTTGATGAATGTAAGGAAAGGTCTTTAGAATCAAGTGGATATGAAGTAGATGAACCATATGTTTCAGAAGTGGTGCAGCATGAAGACAACTTAGATGAAGAAGAACAAGCTCCAGTAAATGCTACCAAAACTCCAAGGTATGTAAGACTCAGTCATTCTGAAGATCAAATCATAGGAGATTAAAGCAAAGGGATCTTAACCAGAAGAAAAGCTATAGAGGAACGAGTAAATTTATGTCTGATTTCCAAGATTGAACCTAAAATTGTGTATGAGGATCCAATTGCAATCTTTTGTGACAACACAAATGTCATAAACATATCAAAGAATCTACTGATGCATTCAAGGACAAAGCACATATCCATTAGGTATCATTTTCTAAGAGAAAAGGTGATAGAGAATGAAGTCAAGTTGGAGTATGCTTCTACCAAAGATCAGATTACAGAAATTTTCACCAAGCCTCTACCTAAGGATACCTTTGAGTATCTCAGAGAAAAGTTAGGGGTTATCACCCCTCCTACTCTAAACTAAGATGCACAATAGTGCATCAGTCCAGAGGTGCTCAGAGATCCAGATTGATGCCTTTTAGGGCTACTTCTTAGGGGGAGTAGTTAGAGAGTTTAGAAGAAAGATTGGATTAGAACATAAGAGTGCAAGTATGTGCCCTTTGCCATTGATGTCAAAGGGGGAGAGAAGTCGTGAAAAAATTAGATAGACAAAGAGTGCAGATGTGTAAAGAGAAAGGGGGAGAATCTTGTAGCAAGAAAGAGTGCAGATGTGTAAAGAGAAAGGGTGAGAATCATGTCTTGATGGTTGTTGCAATTTTTCACATCATATGTTGCCATCAATGACAAAGGGGGAGATTGTTGCAAGTATGTACCTAATAGATGTTTTTTTTTAAATTAGGTGGCAAAACTAGGGGCCGAACCCTCACAAAGTAGAACCCAAAAAGGGCAAAAAAGGCTCAGAAAGCAAAAAGAGCCAGAACCACCATAGACAGCTTACATACAGTCGATATATAACAAATAGAAACTATTAGTAAAAAACCAGCTAACAGAAAGCTTAGAAAGAAGACTAGGAAAGGATGTCTTCCCCACCTTTAGAAAGAAACTCCAACATATTGTCAAATTCCTTAGCCCTGTCGTCATCAACACCATGAGTGAGGACTTCATGTTCCTACAACAGAGAGAGATTAACCATAGCCGGCCTACACAGCATGCTTGTAATGAACCTGCCAAGAGAAAAGACCCTCTTCTCTAGAAAATCCACCCGCTCCTTCAACTGAGACAAATCATCAAAATGATTACCTTCCTCATTAACTTCCTCCTCCGTACCACCTTCAGTATTGTTACAATCCTCCTGAATAAAATCAAGATCAGCAGGAACCTTAGTGGGAACAGAGTGAACATCATTCCCATTATTATCATCAGTGCCAGTAGCTTCCACATGAGTAGTAGTAGCTCCCACCTCAATACAGTCACCAATGGGAGCATAATTTTCAAACCCTTTATTGTGCTCAGTATCAAAGGTCTCTGCAGGTATTTCTTGCCCATCAATCTCCTCAACACCACCCGAATCTTTAATAGCAATCTCCTGAATATCATCACTCTTGGACTTATCCTCCCCCTCTTGAGTAGAGGCTTTAGAATTTCTTTTAGAGTAATCAATTAGCTTTAACTTAGGAACCGGTTTGCCAACAATATGACTAGACCACCTAACAACAGCAAATTTACTCTCCAGTTTGACTTTTTTCAAATTTCTTGAGGGTCCCTCCCTGACCAGTTTATGTTCATTTTGGGGCCCAGAATCCCCAACGTCCTCTTTCAAAAGGTTAGCTTCCACAGCAGTATTAGAGAGACATCTTTTAGATTTCAACTTGGATTTGGTAAGAGGGTTTTGAACATTTTTTACAATAGAAAATTTAGGAGTACGAGAAGAAGGATCACCTTCAAGAAACAGCATAGGAGTAGTATGACCAATTTTCACAGAGGCAGTAAGGGTATCAACAAGGGGTTCCTGAATAGAAGAAGGAGGGGACAGAGCCAAGTGATACTGGTAAAGTCTATGGATTAGCCCTTGATGGAGGGGAATAGGCTTTTTAAGCAAAATCTTCTTAACATGTTGAACAGAGTGCTCAAGAGATGAGAGAAAAAAGAAAGGGAAACTAATAGTAGCATTTCTTCTAAAGTGATTTAACAAAGGAAGATGATAGTAATAGAACCTGGTGAAACGACCCTCTAGAGTGAAATACTTCATCACCATATAGCACATGTCTGCCCATGGTTCAGGAAGTCTGGCTCTCTCAAATCCTCCCTGATAGGGTACTAACTCCTCACCTTCACCAAGAAACAGTTTCTGATTCTGGGCATCTAAAACCCTAGACTTCTTTTGCAGCTTCGTACCCTTAGCAGATAAACCCGTAGCCATAGCAATTTCATTCTTGGAAACCTCAAAACTAATTTTCCCAATTTGAACCTTACGATTTTCCCAAGACTAAGCAAATTGAATGGACAAATTTTCATCGTACCCATTCAAACACTCAAGGAACGGAGTGATACCACCTTCTTTACAATAATTCCAGACCAAGGCATTGTCTTTAAATTCCCCATAGTTATTAGGTTCAGTTCTAATCCCGTCTCCTCTCATAATGCAAAACTAGTAAATCCCAAAGAGCCCAGAGAAGGAAGTAGCAGAATCTCCATCCCAAAAGTTCCTAACAATATTGTGAAGAATTCGAGAGACTTCGATCACAAAGCAATGCATAATAATGAAAAAGGCAATAATGGAAATATGAGAGGAAATAAAGCAATCATTACACCGAAATCCCAAGGTCCTTATGCAATATTTCCTCATTAACTGCCTGTCCTTCACACGTGTGCATAGCTGTCTAAACTCACTCCAATCACCAATAAAGTGTCTAATCAGCATGACCTGTGTTAAAAGACAAGCCACATAGGTAAACCAAGTGAGGTGATGTGTCATCGTCATATGGTTTCTTGGTCTTTTTGAATGATATCCCCAATCTGATGCGGGATATTATGAAGTTGGCACCAACAACGCTAGTTTTGAAATTGCTATCCAAAATTTGCCAGGCCGCCAGCAATAGTGTTCCCTTCTCTATAAATGAGAGAAGGAAATGACAGGAATGGCCTGTATAAGAGTTTGAATATAAAAAACAATGTCTCTAAGTTGCCATCCACACTTCGAAGCTTTAGTGACAGCATCAATAATAATTTTGGAATCACCCTGAACATGAAGTTGGCAAATTCCCAGAGATATAGCCAACTTAAGACCCCATAAAAGAGCTAAAGCTTCAGCAAAGTTATTAGTCTGGTTCCCAATTCCTCCAGCATAAGCAGCAATTAAATCTCCTCTATCATTCCTTATAACTCCTCCACTAGCCTTGCCATTTGACTTAGCAGCACCATCAAAATTCAGTTTAAGCCACCCTGGGTCTGGGGGAATCCAAATAGTATTTAACCTTTTAAGGCGTCTAGAATCATCAAATGCAGGAATTTGATTCATAATCCCCCAGTTGGAAGCCATAAGGACCTCATGCTGAGTAAGAGGTTTATTAGTAGTTTTGATGCTAGAATTAGAAACACTTTCCAGGAGGGCCTTAGATAAAGAACATAAAACCTGTGAAGGATTCCTAGCAATTTCTCTAAAAAATCTATTATTTCTTTCCTTCCAAAGGAACCATGCAACAAAAGGAATAGTTGGAGTCCATAGATCCACTAACCAAGGATGGGATAGAGGAGGGATCCAATTAACAATGAGTTTTCTTATTCTTTATTGCAAACCCATTATAAGCCAAAATTCAATAAGACTTTGCTCCAAATATCAGTCACAAATTCATAGTGCAAGACAAGATGAGAGATAGATTCTTCCTCTTTCAAGCACATGACACATCTATTAACCAGTTGAAAACCCCTTCGCTGAAGATTGTCCTGAGTCAATATCTTATTGTGAACAGTTGTCCACCAGAAAAAGTTAACCTTAGGAAGGAGTTTGTAATTCCAAACTTTCTTCCAAATGTCATCCATAAGATCCTCCTCAATCAGCAAATGGTAAGTTGATTTAACAGAAAAAAACCCTTTTTTATCAACAGACCATAAAAGTTGATCATTTCTAGGAAAAAGAGGAATCCGAGTATTAAGAAGCATTTGTTGTATGACATTAGCCCTGTGCTTGAGATTCAGATAATTAGTACATCACTGCAGCAGATTTTTCCATTTTCTAATACCATGGTCTTGATGAATATAATTGCTAACTTTAGTGCCAAAAAATTGTTTAGCAAGAGCAACAATAGCTTCATTGTCCATCTGATTAGAGAGAGGTCCATCACCCAACCAAGGATCTTCCCAAAAATTGATGAGAGACCCATCACCAAGTTTCCATTTCATTCCCTTTTTAACAAGATTTATGGATTTAATCATTTTATTCCAAATAACAGATCCTTGAGGAAGACCCTCCTGATTGAGGAAAGAATATCTATCAGAGTCTCGTAAGTACTTAGCCTTTATAATAACTCCCCAGTCAGTATCCCTGTTTATGAAGTTCCAAATAATCTTAGACAAAAGAGCCTTGTTCATTTTTTGGATGTGTTGATGATTATTTTTACACATTCATAACAAAAGTTAAAATTCACAAAGTGAACCTAACTGTCTTGAAAGATATGAAGAAATCAATTAAGATTTGCTTAATCCCAAGTTTCTGTATGGTCAGGTCTTGACCTGTTGGACAATTCAGTAGGTAAATGTGAAGCTGTAATATGCAAGGGGCCTTACGTGATTTAAGGTTTTTTGATGATTCACTGGACTCTAATTATGATAAACTGTCAAATATCAACTCAGTTGTTCATGTTTCTTTTAAATATCAGACAATTTCCTTTGAATTTCTGCATTTAAGTTAAGTATTTTAGATGGTTTGGGAAAAGTTAGAGAAATCTAAACCAAACTTCATTCTACGACAGGATCTAAATGCTCTGTTATACACCTTGTAAGAAGTACATCAAATTGATTAAATCCACAGATTAAACCTTAGAATGTGAGTCCTAAGTATTTTCACAAACACACATTCAAGATTGCAAGCTTTAAGAGATATTTATTTCAAATACAAAGAAGACCCAGAAGACACTCAGAAAATAGATGCAGAATTCCAGATTCATTTGTATTCAAAACACACAGTCACATATGATTTACAATGTATGAATGACTCCTAGCTTCATTAATCAAATTACAGAAACTTACAATGCTTTACAGATACAATAAGGAAGCTAGATGTTCCATGCATTCCTTATTGTAGACACAGGCGACCTCCTTCTACTCTAAATTCAAAGGTCCCTCTATTCAAATTCTAAGACTAATTGCAACTTCCAGCTCTGTTTCTACAAATCCCTGTGTCCCCTATTACAGAGTAAAGGGGCTCAATATATAGATGTGATTATCCCCAATATGGTTTCCAAAACCGTAGTCAATTAACGGTCCATATCCCAAGTGCAGCAGCATCGGTGGAAAATAGAATCTTTTCAAAGATCTCTGAGTAGAATACCCATACTGAGTGTAAGGATGCCCCTTGGAAACCCTAGCAACCGTCAAAATATCCTCTATTGCCCATATAATAATGTTTTCCCTCCAACTACATTTTCTTCTTATTGAAGGCCTTGACTTCTCTCGCCTCTCTTTGCAATCTAATCTGCTCTTTATGACGTCATTGCCATCAAATTTCACCTGCATATTACTTCTCATCGGTATCCTTATCTCCTTTCGCTTCTTTGGTGACCTGATCCGCTCTTTGGGATGCCATCGCCATTAAGTTTCACCTTCTACATATCTGCAAACCTGCAAATAGACAATAAAATGGATTATAAAATATTCCCGTTTCTTTCGCCAATTTATACCTTGTCAGAATGTTCACTAGGCATTAATCACAGTCATTAATGCACCATCAGCTCAGCCTTCTACTTCTGTGTTCATGCGCTTTTTAAACTTTTAATTCTGCATACATCCTATTTCTGTGCATGTTTTCTTGTATGTTCTGCTTGTATGTTTTCTCTGTATGTTCCTTTTGTATGTTCTCCATGTATATTTTAAACATACAAGCATTTCATGCAAACAATTGAACTAAAATTCCCTCCTTTTCGCTTTACCGTACATCCTTGTATCTCTTGTCTTGTATCTTGTGATTTGTATGTTTGCCTTGTATAAGCACATATACAAATAACATATACAAACCCTCTCTTTCCCTTTATCTCCCGCGATGCATTGATTTCTTTTGTATATCAGGCTTTATATGTTATAAACATACAAACATTAAAACATACAAGGATTTTCTATTTTGAACCTCCCTTTCAAATCCGGTTTGTACATTTTGTTTTGCATATTGGCTTGTATATCACAACATACAAACGCATATGCATACAAAGAATATTCTATATTTAATCTCTTTTTGCATCCGCTCTTTGTATCTCGAACTTTGCATCTTTTGCTTGTATATCAGCTTGCATATCGAGCATATACATTGTAATTATACAATCCGAATATACAAGCAGTGGGGGTCCACATTACCTTTTCATTTGTATCTCCAAGATACAAACAACACTTGTATCAAACTCCAATGTACAAGCGCTTGTATCAAACCTTTTAGATACAAGCATGGACACATACAAATTCATTTGTATATACTTTCAGAATTATCACCTTTTTATAAATCGTGTTTTACTTACTTTTATCTCCGGGACATGTATATAATGCAATGTATATCGGATATACATTGAGTTATGATACATTGCATTAACCAAATTTTAATATCTCCTCAATTCCGCATTGTATGCCTTGCTTTGTATGTTTCGCTCTGTATGTCCCGAAACATACATACAAAGCAGAAACATACAACAATAAAACTTTATAAATATTTCAGTTTCGCCACCTGTATATGGTGTAATGTACATTGGCTTTGTATGTAAGATACATACAAAGAAAAAAGCATACAATGGCAAAACAAACTCCAATAAACCTTTCGGTTCCACGATTTGTATATGGGCGTTGTATATCCACTTTGCATGTTTAAACATACAAATGTAAAGTGTATTTCAACGGATTTAAACAACTATCCACTTAAACTTCGAACCTTCGTCAGGTCTGACTTGTACGTATAAAAAGAACATTAACAAAATGCATACAAGTAAAAAGATATACAAACAAACCCTATATATGCAAACAACTTTGTATATGCCAAGCGATATAAAAAAGACTTTGTACATAAGCGACCTTGCATACAAAGAACCTTGTATATGCAACCCGATATACAAAAGACTTTGTATATGCAACATACAAACCCGAATGTACATTTTACCAAAACACTCATAACTTGCAAAATATAGGGAATTTTTACATGGTTCAAAAAGGAACCCGCACTCATTTTTGACAAGGAATTCACCCATATCTAGCTCTGGTACTCAATGCAATTTTTTTCATTGTTTTCAACAAGGTTTGTAATTTCACTCTCTTTTCTCTTTTACCACCCAACAGACCCACATACAAAATCAAAAAAAGCAAAGCCATAGCAGGGGTCCTCATTTTGCTAAGGAGTAAAATGAGGCGTGTTGTGAGCATCACAATAGGATGGTTCTGATGTTAAGCCCACCATGAGACTTAGGAAGATAGACTTTGTCCCATTTAACTAGAGAGATTCGCTTTTTTTTCTCCATGCCAGTCCACAAAAAAGTTCTCTAGATTTGCTCCAGTTTGTTAGCCAAATATCTAGGCATTTTGAATAAAGATAAAAAGTAAGTAGGTACACCCTGGAGAGAAGCCCTTAGAAGCTGCAATTTACCCGCACTGCTTAAAAGTTTGCCTTTCCAACCCAGCAATTTCTTTTGAGTTCTTTCGAGGATGTTATGCCAAAAACCCAGATTAACTTCCTTAGTAGTTAAAGGGAGACCAAGATAGACTGAGGGAAGGTCAGCAGCTGCACATCCAAGGATATTAATAATTTTCCTTTGAAGATCCTCTGGAGTATTAAAAAAGAAAACATTGTTTTTTTTTAAATTAATATGCTGACCAGAAGCCATGGCATAATCATTCAATAAATATCTCCATCTGGAAGCTTCTAAAATAGAGGAGATGCCGAAAAGAATGGTATCATCCACAAACTGCTAGATGGGCATCGAAGAAAGAGAAGAAGCTGGTTTAATCCAAATTAATTCTTTTGAGGTGATCTTGCTGAGAACTGATCTACCAAGAGCTTCAGCTAGCATAATAAAAAGGTAGGGGGACAAGGGATCTCCCTGTCTTATTCCCCTAGTGGGAGAAAAGAAACCCCTTGGAACCCCATTAACAAGGACAGAGTATTAAGTAGTAGTAATAGATTCCTTGATGAGAAGGGATACCTTATTATTAAACCCAAGCTTCTGAATGATTTTAAATAAAAATTGCCATGAGACCCGATCATAAGCTTTAGAAATATCAAGTTTGAGAACCATACCTGGGATGCGACTCTTGTCCATAGAATGAATAGTTTCATGAGTAGTAATCACAGCATCTAATATTTGTCTCCCTAGAACAAATCCCTTTTGTGAGGGAGAGATAATTTTGTCAAGAAGGGGTTGAAATCTAACCACCAAAAGCTTAGTGCAAATTTTATA
The DNA here is from genome assembly GCA_027924645.1 of Cunninghamia lanceolata. Classification (NCBI taxonomy): domain Eukaryota; kingdom Viridiplantae; phylum Streptophyta; class Pinopsida; order Cupressales; family Cupressaceae; genus Cunninghamia; species Cunninghamia lanceolata. The sequence continues at coordinate 16,573,740 of BSBN01000193.1, read as the reverse complement.
AATTGTGTTACAGAGGCTAATAGGCTTGAAGTCAGCAAGCATCTCTGGGTTAGGCTTCTTAGGAACAAGAGCAATAAAAGTATTATTTAGTTGTTTCAAAATTTTCCCAGTTCTAAAAAAATCTTTGACAGGTACATTGACATCATATCCTACTATGTCCTAGAATTCTTGGAAGAAGAAAGGGGAAAACCATCTAGGCCTAGAGCTTTGAAAGGGCCCATAGAAAAGACCATAGCACGAACCTCCTCCTCAGAGATAGGCTTTAAAATATTAGCATTGTCTTCTTTAGAAATTAGTGAAGGAATGTTATTCAGAAGTTGATCCACAATCTGTGAATTGTCAGCACTCATACCCTGTTCAGACAGCAGGTTATGCAAGAAGCTAACAACATGATCTCCAATCTCTTCATCCTCATTAAGTATTCTACCATCCTCCAATTTCACTCTAGAAATAGAGTTAGATTTGCTATGCTTTAGAGCAGAAACATGAAAGAAAGTTGTATTACGATCACCTCCCTTAAGCCATTGCACTCTAGATTTTTGTTTCCAGAATAGCTCTTCTCTGTTCATTAAATTCTTCCAATCTCTAATTAAATCATTCTCTAATTGCATAGAAGTATCAGAAGTATCTCCTTGAGCAATCTTATATTGAATATCTGTCAGCTTCTCAGACAAGATCTTTTTCTAGGAAAAGACATTACCAAAGCTATATTTATTCCAACCATAAACTTTTCTCTTGACATGCATCAACCTTTTAAAGAGTCTAAACATGGGAGTACCCAAAACTAAAAATTTCCACCATCTAGAAAGAAGATTTCTGAAATCATGATGTTTAGTCCACATAGCCTCAAATCTAAAGGGAAAGGGGCCTTTCCTCTTCTGATTAGCCCAGTCCAAAATGATAGGATTATGATCAAAAACATTCCTAGACAGAGCGACTAGTTTAAGGGAGACAATATTTGGCCAATTATTGGAAATAAGAAATCTGTCTAGCTTCACTTGAATCATTTGGTCCCCTTTCCTCCTATTGGTCCAGGTAAAATTTTGATTCATCAAATCAATGTCAAAAAGCCCAAAGGTGTTTATAAAATCAACAAAGTCCAACATACTATCAAAGTAGTCCAAAATTCCCCCAGACTTTTCAGAAGGATATAGAGGGGTATTAAAATCACCCGCCAACATCCAATATGAATTAGGATGAGAAGAGAGATGGCTAGCCAAGTCCTCCCAAAGATTCTTCCTTAGCACCCTAGTGTTAGGGGCATAAACATTAACCAGTCTCCCTCTAATGGAAGGCAACGAAAAATCAATCACCAAACAGTGTTTGTTGAAAAAAGAAAGTTTACCTTGAATTCTAGAAGCATTCCACATAGTCACTATTCCCCCAGAAGCACCAACAGCAGGGCTTATGCAGAAGGAAGCATTAGGCCAAATCCTATCGACAATCAATTTGAAATTTTTTTCAGACATTTTAACTTCCTGAAGTAAAAGAATATCCACCTTGTGGTCAAAAATACAATTTTTGACCTCAAATTGTTTTGAGGGGTTATTAAGGCCCCTCATATTCCATGAAAGAATTTTCATTTAAATAACTTTCTGGAATGATTTTCTAGTGTCTTTTGCTTACCACTGGCAATCTCCCTAGCTGCTTCTCTTTGTCTAGTTTCTCTCAATGTAGGTCTGCCTTTCAGAGGATCTAAACCCACATCAGCAGTCTTTTTTGGTTTACGAACCTTCTTCTTCTTAGATGTCCACTCCTCATGGTCACTGAGGGAAGCACTAGCTACTCTAGGAGAAATAAGAAATGTACCAGATTGTTGTCTTAGAGATAACCCTCCTTTGAGAAAACCCAAAGTGAGTTTCCCTGGGGAAGGGTAAGACATTTTTTGAGCTAACAAATGTAGATTGTCATTCGACTGCACTCTAGCTACTTGATTGGAATCAATCTTAGTAGGCTGGTGATCATGAACTAGAGTCACCATTTTGTGAGGGGAACATTTATCTAGATTCTCCCCCTCTTTGTAACATCCCATCTGGGTCTCCTTAACTTTGTCAACTTCAACTTGAGCTTCTTCAAAATTACTAACCTCTATCTGAGTTTCCTTTACTTGGTTCGAAATCTTGCCATCTTCCAAGTTTGGTTGTGAAACCTCATTAAGGTGGATGTTCTATTTCGTAGCATCTCTATCCAGCTCAGAATCCTGTGAAGCATCAAGAGTTATTTCTTCATGTGCATTCTCCTTCCCAGGATGAGTAGATTCATTAACAATGGTCTCCTCCTTATTCAGGTTCTCCATAGCTATTTCCTTATTAGTATTTTCCTCAACTTTCTTGAACTTACAATGCGAAATGAGATGCCCTTTTTTCTTACATCTCTGACAGTAAATCATGGAATTTTCATAAGTAATGGGTTGCCTCCAGACTCCATATTTTGAGCTAATGTCAATGAACATGGGAAAAGTCTTATTGATTTCCACATTTACACAGAATCTTGTGTAAATGAAGCGAGATTTGGTGTGTGTGGAGTTATCAAGGGTAACAAAATGACCAAAAGCATTAGCAATGAAACTAAAAATAGTTTCATCCCAGTATTTTAAAGGAAAACCAGGCAGACGAACCCATACTGGGGTAGTTTTATTAAGATCAGCAATAGGGTCAAACCCTGGTTTCCAACAGCCCAATGAAAGCAAATGTGTACCATAAAGCCATGGTCCTCTAGATAAAATAGCTAGCATATCTTCTTTGCTGGTAAAGGAAAATAGGAATAGCCCTCGCGACATACCCACGACAGTCACACTACCTTTAACACGCTAATGATTAGAGACCCATTTGCGAACCATCTCAATGTTGGGTCAGAGAGAGAAGAACTTGCCAACCAAAGCAAGATCCATAGAAGCGACAATCGTATCCACCAGATTGTCAGGAACCACAAGGGAAGACCCTTCAGCCGTCTCCTTTTGGTGACAGATATCTGTCTGTCCATTATGAGGAGATTCCATCTGTCCCGTCAGAACTTTTTTCCAGTTTGCAAGCCTGGCAGAGTCTGAAGTGGGCAAGGGACTAGAGGTATTGCCAACTACAGCAACCTCCATCCCCAAACAGCACATCGAAAGCAAACAAAGAAAACCCTAGAAAACCTAAAAACCCTAGTAGAGCGCATCAGTATGCATAGTTGCCTAATCGGTGTTGTCATTGATGTCAACATATCTTTGTTGTCATTGGTGTCAATTGTATCTTATTCTATTACTTGTTTAAAATCTTTGTATGTTGAGGATATTGAGAAAATTGGCTTCTCTGGAAGAAACAAGTGAGTTACAGTGAAGTGCAATATAGACAGTGAGTTGTATGTTGAAGAACAGTCTGGTAGATTGCTCTGCATTTCTTTCTAGTTAAATATCTTGGCCTACAAATTGGAAGTTAATTAAAGGAATGTTTGAAGATGCTAAATCCTAAGTTTGAGCCTCCAGTGTGAAGAATTGAGAGAGTTGTATTCACCAGAGTAAACCTGCTTTTTCTGTAAGTTTAGTTGGGACAGGGAGAAAGTATTCTGCTCCACATTTCTCCGTAGTAAAGTATTTTGCTCTACAGTTCTAGAGGGAAGCCTGGGATGATGATAAGTGTCTAAAATCGTAGTAGTTCATGTTCTGGTGGTCCACAAGCTATCTTTCTTTTATGACAGTTGAAGATAGTGAAGTTCATGTGTTCCGGTGTGAAGATCCTATTGTTAAAGTGGCTAAGGTTTGTGCAGTTGCTCCTGATGATTACAACATGCTTGTAGATGCCTCTTGATCATGTTCATATCATTACATTAGTCCGCATGGAAGAATTGTGAAGGTGTTTGAAGATTATTCCCCGATAGCATATTGAGTAACCAGTTTTGGCCGACCTAGTTAATCCCAGTGATTGTGGAGATCTTTGGAAGATTGTGGAAGCATGATGAAGCATGGAATATTGTGCTTGAGTCCCAGCTAAGGCATGGCGTGATCCGCGTACACTTTTATTTCATCCCCTTTGCATAAAGTTGTAATAGGTCAAGACCTATTTTTTCAATGTTTGTAATGCCAACCTTGGAGATTGTTCCAATGGTTGATGATTGTAATGTTGACCTTGATGATAATTCCAAGGTTGTTGAAGTGTATAAATACTTGCAGTTGAGTCATGGAAAAGATGTCCTTGAGTCAAGATGGAAAGATAATAAGAAAGGTCCAAAAGGTAGAGCAGAGTAGAGGCATAACAGAGTAGAGGAATTGTTGTACTTCTATCATAGTCATAAAAAGGTGTTGATCGTGGCAGTGAGCCACCAATAGGGTTTAACAGCCCTCATTGTAATCTTTCTAGGTTTAGGGTTGAGGCAGTGAACCTGCTAGACCTAGTTGTTTTTCATGGCAGTGAGCCAGTATGTTTAGGCCCATGGAGTGACCAAGCCTGAACATCATTATTTCAAGATTGCAATATATATTAAGAGCTAATCCTCTCCATGGTTTTTCCCCACCTTGGGGTTTTCCACATAAAATCTGGTGTCTCTTGTGTTTGATGTTGTATCTGTGGTTAAGTCTTTGATTTCATGCATTCATTGTTAAATCATAATAATTGTGGATAAGTAATTAATGTTTTAATTAAGTTTTTGAGACAACTGATTCACCCCCCCTCTCAGTTGTTTGATGAATATCAACAATTCATACTTTGCATATGTCAAGGATCTCAAAAGCTTATCAAGATAAAAAAATGTTGAGGATTGGGGTGACCTTCAAACTTATGTCTAAAAATCAAAGAAAAACAAGTGAGCCCAGCACCGCAATCCCAAGTGTCTTAATATGTTGTGTCATCAATGATCGGGGGTTATGGAGGTCATCAAACCAATGCTAAAATATAACCAAAACCATGAGAGTCAGATACATTGATCATGAAGGTTTAATGTACCTTGATTCATTGAGGACTGAGGCTTGTGAAGACTTCCAAACTCATGCTCAAAAATTGAAGGAAAATAAAATAGCCTGATGTACTAATCTTGAGAGACTTAAGAGTTCATTATTGGGGATTGGGAATCAGGGAGAATCTCATACTCATGCTCAAAAGAAAATAAAATGACTAATCCCAATGCCACGATCCCAAGGGATTAAAAGGCAAGTAATGCCAGGGATCGAGAATTAGGGACACCTAAGACTCAAAGCTCAAAAGGTAATGAAAACAAGCAAAGGTCAAACTCGCGATCCTGAAAGACATAGAGGATTCAAAAAACTAGGGATTAGGGATCCGGAAGCACCTCGAATTCATGCTCAAAAATCAAAGTGAAACAAATAGACCCAACACAACAATCTTGAGATTCTTATATACTATAATATTAGGGCTTGGGGATCAAGGATCAAGGATAACTCCCATTTCATGCCTAAGAAGGGATGAAAGAATAAAAATAATTGAAGTCCTAAAAAGATAACATGATGTCATCAAAATAACCTTGAAATGCGCACAAAGGGAAAAATGGATCCAAACGGGATAAAATTTTAAAAAATGGAAATGCACAAATGAAAAACCCAAAACACAAACAAAAGAAAATGCAAAAATGCAAGTAGACAATGAAATTGAAGCAAAGTGCAAATGAAACAACACACAAACAAGCAAAAATCACCATAAAAAAGTAGGGAAGCTTGATGAAAACCTACCTGGAAAGAAAACAAGTGGACAGAAAGTAGAAAAATACACAACAAGAGTCACTAACACCAACACACCAAGATTACTCATCCCTGAACACACTAGCAGCTTCAACCTCATGCTAAGGTTTGTAACAAGGTCAAATCACTAGAGCTCTAGGGATGAAATTGTTAAAATGTAAAAGTAAAAAGAAAAAATGTGTAAATGAAAATAAAACCCCCCATGCATGGGTGTGGGAGAACTACAATAAATGTAGGGCCGAGGGTAGTTGGAGTTAGGTCATATCCCTTGCTCGTCAGGACGTCAAAGATGCTTTTATTGTCATACAAAGATGACAAACTCTAAAAGTCCAACAAGGGTGACACACAAGACCAACACTATAGTCCTTGTACATCGGGATGTCAAAGATGCTTTTACAATCATGCCAAGATTACGAACCCTAATAGGCCAATAATTCAACCATGCAAACATATAGAGGTAAAATGTCGATGTTTTAGAGATGGTCCTATTGTCATGAAAAAATGACAAACCTCGATACTTCGACCAGATAGTCAACACAAAAAATAAAGTAAAAACATGCCAACACTAAATCAAAAGTAAATCAAAATAAAAGGGAGAAAAACAAAGAAGAGAAGAGGGGTCCTCATTTTTCCAAAATGGGGTGGTGTGTTTGTGTGAAGCACACCAGTCTCTAAGTGCATTATCATCCTCTATACATAAGGAGACAAATTATGTACATGAACTTGGAGACCTAAAAAGTAGTAACCATAAACACATAACAGATATTAAGAAATGATAACCAAAATATGAGAAATATCAGAATAACTTATATTACTTGAACTAAAATGAATGGTATACAAATAAAATGTAAGTAAATATGTGAAATATGGATGAAGAGTACAAAACCTTAGTGCCATGAGCCCACCAAAAGTATCTATTGTTGGATAGAGAGAAGGGTTGATTTCTTGGGAGCTTGGCAAAATGGTCAAGCCCCAAATATGGTCTTTCAGCCTCCACAAGAAACCATAAAGAGAGTATTTGATCAAATTTGGTGTGTTTTCTTAATTCTGAGTGCAACTAGAATTAAAAGAATAGAAATATAATTATCTATGAATATTAATCACTCAAGTTTACAAAGATCTTAATATCTTACTGTGTATGAAAAGGAAATGTGGGAGATGTGGACTCACCAAAAACTTTGTCAATGAAAAGAAGGTAAATGAAACAACACAAATAAGCTAAGGATAAATAGTCAATGCCTCAAGGGAAGAAAAAAAGGACATAATCCTTTTGAGGAAACTCATAAAAGAGTAAATAACATCATAAGAAAGAGTATTATCCAACAATATTAGATATCTCAAGAGATATCTCAAGAGGAGTCTCAATCAAGGTGGCAGCATGTTTCTTTGCTCCTAAAAACTCCAAGTTCTAAAGGAAGAGAAAACTAGATAGCGAAGATCCTTTTACTGCTTTAAAGAAAGACATTTATGTCTTTAGCATGGTAGGAGATATAATGCTTATAGGGGATTTTAATGCTAGAATAGAAAACAATCAGTTCCTGTAATTGGAAAGTAAAGAAGGGGTGAACAACAACCCCTTATGGCTTGAAGAGAAGGGGGACCAGCGATGGGATAGGTCTTCCAGTGATGGTAATGAAAATGTAACTCATTTTGGGGCTGAACTTCTTGGCCTCTACAACTTGTATAACTTAGTTATTTGTAATAGTATGAAATCTTGGCCGAAATCAAGGGGCATCACTTGCAAAACATATAACGGCAAAGTGTGGTAGACTACGTAATCTACGCTCAGGGTTCTTTGCATAGGTTGCTAGAGTTCACTGTTGAGAGCTATCCCATCGAGTTGAAGTCGGATCATATGCCTCTGCATGTTAAGTTGGGATTCCTCACAAGCAGCCAGCAAGGCGAGAAAGGCCAAATCAGTCAAAAAAAGGCTGGCATGTAAGGAAAGATCTTGGTTAGTCATGAAAATCAAGAGCTTTTTGCTGCATCAAGAGCTTTTTGCTGCAGCTCTTGAACAGCACCTTTGGGAGGCAAAAAGCTACTCAAGGGGAAAAGAAAATAGTGCATCTAGATAATATAGTGGTAGCAGTTTGTTGATTCCTTTATTACACAAGGTATTAAAGGTCTGCAAGAGATCCCAACCTAAGAAAGGGGTTTCAAATACCTTCCTGTCTAATCCGTGGTATGACAAAGAATGCAAAGAGGCAAAAAGATTCATCAAAGGGAAGAAGGCTGACAAAGATAGCAAGAAAAGACATGAGCAGCTGATAAAGTTCAAAAAGGAGAGCTATGTGGCCTATAGGAAGGTGTAATTAATATCCTTGGGTGAGCATGACCAGAAAGGCTTTTGGAGAGAGCTTCAACAAAAGATAAAATAAACTGAAAATAATGTCACAGGTGGCCAATGGTTAGAGTATGTGAAGCTTATGTACGAGAGGGCACATATGAAAGATAAACCTCCCATTGTTAACACGTCTATCAAGCTTTTCTCGGTAGAAGACATCAAACAGGGTATAATGAAATAAGCTCGCGGTAAAGCATACGACATTGACAGGTTGTAGGTTGAATTTTTAAAGTGGGGGCTGATCTCCTTGCCCCACACATCAAGCAAATCTTTAATAGCATCACTCAAGAGGGCTTCCCTACATAGTGGACAACTAGTGTAGTTATTCCTCTTTTTAAAAGTGGGGATGTCGATAACCCATGTAATTACCGTACGATTATGGTCAATCCTCTTCTTGGAAAGCTTTTCGAGAGCATGATTGAGTGCAGAATCAGTAGTTGGGTTGAAATAAAAGGAAAAGAGCAAAAGGGTAGGCAGGTTTTAGGCCAAAGTATTCTACCATCGATCATTGCGTGACTCTAAGGCACCTCATTGAGAAGGTGTGGGACACCCAAGGGGGGGGGAAGCTTTCTGTTGCTTCATTGATTTCTCGATAAAATATGAGGTGGGGACGCAGATTAATATGAGTAAGACCATGGTCATGGTTTTCTCGATAAAAAGGAAGAAATAGTAGGTTAATTTCATTTTTGAAGGTAACATGCTGGAAATAGTGGATGAGTACAAGTATCTGGGGGTTGATTTTCATAATAGGCTCAGCTGGGAGACCTGTAGAGCAAAAAGAATTCTTGGTGGGTGGAGAGCCTCTTATCTACTTCAGAAAAGGTGTAGGATGGCTAAACTTTGGGATTGGAAAACCAAGAAAACTCTTTTTCGTTTGCTGGTCACTCCGGTTGTTTTATACAGCTATGAGGTGTGGGGAAGTAGCATGTCAAATCAGAAGTGGAAGCAACTTGAAAGAATTCAAAAACTTTTAAAATCAAATCTACAGTCCCATACGATATCTCTTGGCTGAGGTAGGTTCTTTCCCATTAGAGGCATCAGTGATAATAAGGTTGCCAAGCTACTTAAATGTGGAAAATATGAATATATATATCGATGGCCTAAAATGGTGGTGGGAGAGAGATTGCACCGTAGGAAGAAGATGTGGATGGAGCAAAACAACAAGTGGTTTGGCAAGTGGGACACCAGCTAGCAAGAGTGTCCTAAAAATAAGGAGGAAATAAAAAAGTTTGTGTTAGATAAATTCAGGACTGTTATGTGGACCAAACAAAATGGATAAAAAAGATCATTATATAAGAGAGTTCAATCCCACATGGGAACATGGTGAAAAAGACTTTGTGAGGGCGGCACTCAAAGGTGAGGTGAGGATTTTAGTTGCCCAGTTGAGGACTGGGTCCCATCATCTTAGATGTGAGACTGGTAGATGGATGGTTCCCAAGGAAGAGTGGGTTGAAAGAACCTACATTTTCTGCAAGAAAGGAGTGGTTGAAACTGAATGACATTTCATCACTGAGTGTACTACCTATGCAGATATTAGAAGCCAATATGAAAATAATTAGAGGGTGAACAATCTTAGTGAGCTTATTGTGGAAGCACGAATTCGTAGTACAACTGGTTTGCTGGTCAAGATCCATAGCAGGAGGGCTGACCTCGAAAAAAGAATGAAAATGTAGTGATGGGTTGTGTTCTGGGTCTCTTAGACTGATCTGTCTCGTGGACGTTATTAAAATCTTGCATTCATTCATTCATCATTCATAGATATTTCGTTAGATATTCAAATAGAAATCACAATAAAAGAGTTTGCATATGAAATGAGAACAATATACAAGCATAGAGACCTAGAAAAATAAGAGTTTTAGCAAAAGGAGAAGTTACAATCCAAAAGGCCACAGGCAAAGGAAAAAATTAATCTTTTTGTTTCATGCCCTTAAATTTTTTCCAAGAAATTAGTTTTCCAAGAGTTTGGTGAAGGATAGGAACATTCAAATTTGCCAGTATAAAGGCATAACATAGTAGAAGAGGTGTTACAATTGACACCAACAATCAAATACATGGGCTACTAAATGTTTTAAAATTTCAAATTTATGGTACAATAGCATGATTGCATAGACATCAGCACACCTATGTTAACATCTAGAAACAAAGTGAAGGAAAGTGTCAAAAATTAAAGACAATCAAAGTATATCAAAATGACATAAAACTTTGGCAAATTGGTGAAGGAGAAATATTAAAATCCATAGGTTTAGTGTGCCCTAAAACATCCTAAGGGAATGGATGCTAAACTAAGTGCAAAACCTAATGTGATAATTGCAAGATATGTGATTTTTAGTATTATAGAATGACATGCAATTAGAAAAATTAGATCTGAAAATACTAATAAAAAAAGTTAAAATCCTATCAGGTGTAAGATAAGTGAGGTTTACAAAAAATATAAAAGAAAATAAATGTTTTAAATTAAATATCAAGGCTAATCAAATAAATGCATTTAGTTAAGCACTAATAAATTCAAATAATATTAATGATACTAATCATAGTGCTTCACAATACTTAAGAACTCAAACCAATCTAGAAATTAAATAAACTAAATGCATGGGTACTTTAACTTTGATTTTGATGCAAAAGTGTCTATCCAAGTGTCAAGAATTCATTCACAAAGGCATTTGAATTTTGCACTATATTATTGAGATGTCAATTTAACTATGTATTATCTAGGGTCACTTTCACAGGTGTAAAAGTGATCGTTATAATTGTAGAGTTGAACTTAATCAATGGATGTCACCTTGTAACTCGCAAAAATGTAGCAATTTTTTGTAATCTAAAAGTTGTTTGCCTCAATATTTTGATATATGAATTTGGTAAGCACCGGTGATGTTTAGGAAAACCTTTGGTGGGTGAAAGAATAAAGGTTTATACCAATTTTTGGCCTAAGTGGGGCATTCAAATCAAAAAATTTAACCAAAATTATACTTTCTATCACTTATAACAAGCAAACCATTAAGAATTTGGAGATGATGTGAACTAGTGATTTTCTAGATTTCATGTGCAAATTCTAAATATATATAATTTTTAAATTTTAAAAAATAATTTCTTATTTTTTAAGCATTGGTAATAACTTGTTTCTTATACTTTGTAGTATTTTTGATAAGTGATATTCTCCCATCTTTCATAACTTTTTTTAGAAATAAGATAAATTCACAATTTTTGCATATATATGATTGACACCCATGTATAGTGGATGCATATTTTTTATCGGATATTTTATTTATTATTAATTTTTAATTCAAATTAAGTATAATTTAGAGTAATGTTTTTCCATCTAACATAATATTTTTTGTATATATCCAAATTAATTTTTTGTTGAAACTTGAACATCAATATGAAGTGTGAAGATATTTTTTTAAAAAAATTCTACATTTTTTTATTTTTCCATGTGTGTCGAACAAAGACCTTTATGTTTGGTAAAAAATCTATATTCACTAGAAAATAAAAAAATAATAATTAAACAAAATCTATTACAAATTATATTTTTTGAAAAATGTACTTTGAGGTCTACAATCTTGCAAAATCTCATGTCATGGTGACATCATTTGGTTGTTAAAACGTAGCATTAAAAAATCTTTTGTTTTTATCAAAAGTCAAGTGAGCCAAACTTAAAGGTTCAACTAAGGGCCTTCATACAAAGGGCCTTCGAATGAAGGATCTTCAACCAAGGGCCCTTCATTTAGAGGCGCCTTTAGTCGAAGGCCCTTTCTTATAGGTATTTTGGGTGTGCAATATTTTAAAAGGTAAAAGGACCTTCATTCGAACCCTGTTGACATGTGGCAAGCCTTGTACATTCGAATGAAGAACTGTTTAATGATTTTTTCCTTCCAAGACTCGTGTTTGTGCCTTGTAGGACACACCTTTATGCTTCCATCCTAGGGAATCTATTGAATTAAGAGGGTTAGGGTCTCCTTAATCAAATCCCTAGACAAACCCACCTTATGACTCTAAGCAAAAGATAAAGGACAAGAAGCAAGTGTACAATATTCTCCTAGATAAACAATGTTGATGTAAATTCTTTTATTTGTAATTGAATTCATAGATGTGATCTCTAGTGATGTTATGTTGAATCTGGGTGCAAGATGATTTATTTCCAATTAGGGTTTCTTTAGATACACCACCCTAACATACAATTTGGTAAATTTGCACTTTAGTTGGCTCATTCATAATAGTCAAGTGAAAATGGAAAGAAAGATATTAATATAAATTTTGAATTTAAAATGTTAAGGGTCAAATTCATGGGCATAGAACTAATATAGATTAGTTTTGCAATCACATATTTGATCCAAGATAGGAAAACAAAATATTTTTGGGAATAGGTTGGAATCACAAGATGTGATGATAATATTCAATGATAGACACTAGCATTTGTCAACTTCCATGTAAAATAAAACCATTTTACATACTAGTTAATGTACTAAAAACAACCTAATCCTTGTGAACCTAAAATGTAAGAGAAAAGGACATAAGTACACAATTTTCCCATTATACAATTAAAAATTAAAAATATTCTACATAATTAAAAATATAAAATAATAATAAATAATAACATAATTTTCTTACTATTAATCTATTAATTATATTACTGAATAAATTAAAAAAAACAACTCATAGTAAATTATTATTTAAAATATAAAAACATATTTATAATTATAAATTATTATTTTCTCGGGTCAATACATCTTTTTATTAGTTTAAAGTGCAATCACTGCTCGTTTGCATAGCTACGGTTAACGGGCAGCCAGCACCCGACTCGATGAACCCTATCTTAACTAGTAGTAATACAAATTTTGTATGAAATTTTTAAAAATATTTAATATTTCTTACCACTTGAATATTATGTCTCGCAACTTTTTAAATAACAAATATTTTTGAATATTTCAATGTACATATATCCCGTTTACCACATTTATACATTACAGAATTCATAGATGAAATCTAGAGTGGAGAAGAGTCTCTCGAACCCACCTCCCTCATCTCTCAGTGTCTCCCATTCATCCTTCTCCTTATCATCTGGAAAACATTCACTTTGAAATTTCGCCCATTTTCTATCTCTCTGCATTCGAACTGTTAATGGAATAATACATGTGTGTAAAGACTGGATTGCGCACATCGACTCAGATTTGATTAGCCTATACAGAGCAAACGCAAATAGTTGTCTTGTTCTATTGTCGGCGGGCATGCAAGCGCAAGTGCAGGTGGGTAATTTAAGCTTCAAGAGAGTTTGGCGGATATGCTCTGCACTCTTCTCCACTGAATCCCCTGCCTCTACATACACAATCTGGAACTTTCGCCTTCCACGGCTTTCCTCCATCCTTCTTTCTATTTCCTTCCTCACTATTTCTAAAGCACTCTTATTGCAATCTAAAGATAGATCGCACATTGTTAACAACACACTCAAATCTACTGCCACTTCCTCCTCTTCTTCTTCCTCTTCTTCCTCCTCTCTTCCTTCTTCCTCCTCTTCCCCCTGATCTTCCTCTCCTCCTCTTTCTTCTTCTGCTCCGTCTCCTTCCACTTCTTCAAAACAAGACCAAGACCAGTCTACCAATTGTCCACCATCACCCTCCACTCCCACAAATCTGCTTCCTCCATGAAATAGTGTATGCTCAACACTGTGCAGGAACCCATCATCATCAATCTGAGAGATGCAACACGAGAAGGATAAGAATAACAATTATAACCACAAAAATGTCTTTCAAGCCTAACACTTGAAAAATTAAGCATTCGCTAAACAAGAAAAAGAAATTTTTTTGCCACAACGGATCCTCCTATCCATACTCACCCCAGTGCCAAACACAATCAAAGGGTAGCGGTGCCCTATTTGTTCCCACCGCTGAATCAGTGACGGTGATCCATCCATAACTACAAACATTAAACTTTTTATCTCAACTAAAATGTCCACTACCTCTTCATCCAATGAATCGCAATCTGATGCTTTCAGTGTCATAAGAGAAGGTAAGGATCTGAAACCACCGTTGAGCGTTTGCAAATTGTTGCAACCATCAATGCTGAGAAGTTTCAAAGATTTGAGCTCTCCAAACTTATCAGGAAGGCTGCTCAGGTTTTCACATTTGTTTATCGATAATACTTTCAAACAAGTCAGCTGGCCAAATGATTCTGGAAGGCTTTCTAAGTTGGAACAAAATTTCAAATTTAACAGCTTCAAAGTAGATAGATTACCAAAACTTTTAGGTAATGCAACCAGTTTCTCGCATTCATTTAAATCCAATAGTTGCAAAATACTTAGATTGCCCAAGCTGTCTGGCAAAAAAGTAATCGATTTGCATTTATCCATGTCTAAATATACTAAAGATTTGAGTTGTCCGAAGGTAGGTGGAAGGCTGGCCAATTTAATGCAATGGGATAACCTCAAAATTTGCAAAGCAGATAAGTTTTCAATGTCCTCCGGAAGCGTAGTGAGATTACTACAACTACTTAGGTCCAATTCAGTTAGAGACCTTAGCTGGCCAAAGCTTGTTGGAACACTGACCAATGCATTGCAGCCTTCTAAGTCTAAGTAATCCAGAGAAGATAGGTTGTGGAAAGTTTGGAGCAAAGTAGGAAGGTTTGCAGAATCTCTCAAAGATAAGAAGTGTAGAGATGCCGGCAGCTGCACATCATTTTCCAAATGAAAGACAAAGGAAACAAACAAACTAATTAGTAAAAACAATATTGTAAAGGTCAAAGATATTCAGCATTTTAGAAAGAGAGATGCCACTTGCCTCATCAACATTCTCACTATCTGTTCCCCTTAAAACAGCCAGTCGTTTGAGTTGCTTGGGATGTATAGGCAAATTCCCGTCGATCTCTAAATACTTTAGACTTTCAAAGCTGCTCTTGCATATTCCATTCACTTTAATAGATTTCGAGAGACTCAAAACTCTCAGAGAAGAGTGCATAACATTTAGGCTTTCTGCTTTAATTTCAAATTCATCACTAACTTCAGAGTCTGAAATTTGAATCCCCTTTATTTTCTGCAACCTCTGTTAAAATATTTCTAATATAAATGTGAGAATTGGTTCTTAAACCTAATAAAATCTATTAGACAAAGAGTATAAACAAAATTAAATATCCCCTAGCAAACAAATTAATGAAGTAAAAAGTTAAACAAATTTAAAAATTACACGAGATATACCTGTCTATCTTGTAGAGCATCCTTCAAAGATTCTACATCCAATATTCTATCTTGTCGCTGTTGGGACAACCTCCTTCCTCTTGCCTTTATTATATCGTGAACATTTACCTTCGCATCCATCTCCCAGAATACACGCTTCGGTGTTTCCTCCACGGTACCATACACAAGTGAAAAAGCGTGTTCATCTCCATCATCAAGAGAGAGTTTTACAAGTACCGCATCCTGAAGCATTTCAAGTTGGACCTTTCCAAGGGCCGCACTGACTTCTTTTGCTGGCCGTCTATCGAAAAAGCAAACGATGTCTAAAAAGGCCTCCTTGGAAGGTTCGTCTAAACTTCTATACACTTCATCCACTACACGTTCAATGCCTCCACCAGCTAGAACAGATTCCTTGAGATATTCCTTCAGAGACTTCACTTCTGAGGCCCTAGAAAGGTGATTTTTAAACATACCCCCAACTAATTTTACAAGTAAAGGAATCCCAGAGCACATATTCACAATTTCCTCCACATCTGTACTCTCTACACCTTGGGGAGGTGATGCGTTGGCACTGCCTAGACCTACTTTACAGAAAAGTGCTTTCGAGTCTCGGGAGGAAAGCACGTCTACTTCATATGGAATGCGTTCAAACTCTGTTCCTAAAAGCATGTCAGTCTGATCAAGCTTTCTGGTGGTTAGAAGAATCCTCATCCTACTGGGAAGGCAGGACAAATCACTTGGCAAGAGCTTAGTAAGGTTTTCTCTGTCGAGGGCATTGTCAATAAACATGAATATACGACCACTTTCTTCTCTAAAAGACTCTGTTAATTGGTTCTGACCTTGCACATAACTGTTCAACGCGACGTTTCGGTCAAACAAGTCTCGCAACATCTGCTGCTGAAGCTGCTTGATATGCTCGTTGGAACAGTCCTGATCCATATCGAGTCTGCATAATTTGTAGTGCTTAAGGTCGAGACTCTTGAAGACAGCAGTCGCCAGAGTAGTTTTTCCAATTCCTCCAAACCCGTAAATTACCACAGCTCTCTTTAAATCATCACTTGCATCCATTTTCAGAACCCTGGTTATTCTCTCTCTTGCGACTTCTCTCCCAACTGAAAAATCAACCCAAGAAAAAATCCGTATGCCATGTTTTAGAAACAGCGGTAAATACAATAAGATAAGACTGATGTAAAATAGCCCAAATTACCATTTATAACCTATTATGCTCTATTAGTTTGGTAAAAATAATTATGTTGCATCCAATGTTAAAATATACTTCTCTCTTCTCTACTTTATAAGTTCATTTATAAACTATGCAAGTAAGAAAATTTAACTTTGTATAAAACCCACAGAGATATCTGTAAACGAGATACGATATCAAGTCAATCCAAATCAGTACCTGGCTTAGGATCTTGTCCCTGTGTTGGAGGAAGAAAGCGAGGAATGTTGTCCAAAACACCAAGGGTGAGATCTGCATAGATATTTCGTATCTGTGACTCAAGTTTTTGTAGATCCCCAGCATCCACCGAAGCTTGAAAAAGCCTGTACAGTCATAAAAAATATGACGAACTCTTCACCAACAAAAAAAAGAAAGTGAAAAAAAACCCTTTTACTACAAAAACCCTCTTCTGCTTACTCTATACAATGTGAAAATTTCAGTAAAGATTTACCTGGACAGCCTGTGAGATTCCATTTGTGTGAGACATAGAACACATCCTTCAAAAATGAAGTTAACTGCTTGCTTAAGCTGCTCTGTTTCAGCAGGGAGATGGTGATCTAATCGTTTCACGCGCCTTGCCAGAGCACATAACCATCTCAACAGCCGAACACATTCACCCCTGTTGTCGGAAAGTTGTTGTATTTGATCTAACAAATATCCCACCACACATACCCCTGCCGCCAACGACTGAATCGGGGACGCACCTTTCAAAACCTCAATAACCATTTTCCTTGTTTCACGATTATAACCAGACTTGAAGCACACCTGTTCAAAAAGGACCCAGTATTCATCACTCAAATTAAGAGTCACATTCCATGTAAGATGCACAAATACAGAGTTTGAGCTTGAAACACAAAATAAACGAAGTGCAATACCGCGCAACGATTTCTGTCTGCACGCTTCGACATCTTCTCCACTAAATCCTTGCCGAAATTTGTGCAAGAAGCAAACAGAGAGGAACTACCATCTTGCTGTGTAGACGTATTCTGTTGGGCCTGCAAAATTTTCTAGAATTTAGATTTATGTTCCATTTGAATTTATCACCAACAAAAAATTTAGCAGCAGAGGGACATAAGTTGTTCTTACCCTCTCATTTTTAGTGGCGATGGCTTCAAGACGTTGGTCAATGATGGAGATTAAGTGGTCAAGATTATCGAGATCTTGCACCATTTCTTCAAGATGCTGCAAATCCATTGCAATCTCAGTTTCTGAGGAAGAAAATGCAGAGCAGCAACCGTTGCCCATTGCGAGAGGGTAAAGAAAAAAGCAAGGAGAAAGAGAGTGAGATAGAATAGGGGAGGAGAGAAGAATAAATAGAGATAATGCAGGTACGTCTGAATTTGAGTGGGACATAAAGAGAGACATATTGATGATCTACAGCTGGGGAATCTGTACGTGACAAGGAAATGGAGGTCCCAGGAAAGGGACCATTTACTTTTACTTTTAGTGAAAATACTTGAGTAAATACGTAGATCCATAGTTGATATTAAAAGGATTATCACATTGGTTGATATGAATCTTGACAATTGGGAAGTATATTATCATAAGGAGATTTTTTTAATTAATTATTAATATTTAAATTATTATCTAAATTTTTTCATTAAAAGGTGGCCTTGAGGGCTAAGACTAGTCATGGGCGGCATTATCTTTGTTTCTTGGGGGTTGAGAGCCACAAGATTGGGATCCTCGATCTTTTTTGGCAAATTGACTACAACCTCGATGGTGTCGTTGAGGAGGAGAAGAGGGGGAACCGAGGCTTTGACAACAATACATGGAGCATTTCTCTAGTGGTTCAAAAGCTCCTACAAGTGTGTCACTTCAAGTGCAACTTTACTAGCTTGCACCTAAATCTGCATAAGCACATTAGAGCAAATCATTACTTTAGTATACAAAGAGAAATGAACATTAGTTGAACATCCTAAAAAAAGAGTTGAATTTTTATCTTTCCAAATGCTGAAGAGAATTTCCATCTTGAAAGCATGCCAAAAATGGGTATACTTGAATAGGAGACATGGTCAGCCCCCTAACAAAACCATATGCCATGAAAAAGGCTCAGGCCAAAAGGGACTAAAAAAATCATGTATCTAATTTGAAGTTTTTTGGGCTCTGGTGCAAAACTAGAAGAGATGCTTGAGAGTCTCAAGTTGTCCACAAAATAAAGAATGAAGATTAAGAAATCTTAGATGTGTTAAACAAGCACCAAGTGGAAGGGCTTGATAAAGAATACACTAGGCCAAATGGGCCCATTTAGGCTCAAGAATGGTTGACCAAATAGACTAGAACCAGTGATTCCAAGTACCAAGAGAAGATTGAAGCTGCCATTGATGGTTCAACTTATCAACCATCTAGGAAAATAAGGTGAAAGCCACAAATATTCTTTACGAGGCCTATAATTATGAAATGGTGTGTTAGGATTCCATTTCCAATCCTTCCACCAAGAGTTGAAAGATATAACCCCAATTTTGTGAATCATCTAGGGAATAACATTAATAAGCTTGAAAAGTATCCTAGTCTTGATTGGACAACCTGAATTTCATTTTAATTTCTAGGCAAGAAAGAAAATTCTTGGTAGCTCTATTAATGAGAACTGGCAACATTCTAATGCCTAGTTTGAAAAAATTCAAGGCATGGATCCATGGCATCTTAGCTAAAGGGAAGTCTTGACAAGAAAGAACAAGAGACCACCAAATAGACTATTGATTAATTGAGAGGCCATTGTGGTCCAAGTCATTTCCCATCCAAAGAAGCCATGGATTAATAGCCTCCCAAGCTTTCCAAATGTTCTTGATAGTTCAAAAGTGCCTTGAATCTAAACTGATTTCCTCATGGTGAGGATAGTACCAATATCAAGGCCTCTCCATGTTGGCCACTCAAAAGGCAGACCTGAAATGATATAATGTCTAATGAGAATTTTCTAGGCTTCATTTCCTTCTGGGGCCCTAAGAATCCATTTTGCACATAAGGAAATACCTCTCTTGTGGATTGAAAGCAAACTTAATCCACCAACATCGTGGAAAAGAAAACAAAATTCTAAAGCAACACATTGAAATCTCTTATGCCCATCACTAGAGGCCCAAAGAAAGTCTCTAAACAATTTCTCAACCTTCAAATAAGAATCCTTTAAAGGAACCTAGCAAGAAAAATAATATTTACATGGGTGGCAACCAAGATTTTAGAGCAAATTTGGAATTTACCAACCAAAGAAAGCAGCTTAGTAATTCAATAGTTGAGCTTTTCTTAATCTTGGCAACAACAACTTGCTAGAGGACAACAAGAGAATCTTGAAAAAAAAGGTAATGCCTAAGAAATGAAAGACTTCCCCATGATCAAATTCATTTCCAGCCAAAATTATCTAACCAGGCTGGCTTAGGAAGAAATGACTACCTATAGCACTTAGTATTAAATTACCACTTGATACTTGAACTAGAGGCTTGGCAAAAGGTATCAAGGCAATGAAGAGCTTGTTTGACATTAGTTTCCTCCTCAATGAGAGTGAGGAAAGAGTCATCAACAAAATAACCATTGACTAACTAGTTGGGAGAGCTAGGAAGGGAAATCCCCTTATCTAGGGTTTGAGAAACTGCATTGGCCAATAGATAGCCAAAGCCTTCTACTACAAGCACATAAAGAGCTAGGGAAAGAGGGAAACCTTCTAACCATCAATGGTAATGTGTAACATTACTTTTCCCCATAATTAATTAACTACTTGCAGCAGATTTTATTATAGTTAATATTTAGAGTTAAGATAGAATAATATATTCAATGATGTTAAAAGAGATGTGGTACCAAAGTAAATTACAAATGGGTGATAATTTAATAAGAACTCTTAAGTAATCATTAACAAAACATATTAGATAGCGTAATCACATAATCATATTAACATCAAAACCCGTCAATATCTTTTATTAACAATAAGTTCAATATTTCATTGAATTCCATCATAGAAAGGAATAAATTGTGCAAACAAATAAAATATCATATTTTAATTGCTAGGAATAAACAATATAACACTTATCTGTATGAAATTTATAAGAATCCAAAGATTGTTGGAATGGACCCTAGTTCAACCTCTTCTGTCTATGAGCAATCTGGGAGAAATAAGTGTACTTTGCCGCTCTACACGAGTGTTGGTTCCTCTGGAACAATGCTCAACACTCATGCAATAACCAAGCCCTGGCCAGGATAGTCCTGAGTGCACTTCTGTACCCCAAGTTGGACACACACATAAGATGTGCCCCCTTCTCCGTCTTCCTCACATCCTGCTAACCTGGAATCCTATTCTCGCAATGTACAGTGCTTTTTTTCTTCTTCTTTCCTTGTGTGTTCTCCATGCTTCTTCTTTCTTTTTGAGAGATGTTTTTTTATGCCCATTCTAAGTCTCACACAAATGCCTTATATAACCTTTTAAGGGGTGGTTTCTAAACCATCACACCCTTTCACAAGGTTGTTATTACCAATTAGTTAATAAACTTAATAATTCCTCCCTTTTAAAAGGGGTTTTCATAATTATTCTTTATTTATCTCTATTTTAATCAAAGGATCATAATATCCTTTATTTTTCCATCTCCCTTTTAATTATAAAGGGTAGATAAACTTTATCCTCTTATACTTTCAAAGTCTTGTTCATAAAATAGCCTTCTTTTCCATTTTGGGGCAACGAAGAGCTTGTTTGACATTAGTTTCCTCCTCAATGAGAGTGAGGAAAGAGTCATCAACAAAATAACCATTGACTAACTAGTTGGGAGAGCTAGGAAGGGAAATCCCCTTATCTAGGGTTTGAGAAACTGCATTGACCAATAGATAGCCAAAGCCTTCTGCTACAAGCACATAACGAGCTAGGGAAAGAGGGAAACCTTCTAACCATCAAGGGTAATGCAAGTTGAGGCATAAAAAAACTACATCTACATAGACTAGATAAAATGAGGTCTAAATCTAAGCACCTGAAGCATAGCAAGAATAAATGGCCATTCAATGTGGTCATAAGCCTGGGAAAATTTAATTTTAATAAAAATGGTAGATTGTTGAAAATGTCAGGGCCTATTCCATTTCTTCCCAACATCAATAGATTTTTCAAGAATATATCTAGACTTAATGAAAGTAGTCTATTTAGGTCAAACCAGCTAGGGAAGAAGAGGCCTAAGCTTAAGAGTCAGAGCCTTGTCAATAATCTTGTATGAGACATCAACAAAGTGATGGGCCACCAATTGTAGATTTCTTTAGGGTCTCTTACTTTAGACCTGTAAGAATTTGATATTCCCTTTATTGATTAAATTTTATAAAGACTTTGTATGAAAAACATATAGATAAATATTGTGAAGATCTTCACCCTAAATATTCCAAAAGGATTTATAAAATTCATAGGTAAATCCATCCAAACTAGGAGCCTTGTCATTAGACATTGAAAAAGCAACCTCCTATAAATCTTCTTGGGTGAAAAGTTGATCACAAAGAATATGTAGGGAATTGGAAACCTAATAGGGAACTACATTAAGGCACTACTACATAGTAGTTGAATAAATCAAGGTATTACTCTTGAGCAGTAAAAACTTACTCATAGTGTCAAACAAAAGCCTATAAAATGTTAGGATGCTCATTAAAGAGTTGTTTCCCTTCCTTGATTTATTTGATGGTTTCAGATGTTTTGCAAGTAAGTAGAGCCTAAAATTGAGACTTTATCTCCTATCTTGAGCCAATGGAGTTGAGATTTGATTTGGGCTCCATGCGTAGTATGAGCATCCACAACCTGATTTGAGTGGTAGAGTTGAACCACTTGAAGCTAAACAAATAAATCAAAGAGCTACGTTTCTAAAGAAATGGTGGCTTGGCAGAGCTCTGAGGTGGTGGCCTCATATGAAAATAGATAGAAAAGCTAATTTTTTTTAAATGTACAACCACTCAGCATAAATTTTCTTGAAATTATTTGTTATATAGATTCTTTTATAACTTTTGAGATTTTATTTTATTGAATTCCTAAATTTGTAGTTTGTTGGAGAAGTTTCTAGAGGTTTGTTAGAAGACCAGAGGAAGCTCTAGATTTTTTTTGTAGAATGTAAATTGTCGCGTTTGGACAAAAGATGGAATCCCCAAGTAAGGTTTAATAAATTACATTCCTCTGAAGAGGTAAAATATTTTGTGGTAGAGAGAACCATGAGTGGATTAATCTGAAATGGTTAAACACAAACATGGAAGAGTGTGAGGAGTTTAGATTTGAATTATCACATACATACATATACATTTATTAACACAAATACATGTATATATGACACAATTTTTTTATTGTATATCATTTAGAAATATTTTGCTCAATGAGCATCAACATGAGACCAATACAAGCTCCTTACGAGCAAACACAAAGAGTCACAACTTAGAATTCCACATTAGATCTGTCCCTATGGGGATTTGAACTTGGGTCTCCACAATGAGAACCCAACATTTTAACCAATTAAGCTTAACTCCTTAGAATTATGACACAATTTGCAACAAATGGAGTGTGTTAGTGTGTAAGAAAGCCTTTGTTTGGTTAAAATAATAAAATCAATGAACACCTCTATAATGGGAAATCAAGTAATGCGAGTATTCGTGCATAGAGAGAACGACTTGCTTCCCTCATACTAATGATAAAAGTGATCAAAGTTGGTCATATTTTCCATTTATAATTTGTCCATGTAATCCACATGCTCATTTCTCCCCACACTTTTTAATTACACATAAGTCTTTTGTACACTAAAATAACCATATTCCATGAGATGATAACTTGTTATTTCAAGTGGTCAAACACCTTATAAACATCCACCAAATTTCTAGATTTGTAATACATGTAAATAAGATTAAGATGTAATAACCTTAAAAAGAATATATTTAATTAAAAAATATTGTTGCATGTATGTACTAATTCGTGTTGTCATTGATGTCAACATGTTTGTGTTGTCATTGATGTCAACTATATCTTCTATTGTTGATGTTGTTGGTTGATTGAACTATTGTGCTAAAGTGATTTGAATGACCTATAGAAGTGTTGAAGTTGTTAGTTTATTGTTCTTGTTGTTGGGTTTACAAGTGTTTTTGAGAAAATTTGATAAATACTGAAGATAGTGTTATGAAGATGTATTCTGGCTTACATGATACTATCCAAGTTTTTGCTCTGCATTTCTCTTGTGTTGAAGAATGGAGTGTAAGGTTTGGATATGTTTTAGAGAAGTGGTTGAAGATGTTAAATCTAGAATTTGGTGGTTCGAAATGTTGTAGCCTGAAAGTTATGTTCACCAGTTTGAAGACTGTGTCCGGCAACATTTATAGTGTGATAGGGAGAAAGTATTTTGCTCTGCATTCCTCTGCAGTTTAGTTTTTGGTCTTGTGGTTCTAGATGAGTGTTCCTAAGATCCATATCTATGTTCCATCCAAAGGAATTGTGATTTGGTGCTCTGGAATGTAGTTTTCATGAGTCGCAGAGCTTGGCAATGTTGGTTGTGAGCAGTCTGTGATCTGTCTTCAAGTGAGATTTGTTGTAGCTAGATTTGTTGGCTCCTAGGTGATTTCATGTTGTTCATGGATGTCTCTAGATCATGTTGAAGTCTTGTTCTTGGTCCGTAAGTTATGGTTGTGTTCTTGGAAGCATGTGCCTAAAGATCCTATTGTTAACACCAGTTTTGAACGACCTAGTTGTTTACACTCTTTGCAGATGTGCTTCATGGATTGTGGAAGCGTGTTGAAGTGTGTGAAGATGTATTTAAGTCCAATCTAAGCTAAGAAATGTTCTTCTTTCATCTCTTTTCCTTGCAAGACTATTTAGGTCCAGGCCTGATTTGAATTCTGTATGTTTACCGACCTTGGAGACTATTCCAAAGGTTGTAGAATGTGTTGTCGACTTCGATGAATGTTTCAAGGTTGATGATTGATATAAATAAGTGTAAAGGATTTGTGTGTATGTGCAAAAATGTGAAGATGAGGATGTTTGTGTTGTGAGGCTGCGAAGGTGATATGTATTATGCTTCATTGGAACTGAACTCAGGCATGTGGTAGATGCTATCATATCAGTTCATGGCAGTGAACCCTTTTGGTAGCGAGCCTTATTTGCAGTGAGCCTATTGTAGTGAGCATTTCTTTGGACAGTGAGTCCTTAGGCAATGAGCCCTTTGGCAGTGAGCCTCTTTGTAATTCGATATTAATACTACTATATATTGTGAGCTAATCCTCATCGTGGTTTCTCCCTTTTAGGGTTTTCCACGTAAAAATTTGTTGTTCTCTTGTACATGGTGTTGATGTGATTATCTTGTTGTTATCTATTTTTCATGTTTAATCTTCATAACATAATTAGGGTTTAAGTGAATTGATGTGGATGTGACTATGTTGTAAGGGTTTAAAGTTTTTGATACAACTGATTCACCCCCCCTCTCAGTTGTCTTGTACATTCAACAATTGCTATCAGAGTGAGGGTTCCTTGGAAGAAAGCCTAACAGCTGAAGGTAGATCTAGGATGGCGCATAAGAAAGACATTCCTTAGTTTGATGGAACTAACTATGCTTTCTAGAAGGTAAGAATGCAAAGTTATCTTATTTCTCTTGGTTATAATATGTGGAGAATGGTTCAAGAGGAATATACTATACCTAAAGATGGTCTGAAGACTGCAATAGAGATTAGGGCTTATGAGACTAATGGTAAATCTAGAAATGCCCTACTAAATGCTCTATCTAACTCTGAGCTGGTGAAAGTTTTGGATTTGGAAACTGCACATGAGATTTGGGATAAATTGAAAAATATCTATGAAGGTGATGAATCTGTTAAGAAAGCCAAGCAACAAAATTTCAAGTTTAAATACGAAACTCTGTGGATGTCTGAGGATGAGAACATAGCAAGTTATATGTAGAAGATTGATGAAGTTGTCAGCAGCATTAAAGGTCTTGGTGGAGACATAGATGATAAAGAAGTTGTAAATAAGATACGCAGAACACTTCCCAAATTGTATAGTCACAAATTATCTACCATTGAAGAATTGCAAGATATGGACAAGATTTCAAAAGATCAATTTCTTGGTAAACTGACTACTTTTGAGATGAGAGAATTTGGTACTACTAATGGTTCTGTGAAAGTTGAGAATGCCTTTAAGGCCAAATCAGAAAGGACTGTTAAATCAGACAAGTATGTTGTGGAGTCATATGAGGAAGACCTTGATGTGATTGAGGCAAACTTTGTAAGGAGAATAAAAAAGGGAACTGGAAAGTTTAGAGGTAAATTACCCTTCAAATGTTTAGTTGTGGTAAGATTGGACATTATGCTTCAAGATGTCCTGATAGAGCTTTGAAGTTCAAGAACAAAAAAGGTAAAGGTAAGATGGTAAGGAAAAGTTACTGTGTTGAAGAAAATGATGGTGTAACTGATGATGAATCTAATTTTGAGGATGGTACAGCTAGTGAATGCTTGTTTATTGCCCTAAAAGAAGAGCCTGTTTCTACTAACCTTACAAGTTGTGTGAAGGAAGGAAGTCTAGAAAAAGAGAAAGTGATGTCAGTATTTCATGCTAGAAAGGAAAAGGATGAATGGATCATTGACAGTGGATGTTCATATCACATAATAGGAGATAAGAGTAAGTTTGTTAAATTGGAAAAGTATGATGGAGGACTAGTTATATTTGGTGATGATGCAACTGGTAAGATTTGTTGAAAAGGGTCAATTACTTTTGATGGCAAGCATAATACAGATGATGTTCTTTATGTCAAAGGCTTAAAGCATAATCTTCAAAGTGTTCAATAGATGTGTGACAAAGGATACAATCTGATGTTTAAGGATAATGGATGTGAGATAAGGAAAATCTTCAGAACAATAATTGCTCCTGGTAAGAAGACGCGTGACAATGTTTATCAATTGAATGGTACTGATAATTGTTGTTTGTTGGCTGGGTCAAATGAAAGATAACTATAGAATAGGAGAATGTGTCATATTAACTTTGATAATCTAATGAAAATAATCTTAGTTCAAGTTGTAAGAGACCTGTTTAAGATTGTGAAGCCTGCTAATGCTATTTGTAAAGAATGTCAATTAGGGAAGCAGATAAAGACTAGCTTCAAAAGCAAAGAATAATCCTCTACCAATCTGTTGGAGTTGGTGCATACAAATTTATGTGTTCCTACAAGAAGAAGAAGTCTACAAGGTGACAGGTATTTCATGCTACTTATTGATGATTATTCAAGAATGACTTGGGTTACTTTTCTTAGAGAAAAATTAGAAGCCCTAGACAAGTTCAAGATATTTTAAGCAATGGTTGAAAATGAAATGGATTTGAGAATCAAGTGTTTGAGGTCTTACAGAGGTGAGTTTACTTCAAATGAATTCAATGCTTTTTGTGAAGAACATGGGATAAAGAGACAATTGTATGCCCCCTGAACTCCTCAACAAAATGGAGCAGTTGAAAGGAAGAATAGAATAGTTTAGAAAGCTTCTAGAACAATTATCATAGAGTAGACCTACCAGAAGTATACTGGAAAGAAGCAATTCACACTGTTGTCTACATTCAGAATAGAGTGCAAGTCAAAGCTAATAGAATGAAGACAGCTTATGAGCTATGGTATGGAAGAACTCCTGCTCTTAAGTATTTCAAAGTTTTTGGAAGCAAATGCTATATCAAAAGAGATGAAGAATTAGGAAAGTTTGATACTATATGTGATGAAGGCATATTCCTTGGGTATTCTACCAAGAGCAAATCTTAACAGTGCTACAACAAAAGGTTGAGAAAGATTATTGAGAGTGCAAATGTATAGGTAGACAAAGATATTCAGAGAATCTTAGAGCCTAATGGATATGAGTCAGATGAGACTGTTGATACAAAAGAAGTTGAAGAAGACAAAGACAAGGAAGTTTAGACTGTTGAAGAAGAAGAAGCTCCTAAAAGAGCTCCGAAAACACCCAAGTATGTGCAAAGAATCACTTAGAGGATTAGATCATTGGTGACAAAAGCAAAGAAGTTTTGACAAGAAGAGTTGCAGAAGATCAAGTAAATCTATGTTTACTTTCTAAGGTTGATCCTAAGACAATTACTGAAGCATGTAAAGATGAACATTGGGTCAAGGCAATGGAAGAAGAATTGATGCAAATTGAAAAGAACAAGACTTGGGAACTTGTTGCCAGACCTACCGATAAGAATGTGATTGGAATAAAGTGGGTTTTTAGAAATAAGTTGAATGACAATGGAGAAGTGGTAAGAAACAAAGCTGGACTTGTATACAAAGGCTACTCACAAGTGGAAGGAATAGACTATGAAGAAACTTTTGCTTTGGTGGCAAGACTGGAAGCTATTAGATTGTTTTCTGCTTATATAGCATATAAAGATTTCAAGGTATGTCAAATGGATGTAAAGTCTGCTTTTCTGAATGGTGAGTTGGAAGAAGTATATATAGAGCAGATAGATGGATTTCAGTTATCAGACAAACCAGATATGGTATGCAAATTGAAGAAGGCATTGTATGGACTAAAGAAAGCTCCTAGAGCTTGGTATGCTAGGTTATATAGGTATTTGTTGCAGCAGGGATTTAGTAAAGTGTCTGGAGACAATAATTTGTACATCAATGTAGGAAAAGATCAAATCCTGATTATTGTGGTCTATGTGGATGATATAATCTTCGGTGGAAATGAAGGTATGTGTAAGAACTTTGCAGATGAGATGCAAAAAAGAATTCTAGATGTCAATGTGTGGTGAGATGAACTTCTTCCTTGGGCTACAAATTAATCAGACAAATAAGGGCATTTTCATTTCACAATCAAAGTAGGTCAAGGAGTTGTTGAAGAAGTTTAGAATGGAAGAATCTAAACCAGTTAGTACTCCCGTGACAACTGGTTGTAAGCTAAGCAAAAATGATGAACCCTGTAAGGCTGATCAAAGCAAATATAGATCAATGATTGGAGGATTGCTATACCTAACTGTTTCCAGATCAGATATCATGCATGTAGTTTGTATTGTGGCAAGATTTCAAGCAGATCCTAGAGAGTCACATGTCATGTTACAAGTAAAGAGGATATTCAAGTATTTGAAGGGGACTCCAGACCATGGTTTGTGGTATCCTAAGAATGATGACTTCACCCTAAGTGCCTACATAGATGCAGATTGGGCCGAATGTGTAGATGAGAGGAAAAGTACAAGTGGTGGTCTGTTCTCTCTTGGAGACAAAGTTGTGTCATGACAAAGCAAGAAGCAACATTCAATATCCTTGTCTACTGCAGAAGTAGAGTACATCAAGCAACAACATCATGTTGCACACATGTGCTATTAATGAGGCAAACTCTGAAGGATATCACAGTTGAGTATGATGATCCAATTCCCATTTTTTGTGATAATACTAGTACCATTAACATTTCAAAGAATCCAGTGATGCTTTCAAGGACAAAGCATATTTCTATTAGGTATCACTTTCTGAGAGAGAGGGTTGCAAAGAAAGAAGTGAAGCTTGAGTATGTGTTTACAAAAGATCAGGTTGCTGACATATTCACCAAGGCTCTTCCTAAGGACACATTTGAGTGTCTCTAGGAGAAGTTAGGGTTTATTGCCTCTCCTTTGTTGAACTAGATGCATAAGGAAGTGCACCAGTCCAGTGTGATTCGGGAGTCATTTTTTTTTTGGACTGATGGTGGAGGCTACCTCTCAAGGGGAGCAAGTAGTGGCATTGAAGAGTGTTACATTCAGGGGAGGTATTTAGAGTAGCTGAGAATAGTGCAAGTATGTGTAGTATCATATTTAGGGAGAGAAGGCTTGAAGAAGGTGTGTCACCCTTTGCCATTGATGTCAAAGGGGGAGAGAGTTCATGTGAAAAACAACGAGAGAGTAAGATGTATAAAGAAAGGGGGAGAGTGAGATTAGTGCAGAATTATGTCATGATGGTTTTTCACATCATATGTTTCCATCAATGACAAAAGGGGGATTGTTGCAAGTATGTGCTAATCGATGTTGTCATTGATGTCAACATGTTTGTGTTGTCATTGGTGTCAAATGTATCTTCTATTGTTGTTGTTGTTGTTGGTTGATTTAGCTATTGTGCTGAAGTGATTTGAATGACTTGCATAAGTGTTGAAGAGGTTAGTTTATTGTTCTTTTTGCTAGGTTTTCAAGTGCTTTTGAGAAAATCTGATAAATACTTAAGACAATGTTGTGAAGATGTATTCTGGCTTACAGGATACTGTTTGAGTTTGTGCAGCACATTTCTCTTGTTTTGAAGACTGGAGTGTGAGGTTTGGATATGTTTTAGAGAATTGGTTGAATATGTTAAATCTAGAATTTTGTGGTCTAGAACATTGTGGCCTAAAAGTTATGTTAACCGGTTTGAAGACTGTGCCTGGCAGCATTTGCAGTGTGACAGGGAGAAAGTATTTTGCTCCGCATTCCTCCACAGTTTAGTTTTTAGTCTTGTAGTTCTGGACAAGTGTTCCTAAGATCCATATCTATGTTCCATCCAAAGGAATTGTGATTTGGTGCTCCGAAATGTAGTTTTCATGAGTAGCAGAGCTTGGAAGTGTTGGTTGTGAGCAGTCTGTGATCTATCTTCAAGTGATATTTGTTGTAGTTGGATTCGTTGGCTCCTAGGTGATTTCATGTTGCTTGTAGATGTCTCTAGATTGTGTTGAAGTCTTGTGCTTGGTCTGCAATTTATGGTTGTGTTCTTGGAAGCGTATGCCTAAAGATCATAGTGTTAACACCAGTTTTGGCTGACTTGGTTGAACTTACACTCTTTATAGATGTGCTTCATGGATTGTGGAAGCATGTTGAAGCATGTGAAGATGTATTTAGGTCTAAGCTAACTTGAGAAATGTTCTTTCATCTCTTTGCCTCGCAAGACTGTTTAGATCTAGACCTAATTTGAATTCTGTATGTTTGTTGACCTTGGAGACTATTGCAAAGGTTGTAGAATGTGTTACCGACCTTGATGAATGTTTCAAGGTTGATGATTGATATAAATAACTGTAAATGATTCATGTGTATGTGTGAAAATGCAAAGATGAGGATGTTTGTGTTGTGAGGCTGTGAAGGTGATATGTATTGTGCTTCATTGGAACTAAACTCGGGCATGTGGTAGATTCTATCATATCAGTTCATAGTAGTGAGACCTTTTGGTAGTGAGCCTATTGCAGTGAGTATTTCTTTGGACAGTAAGTCCTTAGGCAGTGAGCCTCTTTGTAATTCGTTATTAATACTACTATATATTGTGAGCTAATTCTCACCATGGTTTTTCCCTTTTAGGGTTTTCCACGTAAAAATATGTTGTTATCTTGTTCATGGTGTTGATGTGATTATCTTTCTGTTATCTATTTTTCATATTTAATCTTCATAACAGAATTAGGGTTTAAGTGAATTGATGTGCATGTGATTATGTTTGTAAGGGTTTAAAGTTTTTGATACAACTGATTCACCCCCCCTCTCAGTTGTCTTGTGCATTCAACAATTGGTATCAGCACGAGGGTTCCTTAGAAGAAAGCCTAACAGCTTAAGGTAGATATGGGATGACACACAAGAAAGACATTCCTCAGTTTTATGGAACTGACTATCTTCTAGAAGGTAAGAATGCAAAGTTATCTTATTTCTCTTGGTTATAATGTGTGGAGAATGGTTCAAGAAGAATATACTACACCTAAAGATGGTCCAGAGACTGCAATGGAGATTAGGGCTTATGAGACTAATGGGAAAGCTAGAAATGCCCTACTAAATGCTCTATCTAACTCTAAGCTGGCAAAAGTTTTGGATCTAGAAACGACACATGAGATTTGGGATAAATTGAAAAATATCAATGAAGGTGATGAATCTATTAAGAAAGCCAAGCTACAAAATTTGAAGTTCAAATATGAAACTCTGCAGATGTCTAAGGATGAGAACATAACAAGTTATATGTAGAAGATTGATGAAGTTGTTAGCGGCATCAAAGGTCTTGGTGGAAACATGGATGATAAAGAAGTTGTAAATAAGATACTCAGAACACTTCCCAAATCTTATAGCCACAAAGTATCTTCCATTGAAGAATTGCAAGCTATGAACAAGCTTTCAAAAGATCAATTGCTTGGTAAACTGACTACTTTTGAGATGAGAGAATTTGGTACTACTGATGGTCCTGTGAAAGTTGAGACTGCCTTTAAGGGAAAATTAGAAAGAACTATTAAATCAGACAACTATGTTGTGGAGTCAGATGAGGAAGACTTTGATGTGATTGAGGCAAACTTTGTAAGCATAAATAAAAAGGGAACCAGAAAGTTCAAAGATAAGTTACCCTTCAAATATTTTGGTCATTATGCTTTAAGATGTCCTGACAAAGCTTTGAAGTTCAAGAACAA
Source organism: Cunninghamia lanceolata (assembly GCA_027924645.1). Taxonomy (NCBI): domain Eukaryota; kingdom Viridiplantae; phylum Streptophyta; class Pinopsida; order Cupressales; family Cupressaceae; genus Cunninghamia; species Cunninghamia lanceolata. Next base: position 16,542,053 of record BSBN01000193.1, on the reverse strand, counting down.
AGAAGGTAAAGGTAAGATGGTAAGGAAAAGTTACTATGTTGAAGAAATGATGGCGTAACTGATGATGAATATGATTTTGAGGATGGTAATGCTAGTGATTTTTTATTTATTGCCCTAGAAGAAGAACTTGTTTCTACTAACCTTGCAAGTTGTGTGAAGGAAGTCCATAAGAAGAGAACGTGATGTCAACATTTCATGCTAGAAAGGAAAAGGATGAATGGATCATTGATAGTGGATGTTCAAATCATATGACAGGAGATATGAGTATGTTTGTTAAATTTGAAAAGTATGATGGAGGACTAGTTAGATTTGGTGATGATGCAGTTGGTAAGATTTGTGGAAAAGGGTCAATTAATTTTGATGGCAAGCATAATATAGATGATGTTATTTATGTCAAAGGCTTAAAGCATAATCTTCTAAGTGTTGGATAGATGTGTGACAAAGGATACAATTTGATGTTTAAGGACAATGAATGTGAGATAAGGAAAATCTCTGGAACAATAGTTGTTGCCGATAAGAAGACTCATGATAATGCTTATCAATTGAAAGATACTGATAAATGTTGTTTGATGGCTTAGTCAAATGAAATATGGCTATGGCATAGGAGAATGTGTCATATTAACTTTGATAATCTAGTGAAAATAAGCTCAGTTCAAGCTGTAAGAGACCTGCCTAAGATTGTGAAGCCTGCTAATGCTATTTGCAAAGAATGTCAATTTGGGAAGTAGACAAAGACTAGCTTCAAGAGCAAAAAACAATCCTCTACCGATTTGTTGGATTTGGTGTATACAGATTTATGTGGTCCTACAAGAACAAGAAGTCTATAAGGTGATAGGTATTTCATGCTACTTATTGATGATTATTCAAGAATTACTTGGGTTACTTTTCTTAGAGAAAAACCTGAAGCCCTAGACAAGTTCAAGGCATTTAAATAAATGGTTGAAAATGAAATAGATTTGATAATCAAGTGTTTGAGGTCTGACAGAGGTGGTGAGTTTACTTCAAATGAATTCAATGTTTTTTGTGAAGAACATGGGATAAAGAGACAATTGTTTGCCCCCTGAACTCCTCAGTAAAATGGAGTAGTTGAAAGGAAGAATAGAATAGTTCAGGAAGCTACTAGAACAATGATCAAGGAAGCAGACCTACCAGAAGTATACTGGAAAGAAGCAATTCACACTGATGTCTACATTCAAAACAGAGTGCAAGTCAAAGCTAATGGAATGAAGACACCTTATAAGCTATGGTATGGAAGAACTCCTACTGTTAAGTATTTCAAAGTTTTTGGAAGTAAATGCTATATCAGAAGAGATGAAGAATTAGGAAAGTTTGATACTAGATGTGATGAAGGTATATTCCTTGGGTATTCTACCAAGAGTAAAGTTTACTGACACTACAATAAAAGGTTGAGAAAGATTATTGAGAGTGCAAATGTAAAGGTAGACGAAGATATTCAGAGAATCTCAGAGCCTAATGGATATGAATCAAATGAGACTATTGATACAAAAGAAGTTGAAGAAGACAAAGACAAGGAAGTTCATATTGTTGAAGAAGAAGAAGCTTTTGAAAGAGCTCCTAAAACCCCCAAGTATGTGAAAAGAATCACTTAGAGGATCAGATCATTGGTGACAAAAGCAAAGGAGTTTTGACAAGAAGAAGAGTTGCAGAAGATCATGTAAATCTCTGTTTGCTTTCTAAGGTTGAACCTAAGACAATTACTGAAGCATGTAAAGATGAACATTGGGTCAAGGCAATGGAAGAAGAATTGATGCAAATTGAAAAGAACAAGACTTGGGAACTTGTCCCCAGACCTGCAAATAAGAATGTGATTGGAACAAAGTGGGTTTTCATAAATAAGTTGAATGAGAATGGAGAAGTGGTAAGAAACAAAGATAGACTTGTATGCAAAGGCTACTCACAAGTGGAAGGAATAGACTATGAAGAAACTTTTGCTCCGGTGGCAAGAATGGAAGCTATTAGATTGTTTCTGGCATATGCAGCACATAAAGATTTCAAGGTATATCAAATGGATGTGAAGTTTGCTTTTCTGGATGGTGAGTTGGAAGAAGAAGTATATATAGAGCAGTCGGATGGATTTCAATTATCAGACAAACTAGATATGGTATGCAGATTGAAGAAGGCATTGTATGGTCTGAAGCAAGCTCCTAGAGCTTGGTATGCTAGGTTAGACAGGTATTTGTTGTAGCAGGAATTCAATAAAGGGTCTGGAGACAATAATTTGTACATCAAGGTAGGCAAAGATCAAATCCTGATTATTGAGGTCTATGTGGATGATATAATCTTTGGTCCAAATGAAGGTATGTGTAGGAACTTTACAGATGAGATGCAAAAAGAATTTGAGATGTCAATGTGTGGTGAGATGAACTTCTTCCTTGGGCTACAAATTAATTAGATAGATAAGGGCATTTTCATTTCACAATCAAAGTATGTCAAGGAGTTGTTGAAGATGTTTGGAATAGAAGAATCTAAATAAGTTAGTACTCCCATGACCACTGGTTGCAAGCTGAGAAAAAATGATGAATCCCCTAAGGCTGATCAGAGCAAATATAGATTAATGATTGGAGGACTAGTATACCTAACTGCTGCCAGATCGGATATCATGCATGCAGTTTGTCTTGTGGTAAGATTTCAAGTAGATCCTAGAAAGTCACATGTCGTGTAAGTAAAGAGGATATTCAAGTATTTGAAGGGGACTCCAACCCATGGTTTGTGGTATCCTAAAAATAATGACTTCACCCTAAGTGTCTACAAGATGCAGATTGGGCCGGATGTGTAGATGACAAGAAAAATACAAGTGGTGGTGTGTTCTTTCATAGAGATAGAGTTGTGTCATGGCAAAGCAAGAAGTAAGATTTAGTATCCTTATCTACTATAGAAGCAGGGTACATTGCAGCAACATCATGTTGCACACAACTGCTATGGATGAGGAAAACTCTGAAGGATATCAAAGTTGAGTATGACGATCCAATTCCTATTTTCTATGATAATACCAATGCCATTAACATTTCAAAGAATCCAGTGATGCATTCAAGGATAAAGCAGATTTCTGTCAAGTATCACTTTTTGAGAGAGAAGGTTGCAGAGAAAGAAGTGAAGCTTGAGTATGTGTCTATAAAGATTAGGTTGTTGACATATTCACCAAGGCTCTTTGTAGCATCCACCAAGTAATAACAAGAAGTAACTAAGTTTTCACAACGGTAATAATTTTTTTTGTTACTGGGAAATCACATGCAAAAGTTACTCATCTAAAAACCAATACAACATTTTCCATTATAACATACGCATGATCTCATTTACATAAAGCTGAAAGAAATGATATACATTAAACATTTTGTTTCCTAACAAATGAAATTTTCTTGAAACAACATAAATTGGAAACATACCATTAACATACATCTCGATTGTCGATCCATCTCATTCAAGACTCGGCATTCCTTGGTATTAGGAAGAGAAAGTATCTTCAAGGAGCTTAACCTCCAACCACAGACCGTCGGTCTCCCGCACTCCTTCCTAACCGGAAGTGGCCCTACCCTACTCAAGAGGATAGACTTAGGATAACCATCGGCGTTTGCCATCTGAGCTCTGGTGTTGTAACCTATGTGTCTTGTTATCGCGCAGATCCCTAGATTCCCTCTAGTCATGCACGACACTCCACAAGAAATGCTATCCAGTTACGGTGAATGTTCGATGCACTTGAGGATAGTACATCACCTTGGCCAAAGGGTTTGTTTTTTTAATTAGCGTTCTAAGAACGCATGAACTTGGTTCACCCACCCTACTCGACTTGAACTGGTCAAAAATCCTACAGTTTCCTATCTGTGTTATTTTTAACTATTTGACGACCTTGATGACCTCAAGGGTTTAGGATATCCTCCTACAATAGCACATGGCGCAACTTTACTCTTATCTCGAGTTCAAAGTTTCATAATCCATTTTCATGTAATAACATTTCTTAAAGCGCCCACTCCTAAGTGGTTTCCTATTCGTTTACTTGCTTCCCATGTTTACACAACATGCTCAAAACATTTCAAGCCATTTCCCATTATTCCAAAATTCGAGGATTCTAGACTCATATGGTCTATAAGATAAAATGATTCTAGCACCGTCGCATGCAACGTAATTTCAACTCACATGCGGGTTTCCAATTCTAATTGTTCATTTCAGAACATGACGGTTTCCTAATCATTACTAAATTTTATCCTCCTACTCCTCTTTCTGTGTCATGAGTTTCACATGGTTCAATCAAGATGAAAGTCATAAAAAAAATATAAATGATGATGGAATCTTCTTATGTCAATAAAGATGACCAACGCATGGTCGACCTTTAGTTAAAGATGTATGATGGTTAGGACATCAGCTGTTCACAGCTGCATTATCCGGCTATTAAACACTCTAATTTTTACGTCAAGACGTGCTTAAAACTGTGGTTTTTGACTTCTACACAACATGCACGCAGAGCAACATGTTTACTCGCTGTGGAGTCATCGTTCAAGGAAGGTATATTGCATCTTGGATCAAAATAAGTTCGTTCCTAAATGGATATGCATTAGAGAACTGCGTTCTTTTATTACACCGCTTAATTCATGGCAAAAATGCTACAATTTCTGAGTTTACGAATTCAAGAAAACAACATACTACTTTTTCTGAGTTTTTAAATTGCAAACACAGTGATGAGACAGCAAAACTTCTATTTCTGAGTCTTCAAACCTCAAACACAGCAATGATACTATTACGTGGATTTTCTGCATACATATATCATACTAGGTTTACGTTGTCGTACATTTCTTCTCATTTAAACGCATTGATCTTTTGCAAAGTGAGTCTTACTTACAGATCTAAACTGAGAAGAATAACGAAGGAAATGAACTTGTTGATAAAAATGGAGGTTGCTGTTGTAACTCCACGTCCTCCTCTGTTTTTCTTCGAAGCTTTCTCTTTTATCTCCACCTGAAAATAACGACAGTCCACTCTAACCAGATTCCTCTCTGCCGGACACTATTCAAGACAATGCCGGCTCCTTAGAAAACGTCCACCCACAGACAACTACAGGCTTCTTAGTTACCTCTCCCTCTGCTTTCTACTCAGAAGAATGGATCGCTCCCTAGAAATAACCTATCACTCCTTCCTTCACTCTCGTTTGCTCATTCCATCAGAAACTTACTTCCTCTACTAAAACTCCCAAAACTCTCTCTCCCTTGCTGCCGTTTTCTCTACTCTTCATAGAGCCGGGCTCTCCTCCGTCTCTCTCTGCTCGTTCTAACTCATAACCCACAGTTTTTTTTTTAACCTCCCAACTCTCCTTCTTTCCTCGCGATGATCGCCCTTTCCCCTCTACTGTCGTTTTTCTTTTCTCAACCGCAGCTACACCCTATCCATCGAGGTCTCCCTCAACTCTACTTTGCAATTACTATTACCTCCTCCTTCGCAGTTTCTCCCGCCATTTCACCCTCAACGACGGCTACTCCATCCTCTCTTACACCTTGCGAAGGAGAATCTCCTATTCCACTCTTCATTCACGTTCTCACCTCTCCTACTGCCCGCGAGGAAGGTTCTAACAACTCCATCCGCCTTCCATGAATCTCTCTACTTCGACAACTACCTCTGACTTCTCCTAACCTCCGCAGTTCTATCTTCTTTCACACAACACCACCAAACCTCTCCACCTTCCAAGATAATGGAGTAACATCATTAAATATCTGTTACTCTCCTTCATAACTGCAAACTACCTTTCTCCCACATTTTGGAAAAAAAAAGAATCTCTCCAAAGAGTTCTCGGTCGACATGATTTAATCATATGGGTCGGCACAATTGATTTTAAACCCAACTTCCCATTTATCACGACCAATCAAAAGGTGGTGGTTTCTAAGGCGACGTGGCTTGCTAGAAGACATTACGACTCCGCCTTCACTCGAATACCAAGTTATCTAATTCAATCCAAAAGCCACCATAAGAGGTATTGTGGAGTTAAGCTCGGCTTGGCAGTGGTTTAGGAAATGACTAAAGCATCTTTTTGGTCAAAAAGGGACAAGAGGCAAAGACCAACTTATTAAGAAAGCTCAAAGCTAGATTGACAACTACTTGCGGTCAAAGACAGAATAAAAGACTCACGTTAATCGACGACCAAATAAATTACATCACGCTATGGCTTCAAATCGACATTCGTCGATCTACGCGAAAAGAAAATATTCACAACACAAGTTCGACGCGATTTACGACAATCACGACGGATTGATCGTATCGTAAACGAGTTCTTACAACGTTAGACGCTCAAGGCCGACTTCTCGCGTCCTTCGACTACAGAACAAGATTTACAATTTCGCCACACCATGGTTCATTAAATACTTATAAACGAAAATAGTAAACGTCTAACTAAGTCGACTTGCTATAATGGACTTACGACGCCATCGACGACTCCAAGATTCTACAAGACGACTTTCGACTAGGATGTTATACTTTATCCTTTGACGTCGACATCAAATTAACTACCCAAACTGACAAACAAGACTTACTTGTTGGTTCCCAGGTTTATCTATCTGTTTGGCGATCTCAGTGACAAACACCTTTGGTTAGTTTCCAGAGTCTATACTCTCTCTCGAAGATACTTTCTCTTCCGTTGAACATGGTCCACCTGTTCCTGCATCGACAGACTCGCATACAATTTTTGTGGTCAAAGCATCTATGATCCAAATATAATATATTCAAACATCATTGCATTTATTAAAAAGACATTTAGTCTACATATCACCTTGATCGTAATCAATAGATTCCGCAATTTCATATAACAACTTAGTAAGATAAATTGTCAGTTTTCATGTCGTTCTCAACATAGTAATTTACTGAAATTTGCAAGAAAGTAAATAGCATAATTGTTTTCAAAAGGAGGGATGTAACATATCCTTCCCCTTTAAAAATCATCGTCCCCAATGATTAAGTTTATCAAGCAAAAACTTAAACTTAAAACAAACTTTCTATAATGCAACATTAATGTCTTTAAAAAGTTTTGGAAATCTTTGATAAATGTCTTTGTAGTCTTCCCAAGTGGCGCTATCCTCGCCATATTGGTCCCACTGTATTTTGCGTTGCAAAACTTCTCGATTACATAAACGAAGTTTACGCATTTCGAGCACCTTGAGTGGCTCGATCACAACCACCCCGGGTTCTTGCATCTGTAAGGAATTCCAGTTAAGGATGTGGTTATTACCTACAAAATATTTCTTTAAATACGAAACATGAAAAATATTATGCATCTTAGACAAGGCTGGAGGTAGAGCAACTTTGTAGGCAACCGGATTGATAATCTCTAGTACTTCGAAAGGTTCGACATAACGAGGAGCCAATTTCAAAGATTTACCAAACTTTATAGAACTCTTTTGGGGTTTAACTCGCAAAAAAACCTTCTCGCCAACAGAGAAGTGTCTAGGCACTCGCTTGCGATCTGCATAACTCTTTTGCCTGTCATTGGCTTCTGCCAATCTCTTCCTAATCACTTTAACTTTTTCTTCCATATCAGCAAGCATTTCAGGTCCAATGCTTATCCTATCTTCCAGCTTATCCCAGCTTATAGGAGTTCTGCATTTCCTTCCATATAATGCTTCAAATGGCGCCATCTTAATGGCAGAATGATAGGAGTTATTATAGGCAAATTCGACAAGAGGTAGATATTCCTCCCATCTGTATTGTTGATCCATGCAATACATTCTCAAAAGGTCTTCCAATACCTGGTTCACTCTTTCTATCTGACCATCAGTTTCGGGATGATAAGCAGTACTTACATTCAATTTAGTCCCTAATGCAGAAAATAAGGTTTGCCAAAATCGTGAAGTTATCCGAGCATCTCTATCAGATATTATCTTTTCAGGTACCCCATGCAATCTGAAAATTTCTTGCACAAATTTTCGAACCAACAGGTGTGCTCCATCTGTCAAATTTCTCGGTATGAAATGTGCAACCTTGGTTAGTTTATCCACAACAACCAGTATTGCATCATGCCTGTTCTTAGACATTGGCAACCCTTGGACAAAATCCATACTAATAACTTGCCATTTCCATTCCGGAATATCATGTGGGTACAACAACCCAGCAGGATGTTGGTGTTCTGCCTTAACCCTCTGACACTCCAAACAACTGGCTACAAACTTTGCAGCATCACTCTTCATCCCCTTCCAGAAATATAACGGCTTGACATCCGCTAAAAGTTTTGTTACACCAGGGTGTCCAGAGTAAGGAGCATAGTGAACTTCCTCCCACACAAGGTTTCTAAGTTCCACTGAATCAGGGACATAAATTCTTCCCTTGAATCTTAGCAAACCATCGGATTCAAAACTGAATCCGTCATATCTTGGGTCCTTAGGGTTTAGGTGTAGAGCCTGTTTCACTTGTTCATAATACTCATCCCCAGATAAGTTTTGCAATACCAAGTCTTTAAAGTTAGCATGAATGGAAATTATAGAGGCTATATGCCTTCTTCTACTTAAGGCATCCGCTACTCGGTTTTCCTTGCCTTTGATATAAGAAATTTCGAAATCATAATCTAATATTAGTTCCAGCCATCTCCTTTGTCTTGCATTGAGATTAGGTTGTGTGAATATGTAGTGAAGGCTTTGGTGATCAGATTTTAAAATAAAAGTCCTTCCCAACAAGTAATGTTGCCACATCTGAAGGGCGTGAACCACTGCTGCCATCTCTAGGTCATGAGGAGCGTAGTTCTGTTCATAATTTTTCAGCTTCCTTGACTCATAGGCTACCACTCTACCATCTTGCATAAGCACACCTCCCAATCCTTCCCCCGAGGCATCAGTGATAACCTCAAACTCTCCCTCTGGATCAGGAACTTTCAAAATTGGAGCGGTTGTTAATTTTTCTTTTAACAAATCAAAAGCCTTTTGACATGCATCCGTCCACACAATTTTTTTTCCTTTTCTCTGCAAAGAGGTAATGGAGCTAGCAATGCTTGAGAAATTCAACACAAATTTCCTGTAATACCCTGCCAAACCCATGAAACTTCGTACCTCTGACACATTGGTAGGTTCAGGCCATTCCATAATAGCTTTTATTTTGGCCGGATCAACTGATATCCCATCGGTTGATATTATGTGCCCTAAATACTGTACTTCTTTCTGAAAGAAAGTGCACTTGGAGAGTTTCGCATACAATTTATGCTCTCTTAATCGTTGCAACACTATTTGAAGATGTCGTGCATGCTCCTCTTCATTCTTGGAATAGATCAGAATATCATCAATGAAGACTAGTACAAACTTATCAAGACAATCTCTGAATACACTATTCATGAGATTCATGAAAGCTGCAGGTGCGTTGGTCAATCCAAATGGTAACACCGTGAACTCATAATGACCATACCTCGTTCTGAAAGTTGTCTTGGGAATGTCTTCGTCTTTCAACCTTAACTGATGGTATCCAGATCTCAGATCTATCTTGGAAAAGACTGATGCGCCATGCATTTGGTCAAATAGATCATCAATTCGTGGCAAGGGATACTTGTTCTTTATAGTTGCCTTGTTAAGCATCCTATAGTCTATGCACAGCCTTAGAGTTCCATCTTTCTTTTTGACAAAGATAACCGGGGCTCCCCACGGTGATACACTTGGCCTAATCAAATTCTTAGACAAAAGCTCCTGCAACTGAGCTTTTAATTCCATAAGTTCAGTTGTAGTCATACGATATGGAGCTTTAGAGATTGGCTCCGATCCTGGTTTAATATCTATACCAAAGTCAAATGTTCTCTTCAGAGGCAAACCAGGTAACTCTTCGGGAAATACGTCTCTGAAGTTGCACAAAAATGGATATCTTTCCTCAAAAGATTGCTTCTTCGAGGTTTCCTCTACTAGGTCCATCTTAACTGCAAAAAGTTGACACCCCTTTCGCCTAGCCCGCTTCAGTTGTTTTGATGAAATGGATCTAACCTTTATTTCCCTCTGAATTCCTTGGAGATTTACAGTTTTGCCCATCTCATCCAGACACTCAATGGTTTTATGAAAACAATCTACTTTGGCTCGATGTTTCCACAACCAGCTCATTCCTAGGATGACATCGTAGGACCCTAAAGGTGCTACGTATAAGTTTGCCTCAGTGGTGAAGTTAGAAACATCAATCCTAGCTTCGAACAAACATTGCTCTACCTGAGCCTTTGAATTATTTGCATACTCTACTGTCCAAGGTTTTGACATAAAACCAGCTTTTCTAGAAAATTTATCTAAGACTCTAGGTGACACAAAATTTTTTGTTGCACCAGTATCAAATAGAATAGAAACAGGAACTCCAAATAAGGTACCTGTCATCTCAATAGGAGTGATTTGATACTCCGCTTGCCGATTGTCAAGAGCGGCATGAATCCTTTGCTAAAAAGCTTCCTGTTGTGAAGGAAGCTCCGTGTTCCTAGGCCTCCCATTCGGCTTCTTGGGGCAACGGTTGGCGTAATGATCTCCTCCACAAGAAAAACATCCTCCTATAGGTCCTCGCTTCTCAGATGGCCTACTTGCAGAATCACCATTCTTCTTAAAATTTGCATTTCTCTTAAAATCTTCGCCTCTGCGCTCATTACCAAATCCTCCTTGATTTTTTCGATTTCCCTTATCAAACCTCCTGTTTCCATATCCCTTATCACTTTTCCTTTTAAAAGACTGATCATTGTAGTTCTTATCAAACTTCTTGCGTTTCTTATCACGGTAAGCGGAGATAGACTTAATCTTCTGCTCCTGTTTTATTGCCTTTTCATAAACTTGATCCATTGTGCTTGGACCATGCACCTCCACCTCACCACCGATCTGAGGATTGAGTCCCATGATGAACTTTCTGATTCGGAACCTTTCGTCCTTTTGGTATTGGGGAACATACTTCAGTAACCTAGTGAATTTTTCTGCGTACTCGACCACAGATAGTTCACCTTGCCTGAGGTTTTGGAAGTCTGTTAACTTTTGATCAAAGTATAATTGAGGTAACCACCGTTTTCAGAATAGTTCCACGAACTCATCCCATGTCACTTTCAAGGGACTTAATTCCAACTCCATTTTCTTATTCATCCACCAAGTGGATGCTTCCCTAGACAGCTGATAGGCTCCCCACACGGCTTTAGTAACCTCAGAGTAGTTTCTGATCTCAAAATATTTCTCCATCTCCGTCAACCATGCTTCAGCTGCATCTCTAGTTTTCGTTCCGTCGAACTTTGGAGGGTTAACCTTCTTCATATCCTTAGATAACTCTAAGGCAAGTTTATCCTTGGTTCTCCTTTGGGCTTCACTGTCATCAGGACGCTCACTCGTCGTGCCATCGTCCCAATGTTTACTCTTGCTTGTGAAGTGTGAGTTCTCGTTTCCATCCTCTGTTTTACCAGTTTCATCTATTTTCCTCTCTAGTTTGTTCAACCTTTCCTTGGTTTTCGTGAGCATGTTGAGGATTCTATCCAACTTGTCAGTGGAGTTTTCCCGAGAGTTATGACCTTCCCGATCCTCCCCCTCGTTAAACCCTGATTGGTCCATGCTAGTTTAATTTCACACCTGTTTAAACATATACTAATCAGTTTTACGCTTATTAAATTAAACACCATCAAAAGAACACAACATTTGATAATAATCATCATTGTTTTCAAACCAAAATTTTGTCTTTATTCATTTTGCAAAATTGTTTCTACATCTTTAGAGATAGACAAATCTCATATTTTACTCAGCACAAACTAGTGGAGTGTAACCTTCGGATTCATTGTCTGACACATAATCACGAGGTGTATACCCCTCGGACTCACTATCAGAAGATAACTCAATAATCTCAGCTCTAGGCACTACACGTGGATCTCTAGTGATCATGGGTATAGTACTAGATACAATCTCAGGTACACTAACAGGTACACTATCAGTTACAATCCAGGAGCAACGGTTGATCATGGTTTGAACCGCCATCTCTGCTCCCTCTAGCAGTTCTCTCCTTACTCGCTTAAGTCGTGACATTGCATTGGCTAAGGTTTCCACATCATCAAGCCAAATGTCGTTCTCGTCATTGGTTTTCTCTATGGTCTTAACCATCGCAAGTCGTTTCTGCTTAGCTTGCAGATAACGCTTCTTACCCGCGAAGGATTTTCTTGCGGTTCTCTTGGTGTATGCCATCCTGGTACAATAAACCAAATCATTAGCTACCCGCATAATGATGATTTCCTGATCAGGTTAGTGGACTCATCAGCCCTAGTGCTGAACCTGGTTAGTTCTGATACCATATGTAGCATCCACCAAGTAATAACAAGAAGTAACTAAGTTTTCACAACGGTAATAATTTTTTTTGTTACTGGGAAATCACATGCAAAAGTTACTCATCTAAAAACCAATACAACATTTTCCATTATAACATATGCATGATCTCATTTACATAAAGCTGAAAGAAATGATATACATTAAACATTTTGTTTCCTAACAAATGAAATTTTCTTGAAACAACATAAATTGGAAACATACCATTAACATGCATCTCGATTGTCGATCCATCTCATTCAAGACTCGGCATTCCTCGGTATTAGGAAGAGAAAGTATCTTCAAGGAGCTTAACCTCCAACCATAGACTGTCGGTCTCCCGCACTCCTTCCTAACCGGAAGTGGCCCTACCCTACTCAAGAGGATAGACTTAGGATAACCATCAGCATTTGCCATCTGAGCTCTGGTGTTGTAACATATGTGTCTTGTTATCGCGCAGATCCCTAGATTCCCTCTAGTCATGCACGACACTCCACAAGAAACGCCATCCAGTTACGGTGAACGTTCGATGCACTTGAGGATAGTACATCACCTTGGCCAAAGGGTTTGTTTTTTTAATTAGTGTTCTAAGAACGCATGAACTTGGTTCACCCACCCTACTCGACTTGAACTGGTCGAAAATCCTACAGTTTCCTATCTGTGTTATTTTTAACTATTTGATGACCTTGATGACCTCAAGGGTTTAGGATATCCTCCTACAATAGCGCATGGCGCAACTTTACTCTTATCTTGAGTTCAGAGTTTCATAATCCATTTTCATGTAATAACATTTCTTAAAGCGCCCACTCCTAAGTGGTTTCCTATTCGTTTACTTGCTTCCCATGTTTACACAACATGCTCAAAACATTTCAAGCCATTTCCCATTATTCCAAAATTCGAGGATTCTAGACTCATATGGTCTATAAGATAAAACGATTCTAGCACCGTCGCATGCAACATAATTTCAACTCACATGCGGGTTTCCAATTCTAATTGTTCATTTCAGAACATGACGGTTTCCTAATCATTACTAAATTTTATCCTCCTACTCCTCTTTCTGTGTCATGAGTTTCACATGGTTCAATCAAGATGAAAGTCATAAAAAAAATATAAATGATGATGGAATCTTCTTATGTCAATAAAGATGACCAATGCATGGTCGACCTTTAGTTAAAGATGTATGATGGTTAGGACATCAGCTGTTCACAGCTGCATTATCCGGCTATTAAACACTCTAATTTTTACGTCAAGACGTGCTTAAAACTGTGGTTTTTGACTTCTACGCAACATGCACGCAGAGCAACATGTTTACTCACTGTGGAGTCATCATTCAAGGAAGGTATATTGCATCTTGGATCAAAATAAGTTCGTTCCTAAATGGATATGCGTTAGAGAACTGCGTTCTTTTATTACACCGCTTAATTCATGGCAAAAATGCTACAATTTCTGAGTTTACGAATTCAAGAAAACAGCATACTACTTTTTCTGAGTTTTTAAATTGCAAACACAGTGATGAGACAGCAAAACTTCTATTTCTGAGTCTTCAAACCTCAAACACAGCAATGATACTATTACGTGGATTTTCCGCATACATATATCATACTAGGTTTACGTTGTCGTACATTTCTTCTCATTTAAACGCATTGATCTTTTGCAAAGTGAGTCTTACTTACAGATCTAAATTGAGAAGAATAACGAAGGAAATGAACTTGTTGATAAAAATGGAGGTTGTTGTTGTAACTCCACGTCCTCCTCTATTTTTCTTCGAAGCTTTCTCTTTTATCTCCACCTGAAAATAATGACAGTCCACTCTAACCAGATTCCTCTCTCTGCCGGACACTATTCAAGACAATGCAGGCTCCTTACTTAGAAAACGTCCACCCACAGACAACTACAGGCTTCTTAGTTACCTCTCCCTCTGCTTTCTACTCAGAAGAATGGATCGCTCCCTAGAAATAACCTATCACTCCTTTCTTCACTCTCGTTTGCTCATTCCATCAGAAACTTACTTCCTCTACTAAAACTCCCAAAACTCTCTCTCCCTTGCTGCCATTTTCTCTACTCTTCACAGAGCCGGGCTCTCCTCCGTCTCTCTCTGCTCGTTCTAACTCATAACCCACAGTTTTTTTTTTAACCTCCCAACACTCCTTTCCTCGCGATGATCGCCCTTTCCCCTCTACTGCCGTTTTTCTTTTCTCAACCGCAGCTACACCCTATCCGTCGAGGTCTCCCTCAACTCTACTTCGCAATTACTATTACCTCATCCTTCGCAGTTTCTCCCGCCATTTCGCCCTCAACGACGGCTACTCCATCCTCTCTTACACCTTGCGAAGGAGAATCTCCTATTCCACTCTTCATTCATGTTCTCACCTCTCCTACTGCCCGCGAGGAAGGTTCTAACAACTCCATCTGCCTTCCATGAATCTCTCTACTTCGACAACTACCTCTGACTTCTCCTAACCTCCGCAGTTCTATCTTCTTTCACACAACACCACCGAACCTCTCCACCTTCCAAGATAATGGAGTAACATCATTAAATATCCGTTACTCTCCTTCATAACTGCAAACTACCTTTCTCCCACGTTTTGGAAAAAAAAAGAATCTCTCCAAAGAGTTCTCGGTCGACATGATTTAATCATATGGGTCGGCACAATTGATTTTAAACCCAACTTCCCATTTATCACGACCAATCAAAAGGTGGTGGTTTCTAAGGCGACGTGGCTTGCTAGAAGACATTACGACTCCGCCTTCACTCGAATACCAAGTTATCTAATTCAATCCAAAAGCCACCATAAGAGGTATTGTGGAGTTAAGCTTAGCTTGGCGGTGGTTTAGGAAATGACTAAAGCATCTTTTTGGTCGAAAAGGGACAAGAGGCAAAGACCAACTTATTAAGAAAGCTCAAAGTTAGATTGACAACTACTCGCGGTCAAAGACAGAATAAAAGACTCACGTTAATCGACAAATAAATTACATCACACTATGGCTTCAAATCGACATTCGTCGATCTACGTGAAAAGAAAATATTCACAACACAAGTTCGATGCGATTTACGACAATCACGACGGATTGATCGTATCGTAAACGAGTTCTTACAACGTTAGACGCTCAAGGCCGACTTCTCGCGTCCTTCGACTACAGAACAAGATTTACAATTTCGCCACACCATGGTTCATTAAATACTTATAAACGAAAATAGTAAACGTCTAACTAAGTCGACTTGCTATAATGGACTTACGACGCCATCGACGACTCCAAGATTCTACAAGACGACTTTCGACTAGGATGTTATACTTTATCCTTTGACGTCGACATCAAATTAACTACCCAAACTGACAAACAAGACTTACTTGTTGGTTCCCAGGTTTATCTATTTGTTTGGCGATCTTAGTGACAAACACCTTTGGTTAGTTTCCAGAGTCTATACTCTCTCTCGAAGATACTTTCTCTTCCGTCGAACACGGTCCACCTGTTCCTGCATCGACAGACTCGCATACAATTTTTGTGGTCAAAGCATCTATGATCCAAATATAATATATTCAAACATCATTGCATTTATTATAAAGACATTTAGTCTACATATCACCTTGATCGTAATCAATAGATTCTGCAATTTCATATAACAACTTAGTAAGATAAATTGTTAGTTTTCATGTCGTTCTCAACATAGTAATTTACTGAAATTTGCAAGAAAGTAAATAGCATAATTGTTTTCAAAAGGAGGGATGTAACACTCTTCCTAAGGACACATTTGAGTATCTCCAAGAGAAGTTAGGGGTTATTGCCCCTCCTTTGTTGAACTAGATGCATAAGGAATTGCATTAGTCCAGTGTAATTCAAGAGTCATTTTTTCTAGACTGGTGGTGGAGGCTACCTCTCAAGGGGAGCAAGTAATGGCATTAAAGAGTGTTGTAGTCAGGGGGAGGTATTTAGAGCAGCTAAGAACAATGCAAGTATGTGCAGTATCATATTCATGGGGAGAAGGCTTGAAGAAGGTGTGTCACCCTTGCCCATTGATGTAAAAGGGGGATAGATTTAATCTGAAAAATAAAGAGAGTAAAATGTATAAAAGAAAGGGGGAGAGTGAAATTAGTGCAAAATTATGTTATGATGGTTTTTCACATCATGTGTTGCCATCAATGACAAAGGGGGAGATTATTGCAAGTATGTGCTAATCAGTATTGTCATTGATGTCAACATGTTTGTGTTGTCATTGATGTCAACTATATCTTCTATTGTTGCTATATTTGGTTGATTGAGCTATTGTGCTAAAGTGATTTGAATGACATGGGTCAAAGTGTTGATGATGTTAGTTTATTGTTCTTGTTGTTGGGTTTGCAAGTGCTTTTGAGAAAATTTGATAAATACTACAGACAGTGTTGTGAAGATGTATTCTGGCTTATAGGATAGTGTCATAGTTTTTTCTCCACATTTCTCTTGTGTTGAAGACTGGAGTGTGAGGTTTGGATATGTTTTAGAGAAGCGTTTGAAGAAGTAAAATCCAGAATTTGGTGGTCCAGAACGTTGTGGCCTGAAAGTTATGTTCACTAGTTTGAAGATTGTGCCTAGCAGCATTTGCAGTGTGACAGGGAGAAAGTATTTTGCTATGCATTCCTTTGTAGTTTAGTTTTTGGTCTTGTAATTCTGGACGAGTGTTCCTAATATCCATATTTATGATCCATCCAAAGGAATTGTGATTTGGTGCTCCGGAATGTAGTTTTCATGAGTAGTAGAGCTTGGAAGTGTTGGTTGTGAGCGGTCTGTGATATGTCTTCAAGTGAGATTTGTTGTAGCTGGATTTGTTTGCTCTTAAGAGATTTCATGGTGTTCATGGATGTCTCAAGATCATTTTGAAGGCTTGTTCTTGGTCTGCAAGTTATGGTTGTGTTCTTGGAAGCGTGTGCCTAAAGATCCTAGTGTTAACACTAGTTTTGGCTGACCTGGTTGTTTACACTCTTTGCAGATGTGCTTCGTGGATTTTGGAAGCGTTTTGAAGCATGTGAAGATGTATTTAGGTCTGATCTAAGCTGAGAAATGTTCTTCTTTCATCTCTTTGCCTCACAAGACTGTTTAGGTCTAGACCTAATTTGAATTTCGTATGTTTGCCGACCTTGGAGACTATTCCAAAAGTTATAGAATATGTTGCCGACCTTGATGAATGTTTCAAAGTTGATGATTGATATAAATAAGTGTAAAGGATTCATGTGTATGTGTGAAAATGCGAAGATGAGGATGTTTGTGTTGTGAGGCTGCGAAGGTGATTTGTATTGTGCTTCATTGGAACTGAACTCGGGCATGTGTAGATGCTATCATATCAGTTCATGGTAGTGAGCCCTTTTGGGAGTGAGCCTATTGCAGTGAGCATTTCTTTGGACAATGAGTCCTTGGGCAATGAGCCCTTTGGCAGTGAGCCTCTTTGTAATTCGGTATTAATACTACTATATATTGTGAGCTAATCCTCACCGTGGTTTTCCCCTTTTAGGGTTTTCCATGTAAAAATTTGGTGTTCTCTTGTGCATGGTGTTGATGTGATTATCTTTCTGTTATCTATTTTTCATGTTTATTCTTCATAACAGAATTAGGGTTTAAGTAAATTGATGTGGATGTGATTATGTTTGTAAGGGTTTAAAGTTTTTGATAATCTACAACTGATTCACCCCCCTCTCAGTTGTCTTGTGCATTCAACAAATACTATATATACTATTCGAATTAACCTATAAGAAATCTAACAAATTAAGAGAGATGAAATTAGAAAGAGAGAGAGAGAGGGTCATACAGGTAGAGAGAGGGGGTATATATATACACACACATATAGAGAATGAGGGATATATATATATATATATATATATATATATAGAGAGAGAGAGAGAGAGAGAGAGAGAGAGAGAGAGAGAGAGAGTACTTTTTCCTTAAAGGGTTTTGCAATTGGATAATTTGTGTTGCTATCAATTGTCAAAGTAGATTATAGAACAATGTGATGATACCAACTAATGCACAATTTCAACCATCTCTTAAAAATTTTAATTAAAAGTTGTTCTTTAAATCCTTTTCCCCCTTAAAACAAACTTCATAATCTCTAGAAATGGATCGATTCTTCTTATTACTGTTCGACAAGATATCTTATTATTGTTGTTACAAACAAGATACTATTTAACATAAATGTATGCAATTGATATAATCATTTCCTAAGGATACTACTATATAACTCAAATTTTTAGATCATACATATTTACCTTATTCATATAGTCTCCAAGATCAGTGATTGTCTATCACTTTTCTTTATCATTATGACCTCTGATATTCAATGTCTATGGACATCCAAATCATTTGCTAAAAAAGATTTATATATCTCACAATGCAATAACATTTACTATGAAAGAAAATACACGTTGCCCATTTTTCTTCAATCAATTTACACTTTTACATGCTTACTTTTCCTCTCCATGTAAAAGAATTTAATTTTTTTTTTATAGAATTCTATAATTAATGTTTTAAACAATATGTCATTGCCCCACTGTATACTGAAAAAATAATAAACTTAATGAATGCAATCATCATCGGCGTACCCATTACACATCAACGTGTGATTGCTAGTTAGAAACATAGATGGAGTGACTCATAAGATCCAAGAATATAATTGAATGTGTTTATGAGTGAAATGTTTAGTGTCGTTTAAGGGAGGTAATTAGAATTACTTGGAAATTTGATATTAAGTTGTTGAATGTGTTTAGGGAAGTGGAATATCCCTTTGTATTGTATAGGGGGTGTTCTTAGAAAAGTTGAAATGTTCATTTTATATAAAATATATTGATGTCTCCGTTTTTCTCGTAATTAAGACTGTCTCATTGATTCCTCGTTTTTAGGCTTGGAGACGTCGAAGAACAAGTAGCCAAAGAGAGATAAGAGAGAACAGTAAATAGAGAAGTACGTCTGAATTTGAGTGTGACATAAAAGAGGGAGATATTGATGATACAGCTGGGGAATCTGTACGTGACAAGGAAGTAGGGAACACTAAATAGAGAATCTAATGAAGTGGAGAACAGTAAGTAGATAAGCACGTCTGTATTTGAGTGTGACATAAAGAGGGAGATTTGTATGATACAGCTGGGTAATGTGTACGTGATAATCATGTGAAAAACTGCAACCATAAGTTGGTTGCAAGAGGAAAATTTAGGGGACAAGACTTTGTTGGTATTTTAATGAATACTTATCATTGAATAAATCTGTGAATTAAGTGTAATTGTTATTTTAAATGTGTAGATAAATTTATTCATGATTATCATATTTGGAGAAAATGTGGAGAAGATGTACAATAAATGAGATAAACCATTGAATGAATATAATTTGTATGTAATTTTTATTATTTTTGTATTTAAAATTTTATTCTATAGAAATGTTATTGGGTAAATTCATGATCGTTTAATCATATTTGCATGTCTTAAACGTGTTTGGATTAAAAGATATTAAAGAAACAATATTATAAGCCTATGTTACTTTGAAAGAATGTGACATAATTGTAGGCGTGTAATATGATATTTCCTTCTATTTTACCATGTTAAACATGTGGAGGAGTATATAACATAAGCATCCTACAACTATCATATTTTCATTAGGTTCATTTGCCAATTTCATTAATCCATTAATAGCTTTCATGAGCATAAGGGACAGATTAAGCTCATATAACCATATATTCATTCAGTTATTATACAATGGGGAAATTACAAGGAGATAACATATATTTTTTCGTACTAAATCAAAAGTGTAAGAGAGATTAAGCTTATATAACCATATAACCCACTCATTCAATTGTTACACAATGGAAAAATTATAGGGAGATGACATATGATTTTTTTTGCATTAATTATTCCATTTTTGAAAGATTTTGTGAGCTCAAAATGGTTATTAAACCATATTTTCATTTTGTTCAGAAAACTTGGTAGAAACCATTAATGAAGTCTTATGTTTTTTCAAGAAACTTTGTATCAATTTTTTTATAATAATAAAATATGCGATCTATTTTTGTGGGTATTTTCAAAATAACATGGAAAAGGAAAAGTTATTGCTTGTGTGTGCTCCCTATATCTTCCCTATGAGTCATATTGTGAAATTGGTCCTCTTAGTTGTGTAGAATTGATAGGTCAAGATGTATGACACTCTAATGTTCCAACCTACATCTTTCATCCTTTTGAGCCTAGGTCTTGCAAATATCCATACCATGTTGAGAAAACCATGCTTGAATGTGTATTTGTGTGACACTCTAATGTTCCAACCTACATTTTTTATCTTTTTTAGCCTAGGTCTTGCAAATATCCATACCGTGTTGAGAAAACCATGCTTAAATATGTATTTGTGTGACACTCTAATGTTCTGACCTATATCTTTCATCTTTTTGAGCCTAGGTCTTGCAAATATCCATACCGTATTAAGAAAACCATGGTTAAATGTGTATTTGTGTGTTGTCAAACTTGTGTGTTTGATGAGTGTTTTTTATGTGTATTTATGGTCAAAGGATTGACATAAAAAATAGATATATTACAAATTGATTTATGAAACACATGGTCCATGTTACCAATCTGTATATCAATAGTTTCCTTTAAGTCTTGGGAGAGATCTATCTCCACACAGACTCGATGTTGTGGTTGAGCCAAGTAAAACTTAGTGGATTCTACATAGAAAGTAGCCAATGAGAGTGACTGCTCTAGCCATTTGCATGCACTATTAAATTCAGAAACCAAAAGAATAACATCTTAGGTTAGCAGAATCCACACCTCTGAAAGCACTTTTAGGATAAACTTGTGAGGTTGTTTCATTGGAGAAGCCATTGTTCCCTTCAGTTTCCACCACTCAACATGAACAACCAAAAGAAAAGGCTTGGACACCATTAAAAATGTTAGCTACCCTGCGGGTGAGAAACCCTAAGAACTTTCACAATAAATATAAGCAAGATAATAAAAACCTACTGCAATATTGTTTAGTAATATGTCCAAACACAAACTAAGAGAAATGTGCATTCAAACCAAAACAACCTCTCCCACTCTTTTTTTTAAAACATACAAATTAAAAATAATAATAATTTAAATATTTTTCCCAAAATATTACTTTAATTCATGAAGAAAGATTGAAAATGCAGAATAAGATATTTTAAAACAAAAAAACATCCACTCAATAATTAAAGCTTCGTTGATGTCATCCATTATTTCAACGTTGTTTTATTCCTTGATAGAATTTAAGCTTTCAAATATGCTTTTGCATCTTGTAGTGCCTCAAAATAGGCCACATGCAAATGGAATTTGCTATTTAGGAATGAGCAATGTGTTGGGAAATGAGGTGTCTCAACCTTGCATATTTCTCATAGCATTATTTTGTATTTAATATTTTACCACAGTTAGTTATTATTTTTATTTAGCTCCAAAATAATGTAGGGGCATTTGAATTCTTAATTGGCACTTTTGCCACATGTTGATGCCTTGAAAATTGAAATATTAGTTGTCAAAAGATGCCCACATGGTAGTATATCATGGAAGGA
The DNA here is from genome assembly GCA_027924645.1 of Cunninghamia lanceolata. Taxonomy (NCBI): domain Eukaryota; kingdom Viridiplantae; phylum Streptophyta; class Pinopsida; order Cupressales; family Cupressaceae; genus Cunninghamia; species Cunninghamia lanceolata. The sequence goes on along the minus strand of BSBN01000193.1, from coordinate 16,520,276 downwards.
CTATTTTTAGAGGTATTATGATAGATTCTATGACAACTGTAAGGGTCAAAAATAGGGGATATCATTTTGGATGTGAGAGCTTATTTTTAGATTGGAATCTTGGCTGAGAAGTTAAGCACGTGGTTTTGTAAAACCACATATGGTTTCTTATATAGCCAGAAGTCTATAAATTAGAGGCTTGAGGAGTAGTTTGGATATGTGTGAGTTTGTAGGTATTGTTATGCTACCAAAATGCTACTGGAATTCTTTCACAGTTGTTTACTGGTGATACTCATGTAATAAACTTGCTCTGCAAGTGTATGTAATCTTGTTGTTGAATTTGGAATACATTGAGCAGGGTTTTGGAGTGTGCGGTTTTTCACCCGGAAGGGTTTTCCCCATGTGTATTTGGTGTTTTTGTGTTTTATTGTTTATTTCATGTTTTGAATGTGCTTCTGGAATTTCTGTGATTGTTAGATCAGTTTTTTAAAGTTTTGCATAATATCTTTCCTCAAGATTGGCATGGGAAGTCGTTTCCACTACTTTAACTTCCTTACAAAATGAATATTAAAAAAATAGGAAGTATCCCATTAATTTCATGAAGTTATATATTATCAAAAATTTGCATTATGAGATTAGTTTAGTATTAGAAAAAAACTAGGGAAAGATTAACTTTCTTATCAAACCTGATATTTCTCTTGAATTGAAAACAATTATTTGTTATTTGATGGATAATGCAATCATGCGATTGTTTATTGTCAGTTAAAGTGTAAGAAATAGAGAATAACTTAGTAGGGATAATGTAAATGTTAAAGTGTTAGAAATTAATTAAGTAAATATTTTTAGATGATGTATGTTGTTATATATATTTCATAAATGAATCATAGAATTTTAAATTATTGGTAGGATGTATTGCTAAAAGAAAAGTATAAATAGAAATGATAGTATTACTAATATTGTGTTTATGTGATATTGTGTTGATGAGTGATTTGATTTTAATAAATGATATATTTAAATTTAAATGTGAAAGTGTATTGTAATTTGATTATATTAATAACAACAGTGTTGAGTGTATAAGTAATTAGTTTAATAGAGTTAACAAATTAAATGAGATTAATTTTGTAGTATCATTGTGGAATGTGCTGGTTGTTTTAAATGGATCAGTGCCTATTCCAAGGGCCATAGAGTCAAAAACTGATATAAACGCAAAAGAACTATTCTGTAATCAATCTTAGTTTATTGTAAAGATAAAATAATGCCTTACATTAAAATATCTTACCAGCTTTAGAGTTAACCATGCTTAGTTATCCCTGTAAACCAATACTACATTCAATATTCTCTTACAACCATTATTTTACTACTTGAGTAAATGCCACAAGAAGAATATACAAACACAAGAAAGACTGTGATGATGAATAAATTGATCATTAATCAAATTTGTATTCATAAATGTAATAATGTGTACATGAGTAGGAGATAGTATGAGCTCTGAAACTCAACAATAACTTGTAAAGTAAACTGTTAATGAATTACAAAATAACTTCTACAATTTCATCAAGAATTTTGAACTCAAAATGAAGACTGAAACAAGATGGCTAATCTTTATTTCAAAAACTAACTATGTACAACTCCTTCATGATCAGATTGATCCCACACTTCAGACTGAGTCTGGAAGACATGACTTCAAACCAATACCATTTAATAAGCCCATGAATTCCCTTTTATAAAAATAAGGGAGTAGTCAAGCAATGGGCTTAAAGACAAAAGATGTTACAATTTGTTTAACCAGAAGATGAATCTGCAACAAGATGTGGGTGTAACTATCTCTCAATTGTAGAGAGAGATGCCCCTGTAACAAAAATAGCCTCACATGTTGAGGTACCTGTTTCTAAACTGTATGCTCTCTCACATTGGCGAGGTTTGGGGCCAGCTTATTGTTGATGGTTGACACAGTTATTGAATACTGTTAAAAGCACAGACACCCTTAAATGCTGCCAACCACTCATAGGAAGATTCATTGCTCTACCTATCCAAGTCGTGTGCCAAAAAATGAGAAAATGTGCAAGGAACAATGTTAAAAGGAAACCAAGGAAGCCCAAATCTCCTTCACTATTTCTAGATTTCTTTGCACGGGTGTGACTCTTCACTTCTGGTTAGGAGGTTTTCAACTTCCTCAACCAGACATAAACTTGAAGAGGCTACACATGGCTGACTTTAGCAATGCTGGAAGCCAAGCCGAGAGAACAACAATAGCAAAAATTCTTTCTTCTACCCTTATCTGTATCATCCTGGTGGGAAGTCTCCTTACACATAAAGTTAAAGCTCTGTTAGGAAAATTAGATGTAAGGGAGGGGTAGAGGAAGCAATGATGCCTCTCTACCTAAGAACATAATCTGCCAACTCACAAAAATAAGGAATTTCTAGAGCTAGGAGATTAGCCCTCAAGGCCTACATTCAGATGAGATAAAAGAAGGGAGAAGAAATCACAGAGGCGCAATGGATGCTCCTACTATTCCCTAATTTTTCGTGCACCTCCTATTCCATAGAAAACTCCAAGTCTCCTAATTCTGTAAGGGCATATTGATAACCATGAGAACAGGGAGGAGAATCCAATAGAACAGAGGAGCAAAAGAACATACAGGAATAGGGGAAAACCATACTATCAACATGATCAAACAATATAGGAGGCAACATTAGCAAACACCTATTTATATAAACTCTGGGATATCTTGTACACATTCACAACATCTTTGGTTTAATAAATTCCAGTCACTTCAAGGCATTTTTGCCATAAATGGAAATCTTTTGAAAATTACCAAAACAAGCAGAAAGATATAATTCCATTATTTTTCTTAACTGAAAACATCACTTCTTGCATTGAAGATGTCAGATCAGGTATCTTGATTTCATCATTTCAACTTTGTCATCCTGCCATAACTCGTCACACAGAGGATGAAAGGTCATTTCTGGTAGAAGCACATATTTCCAAAGGTTGATCCTGCATAAGCCAATCTTTCAATTAGTAAATTCCCTCATAGTTGTGGTGATGGAGACTCTACACACACCTGAGAAATTAATTTTGCAATGAAGTATCATCAAATCTAGTGCCACCACGTCCCTTCATTAGTTTTTTGAATCTAAGCTGTCGATCAGGTCCTTAGCTGGCTTGAATCAACGGCACCGATTTGGTCCATTATGTAGAAGGAGACTATTGTTGAGCATTTACCAATAATAGCCAGCCATCTGGACAACCCTCTTAACCATGATCCTGAGAAAACACCCCTTAAGTGGTATAGTTAGAACATTATCCATGGTTTCACACTCAAAAGATCTGGCAGAAGATTTGATCTCTATAGAACAACGGAGAACCGTTGGATCAACCACATGTAATGGGACAACTCCCAAAAAGCATCATCATCCCTGGCGAATTTTACACGTAATGATTTTATCCTCCAAAGCACAGTCCCACCCTCTAGAGGCCACGTGTCACGTTTTCGTCCTTCCGCGACCGTTTAGAGGGACCCTTTGGTGAAGCACGACAGAATGGAGGAAACCATAGAAAAGCCACCACATAGCACGAAGGACCCACCACTTTCTTTCATTGCAACCGAAGATGGTTTCCGACCAGCTGGCACCCTTTCTGTGGTTCTGCAGGCATTTTCTTTATCAATATTTTAATGCTGGCAGATTACCGGAAGCGAATCAATAATTGCCACCTATCAAAAGGGTTAGTGGGATCAGACCTCAACATACATCTCTTGAAAACATCCTTCGTCTACTAGGAAAAAAGGGGCCATGGGGCCATTTGAAATAAAGTATTTTAGGCATGGGCCAGAGGTGGTGAATGTATGCCAAGGGGCTAGTTAAACAATGTTTTGGAGGGCGTAAAGAGGCAACTTAAAAGCTTGAGTAACAGGCGATAGGCATTCTATATAACAAACGTGATTTCTAACATGTTAAGCACAAGTGTTTAGGGTTTAAGGGGTTTTATTCAGAATATTTTTAACTATACAAAAACCCTAGGCCATAGATCTTCTAACCTAATGACACAAATCTTTGGGATAAAATACCAGAGCTATGGAAAAATTTTATATGGTAGCATCAGTGGCTCTAATTGGGGACGTCTGTTCAGCTTGAATAGAGCGAGATCACAGAAAGACTCTGGAGGAGTAGACCAAATATCAAAACACATAATAGCCCTAGGCCATTATGTAAAGAAAAAGCAGAACCTGCCTCTATCAAATATTTTGTTTTCCAATGATTTCACTAGGTTGTTTTTGAAACCTTCATTATAATCCATCTTACTTCTGACATGGATGTTTGGATAGCTCATAGGACAACTAAATCCATCCTCTTCAAAATCTCCCCAGTTGTTCTGAACCAATGGTGATTGAAATATATTATCATTAAATAGAGGGTTAGCACATGGTTCGATCATATCCAACCAACTGAAATAATTATCATTTCCTGATTGTTGGTCTTCATATATATCTGAAAAATGAAAGCATTCATAATCCATTTGATAGTTGATACTAAGGAGATCCTCATTTTTCACTAAGTGTCAAACCTGAAATAGTCCTATTCAATCTTCTCCTCAAAATATGACAGTGCTCTGATTTTACTTTCCAACATTTGATCTGGCAATTCAACCTGATGAAGAGTAGGGAACTAGGAAGCATTAATAGAACATGCATATGAGTTTTGATACATTAATGAGGAGCTTGTGTCCTCAAATACCTCTGTATTATGAGTTAATGTAAATTCATTCTTCCCTTGAATGTTGGCCTCTAAAGGGTCTTCTTCAAAGAGTGGATTATTTCTATACCCATAAGGTTCAACACTTCTTATTTTAGATGTTCTCTAAAGGCTCATCATAAAGTGGATTATCTCTTATATGCATTGTGTTCACACCTTCCTCATTATTACTGTCTATATCATTATCATCAGACTCATAGATTTCACATCTTTGATATGAACAATCTGATAATTGCTCATCCTTTTCTGTATCGTTGGCATAAACCAATCTCTCCTGATATTCAGGTTCAAAACTAGCTGATTCTCTAGGAGATGAAATGTCATGACCTGATACTAGATATGTCTCCTCATGAACATAGGATATATCTTCAAATCTTGTCGCACATTCATAAGACAAAGAAATTTCCTCATTTATTGTTTCCTTATGTGCTTGATTTCCATCCTCTTCATACGCTGCCTTATATATTGTGTATGGGGATATCCTCTCATCCTGAATAAAAGGAACAAAATGAGTGATGGAATTATGTAAACTTTGAATTCCATCATTCTGATCACAAGCCTTACTCCTGTCTGTATCTTTCTTATTTTTAGTCCCCTGTATAGGCTGAACTAATAAGGGATCTCTTGACTTGCTTCATTTATCTCCCTTCTAGAAAATGAAAACACAATTGGATTCATTCTTCTTCACATAATTACTTTCCATAGACTCACAATCTTTTACCCTTGTATGTTTTAAATTATTTTATATATCTATGGCCAAAGAATATGCTTATCTTAGAGTAGTAGGGTCTCTATCTCTCAACAAATAGCTATCTTCTTCATTGACAGCACCTAGATATATGATTAAACACATAGCCTCATTAGGTCTAGTATTTTCAGGAATATTCCTTATTGTTTTGGCAAATCTCAAGTTAAAAGCTGGGATTGATTCCTTCTCCTCCTTTTCAATCTAAATGAGCCTTCTAATCAACAAACTAACATCTATTCTTTCATTGAACTACTCCATAAAATCTATTTTTAGATATTGCCAGGAAGAAATAAACTGATTGGGCAGACATGTAAACCAATCTCCGGTTTCTCTTTTAAGGGTTTGAACAAACAATTTTATGACCACATCCTCATGATCTATTTCACAATCTCCCATTAAGTCACAAAAATCTTGTAAATGGCTGCTAGTTGTTTTAGATCTTTCATTATTGAACTTTGTTATCTGACCCCTAATTTCATTAGGAACATGGTTTGGAAACCCACAAAAATTACTAAAATTTATAGCCTTATACCTTTCCATGACAAACCCACTTTGATAAAATAAATGTGGTTGTTTACTACACATTTTAAGCTACTTGGTCCTTTAGAGAAAATGCAATCCTTTGCTCCTATCTGCTTACATATTGATTAAAATATTTACAAAGTTTTTTAAAGCCTTGTAAAATACCTAAAAAGAACTTTTCTACTGGTGTAAATTTTGTTTTGATTTATGGAAATCAAGAACATCAGACTGCTTTACCAGGTTTCTTCTTTCATAGAGTCACCACCTTTTCACATAGAGGAATGAACATTGAAAGCATACTCCTCCCTGTTAAAATCAACTTCGATTCTGAATCCTTTTCCACAGTAGAGTCATGTAAAACATCCTAGCACATAAATTCTATGTAGCATGCTTATATCTGTCTCAACTGTGAATGGAAATAGTAGAGTTGCTATCCCTTTTGTAGGGAACATAACAATTTGACTTTTGACTCTAATAAATATGGGGATTAATTGAGCTAAGACCTCAGGATAAGACATAGTTCTATCTTCAGTCCCTAGTAGAGTCACCAATCTGTTGGTTGTTTTAAATTCCCAACCTGACCTCAAGAAAATAGATCTATAAAATAACCATTTCTAGTAACTGATCTGTCTCGAGGGATTGGCCAACAAATAGGAAATGGGGTTTCAATCCCCTTTTTCCTTCGCACTTTAGGCTTTGCAAGATCAAGGAGGGTGTTCCTATTTTGTTTGAAAAACAACAATGTTTAATGAAACGGGGGGTAGGGGGGTCTCTGAATACTTGCTCAAAACACTGTTACTAAAGTAGATATGTTCCTTCTGGATTGCTTTAAGAATTAATGATAGAGGAAAGTAATGGGCTAGGTTCTTAAGCTTCAACAAAATTCTTTGCATAGGAACATGTAAATAAAATAACATCTAAAACCTACAACTGAAAGGGAAAACTGTTTTGATTTTTAATGATGAGGATAATCAAGGGGGTTTAAGTGTAGTATAGCATTTTAAATGGATTAGTGCCTATTCCAAGGGTCATAGAGTCAGAAACTGATATAAATGCAAAAAAATTATTCTGTAATCAATCTTAGTTTACTGTAAAGATAAAATAATGCCTTACATTAAAATATCTTACTAGCTTTAGAGTTAACCATGCTTAGTTATCCCTGTAAACCAATACTACATTCAATTTTCTCTTACAACCATTATTTTACTACTTGTGTAAATGCCACAAGAAGAATATACAAACACAGGAAAACTGTGATGATGAATAAATTGATCATTAATCAAATTTGTATTCATAAATGTAATAATGTGTACATGAGTAGGAGACAGTATGCTCTGAAACTCAACAATAACTTGTAAAGTAAATTGTTAATGAATTACAAAACAGCTTATGCAATTTCATCAAGAATTTTGAACTCAAATGAAGACTGAAACAAGATGGCTAATCTTTATTTCAAAAGCTAACTATGTACAACTCCTCCATGATAAGATTGATCCCACACTTTAGACTGAGTTTGGAAGACATGACCTCAAACCAATACCATTTAATAAGCCTTGAATTCCCTTTTATAAAAATAAGGGAGTAGACAAGCAATAGGCTTAAAGACGAAAGAAGTTACAATTTTTTTAACCAGAAGATGAAGCTGCAACAAGATGCGGGTGTAATCGTCTCTCAATTGCAGAGAGAGATGCCCCTATAAAAAAATACCCTCACATGCTGAAGTACCTATTTTTGAACTGTATGATCTTTCACTTTGGCGGGGTTTGGGGCCAGCTTATTATTGATGGTTGACACAGTTATTAGATACTGTTAAAAGAACAGACACCCTTAAATGCCGCTAACTGCTCAACATGAAGATTCACTACTCTACCTATCCAAACCGCACGCCAAAAAATGAGAAAACGTGCGAGGAACAATGCCAAAAGGAAACCTAGGAAGCCTGAATCTCCTTCACTATTTCCAGATTTCATTGCACAGGTGTGACTCTTCACTTCTGGTTAGGAGGTTTCCAACTTCCTCAACCAGAGAGAAACTTGAAGAGGCCACACATAGCTGACTTCAGCAATGCTGGAAGCCAAGCCGAGAGAACAACAACAACAACAACAATTCTTTCTTCTACCCTTATCTATATCATCCTGGTGGGAAGTCTCCTTACACCTAAAGTTAAAGCTCTGTTAGGAAAATTATATGTAAGGGAGGGGTAGAGGAAGCAATGATACTTCTTTGCCTAAGAACATAATCCGCCAACTCACAGAAATAAGGAATTTCTGGAGCCAGGAGATTAGCCCTCATGGCCCACATTCAAATGAGATAAAAGAAGGGAGAAGAAATCACAGAGGCGCAATGGATGCTGCTACTGTTCCCTAATTTTCCCTGCACCACCTATTCCATAGAAAGAAAACTCCAAGTCTCCTAATTCTGTAAAGGCATATTGATAACCATGAGAATAGAGAGGGATTTGTGTTTGTATAATGGAATTCTGTGTTTTGTAAGCATTGTTGGATTCGTTTAGTGGTGAATGTCTTCCTTTGAAGTAATTAGTCAAATAGCTCAAATGCTTATTATTTTTTTAGTGCTTATTGTTTAGGTAAAGTCCTTCCTTTATTTTAGTTCTTATGCAGGGAAATTATTACTATATAGCTATGTGCCCTTTTGATTTAGAGTTTGAGCTCATCAAGTTGGAATAGAAAATATGATCATCATTGGAAGATAGATCAAAATAATGACATTTAGTTTTGCATCATAGTCTTAGCTTAACATTGATTAGGCGATTGGTTAGTGACTAGTGTGTGTTAGATCCCTTGTTATGTGATACCTTGAAGATTTCGAGAAAGATAATCCTTAGTCTTCTAAAACATCGAGTTGTATGCAAGTGAATCTTGAATCTATGATGTCTAGATTATGATATTAACATCTTAGAAGAAGATCATTAGACTTCCACTCTAGATGGATGACTATGTAGTATTTGTTAAGACTTGACTTCTTGATTATCATGCTTTCATTATGTCTATGTGTTGCTTTTTTTATTTCTTGAGTTGTGTTAGAGATAGAACATAGACGGGTGTCGAATATGGAGCTACAGAGAAGGATAAGTTTCTATTCTTAACCTATCTGCCGAATACAATTGAAAAATGCTTTAGTCAAAGCTTGTCAATCAAATTAGTAGTTACTATTTGATTTTATATTTCTCTCTGTCATATCATGGTATTAGTTCATATGCATTTGAGACATGCTAGAAATGTTAGATATATCATGCTGCACCAGATTCCTTCACGCATGTCGACTTTAGTTTGCTAGACCCCTTGTGAAAGGTTGGGCTTCTCCATTTAGGAGTAAGAATGGGAAGGCGTCAGCCTCGTGGCTGGGTAGTAAATTGCCTTGATGGTGCTATCTCTCCGCCAGGTTTAGTGTCAAAGATATAGTACGATATTGAAGACATTGTATGATGCGATCTATTATTGTATGATGTTGTAAAAGGACATAGTCATATATATACCTCAAATCTATTAGCTTCTTAATATTCTATAAATGAATAATTTATTTGAGATATTGTGAATTATTACTTTTCATAAATTGCATTTATTTGGGAAAGTTTTTAATTAATACCTATTTTTGTATTATTTTATAATATTTTATTGGAGTGGTTCCTACACAACTTGTGAGGTTGTTTCTTTGGAGAAGCCATTGTTTAGTCAATCCCTAACACTTTAGCTTTAACAACCAAAAGAAAAGGCTTGAGTGCCATTAAAAAGGTTAGCCACCCTATAAGAAACTCCAAGAACCATCGCAATAAATACAAGCAAGATTATAAAATCCTACAACAATATTGTTTAGTAATATAACAAAACACAAAATAAAGGAAATGTCCATTCAAACCAAACCAACATCTCACGCTCTTGAATAATCTCTCCTTTTTAAAATTACAAATTAAAAACAAAAATAATAATTTAAATATTACAAATTAAAAACAAAAATAATAATTTAAATATTTTCCAAATGTAAAAAATCTAAAATAAAACATTTTAAACCAAAAATTTAAAAAATTAAAACATATAAACAATAAATTATGCTATCATCTTAAATCCTTTTATGTATGATATTTTATTTCAGGGTTTAACTGCGTAGTTTTTGAGTCAAAACACATGACCCATATTTCATGAGTAGTGGTTCACATGAGAGATGGGTTCATGTGAACCACTACTCATGAAATATGGGTCATGTGTTTGACTCAAAAACTACACAGTTAAATTTTGAAATAAAATATCATAATTTGACATGCTGCGAAAAATACCTCCTCCTTTTATGTAGTCAAAATATTACAGTCCATGACTAAAGTTCTACTAATATCATCCGTTACCTTATCAAGACCTTACACTCAATAATTGTGTACATTCATCCAACCTAAAATTTGTACATAGTGAAAAATAAGTTAGTAGAGGCACCTCAAAGCTATAATGTTCAATGTATAGAAATATTCTATATATTTAAATGTCGTACCCTATTGACATGTCACGTCACTTATAAGCTAAAATTTTTCTTTAAAATTTTGAGATCATTTTCAAAACTTAAGACTCTTAATTATTGAGGGACATAAAAGAGAAATACAGGTGGGGAATGTGTCGGTGACAATGAATGAGGTGGAGAGCACTTAGAAAGTCGTCAAGACTTAAATTACGAGTCATCATCAAATACTCTTAATTATTGAGGGACATAAAAGAGAAATATAGGTGGGGAATGTGTCGGTGACAATGAATGAGGTGGAGAGCACTAAGAAAGTCGTCAAGACTTAAATTACGAGTCATCATCAAATACGATTGTCACCGGCCATATTGCGTGCCCGATCAAATCTCCTTTCCGCTCTTAAAGTAAGTAATGACTTTATTTTTATTTTAAGGGGACAAGACATAATTGCCATCTCTTTATTGGTGCTTGCTTTTTAAGAAGTGGAGAACACTAAATAGAGTAGGTCCGAATTTGAGTGTGACATAAAGAGGGAGATATTGCTGATGCAGCTGGGGAATCTGTACGTAACAATTAAGTGGAGAACGGGTCATAAAGAGGGAGATATTGCTGATACAGCTGGGGAATCTGTACGTAACAATTAAGTGGAGAACGGCCACTTAGGAAAGGAAATTTACTTTTAGGGGAAAAGACTTAATGTCCATCTCTTTATTTTAAATCATTTTAATTAATTTAATTTAATTTTTTTAATATGTTATAAGTGTTTTTAAAGTGAAGAGTATTTGAGAGAATTACTGGTTGAATAAAAAATGGAATGGAAATGGAATCCTTTGATAATAGTATAATGGACTACCTCATACTCCCACTTGTGTTGGAGGAGGCACCTAACTGTGCTTCAATATGAGGCATACATACCTTCCTAGTGAAGGATTCAAACTTGTGAGTAGTGGCTATATATATTAATTAATTATATGCTATATTTTTTTCCTACTTAAATTATGTATATTTATTTTCTGCAAAGTAAATATACAAATTTTTTAACTAAAAATATTCAAAAAATTAATTCCTAGCATTCTTATTGGTTGAGGAGAGTCACCTCTAATTTCAGCCTTCACATTGTTCAAAGCATTTAATAATTATGTTTGTACAATTTTAATTTATTAATTTACAAAAGTAAAACTTGTAAAATGTGAGCGATTTATATTAATGTGCGGTGCCATATCATGGACTAAAATTGAAGTATAGCCAAAATGTAAGTGTAAGTTGCATAATAGCATATTCATTCCAAGAGCTTAAGTGTGAATGTGGTGTCCCATTTACGCAATTCTATTTATTTTTGATAAAAAAAAATATAATTCTTATAATAAGACTTTTATTATAATAATAATCAATCTACTTCCAAAGCTAACACATGTAAGGTGTTGAATAATGCCACACAGTAATTGCTTGAAGCAATTATACCTAATAATTATGTAAGTTGATTATTGCAAATTGTTACAAGAGATAATGAAACATTAATGTTATTTAATTGATTGATTGAATGAATGAAAGATTTTAATGATGTCCATGAGACCAAGCAGTCTAAGGGACCAAGCACTGTAGCCCTTAGATATTTTCAAACTCTTTTTGATGTTGGATCTTTGACTATGGAACTTGATAAAAAACTTGCGGTTTTGCTAAGCCTCACTTCCTCAAATAAGGTAGTTAGGTTGTCCACTTTAGATCACTTTCATATAGGATACGAATATCATTATAGGCTATGCGCTCCATGATGAAGTGTCATTTTGTCTCCACTACTCCTTACTACAAAATAGGCAGGGCCTCATTTCTCATTCTTACTTAGATATAGTCCATCTACCGATCCTACATGGAAGATGATGTGATCCAATCCCCAACTATGCAATTAACAACTTCACTTTCCCCTTAATTGCAGCATGCCTTTTTGTCATCCTCCCATGTGGTGTTAAACTTTTTGACATAGTATGCTTTCTTTTTCAAATCAATTTGTTTTGTCCATATGGCGGTCTTAATTTTTTCCATCACATATTTTTTTTAATTTCCTCATCGGTGTGTTGGTTTCTTAGAGATGTATTTGGTGGTCTCTTACTTTATGGTGGCACACTCTCATTTTCATTCTTCACAAGTTACTTGGCCCCATTTTGCTCATCCCACCACTTTTGAAACCACATATAATAGTAAACAATTATCACATACACTCTAAAACCTAGCCACTACCAAAAGAGACAACCATGATAATATTATGTCACACATGATGTCTAAAAAGATATTCACCATTTTTCCCATCAATCCATTTGAATGTCAATATTTTTTAGATTGTTTAGGGGGAAAGACCCCAATAGATAACCATTCCCCAATAGTCGTTATAGAACACTAAACAAAAAATATTTGTTCAAGTAAAAAAATAGATAAATGTTGTTTTAATTGCACTAAAAAAGTGAAAACCCCTTAACACAATACACCATCAACCAATGATGTTTCGGTGATTATTTTATTTTATTTTAATTACCAAAGAGTAATTTTATTTATTTAAAAGTTATTTTATTTTACTTTAGAACTATTTAAGAATTATTTTATTTTTATTTACTTAAGAGTTATTGTATAGTTTTAGTTTTTCTTTAATATATGCTCCTATCTTGCTTGCTACTATAGAATTCTTCTTAGTGTGATTTAAAATAATTTTTAAATAAAAAATTTTATGTGTCCTGTAAATAAAAATAATTCTAAAGTAAAATAGAAGAACTTTTAAATAAATATTTAATAGCTCTTGATATTTCATGGACTTTTTAGATATATGTGTATTTAAGATAACTATACTAGTTTAGTAGCAACTTATTTAAAATCAAACTTTATTTTTCAGAGAGAGAGAGAGAGAGAGAGAGAGAGAGAGAGAGAGAGAGAGAGAGAGAGGAGAGAAGAGAGAGAGAGAGGAGAGAGAGAGAGAGAGGAGAGAGAGAGAGAGAGAGAGAGAGAGAGAGAGAGAAGAGAGAGAGAGAGAGGAGAGAAGAGAGAGAGAGAGAGAGAGAGAGAGAGAGAGAGAGAGAGAGAGAAGAGAGAGAGAGAGAGAGAGAGAGAGAGAGAGAGAGAGAGAGAGAGAGAGAAGAGAGAGAGAGAGAAGAGAGAGAGAGAGAGAGATGAGAGAGAGAGAGAGAGAGAGAGAGAGGAGAGAGAGAGAGAGGAGAGAGAAGAGAGGAGAGAGGAGGAGAGAGAGAGAGAGAGAGAGAGAGAGAGAGAACATTTATTTACTCCTTCTTATTTAATTATTATAAATATATTAATCTCTAAATTGGTTTTGATCCCTTTTTAAAGGTAAATTGTGATTAGAGGGGTCACTACCTTTGTAGTAAATCCAAAAATTATAAAAGTCAAGAAGGAAAGAAGTCCCTATAACAAGTAGAGAGAGAAAAAACTTGGCAAGAGTAGACTAAATACATTTTTCATTTTTGTTAGATGTGTTGCCCTCACATGTTGTTGTCCTTGATGACAAATACATAAAGTCTCAGGAAACTCTCTAGTTTGCACAAGCACTATGGTAAGTGAACAATGATAGTTGGAGGATGGTTTTTTTGGTTGTATTAGGATTATGTATGTTTATCATAAATCAGGATTATGCATGTTCATCTATGATACCAATTGTGGCCATGTCTTTACTATCAATAAGGTTCATTCTTATCAAAGGTTACTGCAGTCTTTGTTTCACAAGTGGTCTTATCATGATATCAGGATGTCAAACTCATGGTATAATGTTTCACTTGATTATTCTATGGCACTTGATCAGTTAGTGTGTTAGACATTGTTTCCTACATTGTAGTGGTTTTGATGTTCTTGGCATGACAGTGGGCTCACAATCACATAATGTTTTTCTTGGCAACATGGTTGTGTGATGTTTGGCATTTGTTGAGTCATTTGTTTAATGCAACCACAATTGATTTAATGTGCATGTTAAGTTTTTCAAAAGGCACATTTTTTATGTTTGCATTTATCTTGGGCCTTGCATAATTTCATTACATTATTTATCATGGGCAACTCATGATAAAAGTCTTGTTCAAGTCAAAGGTCATGATGTTAGCAAAATGAAAAAGGAGAGTATATTGTGTTTTGGATAGTAAAAGGCATTGTTGATATGGTAGTCGACACCAATATGAGAAGAGCATCATAATGCAAAATATCAAAAGGTAGAATGTTATTGCAAAATGTCAAAAGGCATTGTTTTGGTCATTATGATATTTTATCACATTTTCAAACTTATGGTTCTCAAACACCGACACAAAGATTAGTGCAAAAAGCAAAGTTATGATGCCGACACATTACATTGTTATCATTTGCTCCAAATGATTATTAGTTTGAAAAATACACGATATTGTTTGAAGGCTGAGCTAGGGTTTGATGAAGCTTGGGGAGATAGGTGTAATGCCAGCAGCAAGACATGGTTCAATCTGGTCATTATGTGCATAAGTATATTTGAAGAATCTTGGCTTTTGTCCTAGCAGTGGTTGACTTAGGGCATGGAATGTCTTATTTTCGTGATTGTACAACGATTACAAAATATGGTCTTCAACATTTGACTTCACCAGGTGATATTGTTCCTTTGCATTTGTATTTGAAGAATAATGGTTCTTTTCTCAAGTTTCTTGATTAAGGGTATGAGATTTCTTGATTGGAATAGTCTTGAAAGAAAACCTTTCTCTATTGGTCTAAAAATTGAAGATTCTTGACCCGAGAGGGCTCACTTTGTCATACACTTTCATATTCATATCTTCTAGTGTTTAGTGGTTACAATGCTATGATTTTGGTTGTAAGGTAGTTATGTAACCAAAACAAAACTGTGGCTTCTTCTATTGTATGGCACAAACATTCGAGGGTTTACATTTTTCTATTGATTGAAAATAGTTAGGAGATATGAACTATGAATATTCTGTTATGTAACTTCTTTATTCAGTTGTAGACAACAAAAACTAAAATGAGGGTTTGCAAACTTGTGATGAACCTGTGGTTAGGGTTTGAAGGAGCTAGGGTTTCTTGCTCAAATATTAAGGACAGTTTGAAAATTCTCTATGGTGAAAAGCATTCTTTATTTCATCAAATAGTTTGAGCATTATCACTGTGGTTAAAGAGTTATTAAAAGATCCAAACCGTGGTTAAAGATTCATTATTGTAAAAGATTCAAATACATTGTAACATGTTCTACATGGGTCTATTTGACCACATTCCTTTGATAGTTTCTACTGCGATTGAAAACTATCTGAGACAGTTGAAGAAGTTTAGTTACATACACAAACTGTTTCATGAGAGAAAGAAGACCTGGTGAAATTGTATAAAAAGGGCATTATGTAAACATCTGATGTAAGTTTTGATGATTTTTTGTAAATTGCACTATCATTAAGGTTATATCAGTATGTTAAAAGAATATTCTTGAGCTATTATATTGTTGATGCTTGAGTCTCAAATAATGAGACAATCAAAGATTGGAATGTAGAGGAACATAGTAACCCTCTATATTGATTCATATTATTCATTGTATTTGATTGAAATATGCTAGTGAGGCACAAATAGCCAGTGAAGCACAAATGTGCCAGTGAGGCCCACATAGCCAGTGAGGCCAGTGAGGCACAAATAGCGAGTGAGGCACAAATAGCCAGTGAGGCACAAACAACCAGTGAGGCATCTATATTTGCTAGTGAAGCATATTTTGATTAAGCCAATGAGGCATTTTTTGGAGTGGGTTTTCATCCCTAAAGGGTTTTCCACTCGTCATATCTCTGTGTTATGGTCACTTGTCCTATTCATGAGTTTATGATCATTATTTCATGATTTAACTATTGCATATTAACATGATGCTCATTTTTGGTCAGTACAAATGCATAATGTTTTTTATACTTATCTCAGTCCAATGAAGTAATAAAACTGCCTCTATTGTTTGTCATGATGTTCATAAATTATTTCTAATGGTTCATCATAGTTCACCAACAATTGTCTTATTCTTTCATGTTCACAAGTTGATCTGATAATTCATTACAGTTTGTAAATGAATGTCTTGTTTTCATCATATAAAGGTTGAAGTTCATAGTTTGTAAGAGTTCATTAATTGTTGCCAAAAACAAGTCTATTTCATAAGACACTGATTCACCCACCCCCCTTCTCAGTGTCTTTTGTACTCCAACAAGTGGTATCAGAGAGTAGGTTCCCTATAGAAGTCTAACTGGCTTGGGTAGGTCCTAACAGTGGAGTACTATGAGAAAGTGTAGAAGAAATAAAGGAGGAAACGTTGTCAAATAAATGATTGTACAACAAACTCTAGTCAAGACCGGTGATGAGTTGTTGCCTAAGTCACCTTTAAAAGTTGACACAAAGTATGATAAAGAAAATGACTTTATTGTTCAGATTGATGATGCTGAAGGAGATTTCTTTGTAGATGAAGATGGACATGAGTTTGATGAAAATGATTGTGAAGTGGATATTGAAGGAGAACTTTTATGTGCTCTAGAAATGAACAAGTATCTTGAAAAAGAGAACTAGGGATTAAAGGTTCAACTTCAACAAGAGAAGGATTCTAAGACTAAGGTACTCTCTGATCTTGCAAAAGTTTCTGTTGAATTTGAAGAAGCAAGAAAATTAATTGTAGATTTAAGAAGTCAAGTTGATGAATCTGACAAATAGATTATAAATCTAAAAACTAAAGTTGTAGAAGCCAAAATAATAATAGATATGACTAAATCTGATCTTGAAGTAAAAAGAATAGAATGTCTAAAGTTAGAGAAAGAAATAGTCTCTTTGAGAAAGGATTTGGAAGAAGCATCTTCAAAATTGCAAAAGAATATTCAATTTGAAAAGAGTATTGACTGTCTAAATGACATGTTGAGCAAGCAAAGGTATTACAGGGATACTACTTGCTTGGGTTATGAGAAAGGAGAATGTTCCAAGACAAGAGATACTCCTAGGAAGAAGATAGACCTGACATTTCACTTTGCTGCACCTGAGGTTGAATCTAAGGAGAAAGCTAAAGTTAGTGTTGCTGATAACAAATCTTCAAGATTTCCACCTATCAGGTATAATTACTCACAATTCCATGGTTATTGCTATGCATGTTATGTTTATGGTCATAGGGTCAAAGATTGTAAAAGAAATGATTTTGGGTAGAATAAAGAGAAAAGTTTTTATGGCTGGTCAAATCAAAACTACAATTATGCTTGTAATAAAGTTTGCCATTTTGCAAGAAACTGTTGGATACATGCAACGTATGACTCTCTTAGATTACCTAGAAGAAATTATTCTTCTCTTGATCAAAACGACAATATTTTGTGTTATAGATGTAATATGTTTGGGCACAAAGCACAATGGTGTAGAGGAAGGATAAAACCAACTGGTGGCTACATGTTCAAGCAAAAGCAAGTGAATGCCTTGGGCAAGGAAAACAAATATCCTATACTAGTTTGGAGAAGAAAGCAAAATCAGGAAAAGGAAAGGTCTAAGCTTGTGCATACTACACAAGAGATATCCATGAGGTCATAAAGAATAGGATGAATCAAGGGGGAGTTGATTTGTAATGTATCTTTCAAACCCCTTAAACAATCAACAATAGAGGTTGTCATGAGATTGATGTGTTTGGTCTAGATTTGATTGATAACAGTGACTTATAAATCACTTGGTCAAGTTGTATGATTTCCTTTGGCAATGGCTTCAGTATGTTCTTCTTGAGATCTTTGAATAATATATAGTTAGGAATGATAGTGACTATGTTTGGTGTTCTACTCACAGTCCACTGATGCTATGGTATGATATCTTGAGTAGTGAGGACAGTACTATGATAGTAGTAAACATACAATTGATTTGGTTGTTTGCATCTCAGTGCAGTCCTTGATATGGAGTTGATTCTTTGAAGGAGAGTTACTTCAAAGATTTCATTATGTCAAAGTTGATTCTAATAAGTTGATTTCATCCTTTATCAAGTTTCATGCAATCACTGCCTTCATAGGAGTTCTTTTGTCAGATGTTTTGAGTCAGGTGCTTCATCTGTCATTTGGATTTTGATAATGAAACAAGGTGCTTTAGTGGATGACATAGTGTTTTCATAGTATCTTCATAATTGATATGTTAGTTGAGTTGGCAAAGGTATATCAGTGTGATATGATTAGTAATGAGCAGCATGTCTTTGAGATCATGTATTGTCAAGAGTTGAGTTGCACTAAAAGTCATTCTTTCCTTCTTAGAATTATCTTTACTTCATGTTGAAAAGGTGTGTTGTCGTTTGATCAGATTTTTATGCTTGCACTTCTCTTAACTCTAATATCTAACAAGAATTATATGAATCTTCTACAAAGGTAAGACTGATGTTCATCAGGATATTCTATGTGGTGCTCATGCAAGGACATGATGGCACAATGATCTTGATGTTTTGAACAAGTTATACAGTGCCTTATGTTACAATGATTCTAATTTGATATTTTCAGTTGATTAAGTTTGATGTACTTCATGATATTGGACAAGCAATTATCAAGACATAAGGTTATAAGATGGAGTTGTTGTCATATCTTGGTTATCTTTAATCATCATGTTTTTGTGCTTCAGGATGGGTTTGTTATACTCTTCAAAATAGCTAAAGAGTTACTCTTCATGCTTGAGTAATAGTGATGTTCTGCTATCTTTTGGTTTTGGTCAACAATGTTGTTTGAGGTTTAGTATGGTCTTTGATCCTTGATACAATGATTTGATGTTCTATTATACAGTGATCTTTTTCAGATGTTTTCTTAGCTTTTTACTATGTTTCTTGATGCTATACTGTGGTCTATAGTGGTTTCTGATGTTGTGAATAGTTGACATGCATTTGATACAGTTGAATAGTGCTTTCTGATGCCATTCATTTCAGTTTATGATGCAGTTCAGATGCTTTAGTTGTTGTATGGTTTTACTCACTCTGTGTATTCTTTCCTGATTACAGGTTATATAGTGCTTTTGACAATTGTTAGTAACAGTGTTTTTATGTTATTTGCTCATATTTGTCAGTTGATGGGCTCAATACTATTGTTGAGGTTTCTCTTGTATGTTGACAATGATATATACAACTATTCTCTTGATGTTTCTTGATGCTTATTGATCTCAATGTACTTGATAGTAGACCTTTGTAGAAGATGACAACAGAGGGTTTTATGAAGTGAGTTGGTGCAGGTTGTTTGGCAAGATAAAGTGTTAGTTGGCAATACAATCATGAATTTAGTGTTTACATATCTGTTATTTGCTTTCTTCCAAGATGGTGCCAGTATTTCTTGATTATAGTATTTATATTGTCTAATAAGTGTATATCAAAGGGTTTCTTGGACAGTTGGTGGTTGATAATATCTATGTTTTTTTTACTCTTTGATGGTCTACTGTTTGTTTCAGGGCAGAGACGACAACTTGCAAAATTCTTCCTCCCTTTGTCTTAGATGCAAAAACGGGGAGAGAGAGTTGTGTTTTTCCATCAAGGACAAAGGGGGAGTTTGTTGCCCTCATAGGTTGTTGTCCTTGATGACAAATACATAAACTCTTAGGTTTTCACATGCAATATGGTAAGTGAACAATGACAGTTGGAGGATGGTTTTTTGGTTGTATCAGGATTATGGATGTTGATCTATGATACCAATTGTGGCCATGTCTTTAATGTCAATAAGGTTCACTCTTATCAAAGGTTACTGTAGTCTTTGTTTCACAAGTTGTCTTATCATGATACCAGGATGTCAAACGCATGGTATAATGTTTCACTTGATCAGTTAGTGTGTTAGACATTGTTTCCTACATTGCAATGGTTTTGATGTTCTTGGCATGATAGCGGGCTCACAATCACATAATGTTTTTCTTGGCAACATGGCTGTGTGATGTTTGGCATTTGCTGAGTCATTTGTTCAATGCAAGGGCAGTTGATTTAATGTGCATGTTAAGTTTTTCAAAAGGCACATTTTTTATGTTTGCATTTATCTTGGACCTTACATAATTTCATTGCATTATTTATCACGGGCAACTCATGATAAAAGTCTTGTTCAAGTCAAAGGTCATGATGTTAGCAAAATGAAAAATGAGAGTATGTTGTGTTTTGGATAGTAAAAGGCATTGTTGATATGGTAGTCGACATCAATATGAGGTAGAATGTTATTGCAAAATGTCAAAAGGCATTGTTTTGGTCATTATGATGTTTTATCACATTTTCAAACTTATGGTTCTCAAACACCAACACAAAGATTAGTGCAAAAAGCAAAGTTATGATGCCGACACATTGTATTGTTATCATTTGCTCTAAATGATTATTAGTTTACAAAATACACAATATTGTTTGAAGGCTGAGCTAGGGTTTGATGAAGCTTGGGGAGATAAGTGGATGGCGGTAGTAAGACATGGTTTCAATCTGGTCATTGTGTGCATAAGTATATTTGAAGAATCTTGGCTTTCAACCTAGCAATGGTCGACTTAGGGCATGGAATGTCTTATTTTTGTGATGGTACAACGATTACAAAATATGGTCTTCAGCATTTGACTTCACCAGGTGATATTGTTCCTTTGCGTTTGTATTTGAAGAATAATAGTTCTTTTCTCAAGTTTCTTGATTAAGGGTATGAGATTTCTTGATTGGAACAGTCTTAAAAGAAAATCTTTCTCTACTGGTCTAAAACTTGAAGATTCTTGACCCGAGAGGGCTCACTTTG
The DNA here is from genome assembly GCA_027924645.1 of Cunninghamia lanceolata. NCBI lineage: Eukaryota > Viridiplantae > Streptophyta > Pinopsida > Cupressales > Cupressaceae > Cunninghamia > Cunninghamia lanceolata. The sequence goes on along the minus strand of BSBN01000193.1, from coordinate 16,499,123 downwards.
TCATACACTTTCATATTCGTATCTTCTGGTGTTTAGTGGTTACAATACTATGATTTTTGGTTGTAAGGTATTATGTAACCAAAACAAAACTATGGCTTCTTCTGTTGTATGACACAAACATTTGAGGGTTTACATTTTTCTATTGATTGAAAATAGTTAGGAGATATGAACTGTGAATATTCTATTATGTAACTTCTTTACTTAGTTGTAGACATCAACAGCTAAAATGAGGGTTTGCAAACTTGTGATGAACCTGTGGTTAGGGTTTGAAGGATATAGGGTTTCTTGCTCAAATATTGAGGATAGTTTGATCATTCTCTGTGGTTAAAAGCATTCTTTATTTCATCAAACAGTTTGAACATTATCACTATGGTTAAAGAGTTATTAAAAGATTCAAACTGTGGTTAAAGATTCATTACTGTAAAAGATTCAAAGACATTGTAACATGTTCTACATGGGTCTATTCGACCACATTCCTTTGATAGTTTCTACTATAGTTGAAAATTGTATGAGATAGTTGAAGAAGTTTAGTTACATACTGTTCAGGGTAAAATTGGATTTTATTAATCTTTTGTTGTTTAGATGTTAAAACCCTCCTTTCCACTAAACATTGAAGGATCTAGGGTCAAGTGGTGAGCACTATCATACCCTAGATCACTTACAAATGAAGCGAAACTTAGATTAGGGAATTAATTATCAATTTTTCCTTCTATGTCCAATTGACCATTAAAACCCTAATTATGCAAATATGACAACAAATTGACGAATAATGGAAAAAGCTCTTGTAAACGGGAGTAAAATACCAAATCACAGAATACCTGTTTTCGAGGTTCTGAGGCGGAATAGTCAGGGACTAAGGTGCGGGCACCCAAGTCCAAGGCACCTACTTTTTCAGGGAATCTGGACCTCCTTCTGACACTGATCAGCCCTGTAACTTCTACTTCTTGAGATCTATCTACGGAGGACACTAGTGCGAGCTCCTAAGTCCCGGAAGTGCTCTTGTGTCTGACTTTTCTTCAGATCCTGAATCCTTGATGCCTGCCAAGCCTACCTGCAACTCCACTTTTTCCAAATACGACACCTATAACTTGCAATCATAAGACTTGGTTTGGGGGTTGTGGTGTTTAGAGGCTTGCCTTAGTCAAGCCCCAGAGGACACTGAAGCCTCCAAACACTATTGTCAGACAAAGAGTGCATGCCCTTGTGAGGCAGAGGCAAAAACCAAAGGAATCAATGATAAAAACATAATGATATGTCACCTTGTAGTGAAGCTCTCATGGAGGAAGATGCTTTTCATGCCATGAGGAGATTGATGCTCAAATCTACAAATATCAACACATAAAACATACAAGTCTTCTCTTGCAACACAATAGAAAGCCTTAAATCACCTTGAGAACACTTGAACATCACAATTGCCATCTAGTTTACAAATGAATGCCTACATATGCTTATATATGCACCTACAAGCATTCCCGCCAAGATTTTAAAAATCAAACTTTACCATGTCGGCAAAAGAACCAACTAACGGTCATAAACCAACACCCGAAAATTGAGGCTACCCCAAAATAGGGCAGGACTAGGGCATGGGCGCCCAAGTCCTCCCACCTATTTTGGGTAGGGTATAGCTCAAGGGGTCCTCTTATGTCCAATTTGCCATGGAACCCAAGTCTCATTCCATCAGGATGCCAAAATATGAACTAAAATGTCCTAAATACATGCTAAAGACCCGGGAGCTAAACCTTATGAGGGAAAAGCCCCCAAGGGGACATTTTCTAACGTTACATTTAGCCCCCACTTTAATGTATGTATAAATGCAAGGCCAATACGTGCATTAAAGTAGGTCACAAACACAACAAACACACCAAGCACGGAGAAGACACACCAATCACATAGAAAACAGTAACAAGCATGCAAAACATGGAGAAGATAGTTGCAGTCACGCAGAACACGGAGCAGACAATTAATGCATACAAGACACATTAATGCATGGAAGACAGAAATGATATCTTTTCTTTTTGTTTTCTCATATATATGAAATGCAAATGTAAGTACTAGAAAGTAAACATACATCGCATAATATAGGATGCACTACCCTAGGGCGCAGGTCTCTATATATATGAGGCAACACACACGCAAGAGACACAAAACCTCCCAAAAATACAGGAAGCACTACATGAGGGCGTTGGTCTCTGCATATGGGGCAACAAATACACCACACAAAACAAGCACACCAAAACACACACACTTGAAGACACGGAGAAAACACGGCAGACAAGCGATGGAGTGTACCTATTCCTAGGTCTAACACCATCTCAGGCACATTATAGGCACACACTGACAATTGCACTTCACTACAAAAATCGCTGAAGGCATGCTTAAGGGTTTAGTCACAAAACTGCTCCCCGCCTCCGTAGAGGACTTTTAAAAATGACAAGATGATGCAATCTACTCCGAGAAATACACCATTGCCGCCTCCATAGAGGGCTTAAGAAAAAGGATATGCTCGATGTCCCGCCTCCATAGAGGGCTTACATGATTCATTGATTGATTGCAAACAAGCTCAAGATGCATGATGCACTACCTTGGGGCACAAATCTTTGCATATGAGGTCAAACACATTACTAACATCTATAACAGACAACTTACCTTATATATGCCCCCACCTTAAGGTGGTTGATATCAGTTATTGATATCAAGTACGTTAAGGTAGGAAGAAAACACACAAGGGAACATTGACTTTCACAAAGCCCATGCCCTCCGAAGGTGACATGTACTTTACGATCGTCAAATGTTCCCACAAACACATCCCTACAAGAAACATGTTAGTGTCTACAAAATCATGATAAACAACAACATCAATGCATATAATTAACCACACAAAGAGCCAAGGTTATACAACAAATCTAGAGTTCAAGGATAACCGTGAGGCTATATCACAAAGCTCTCCGAATCAAGTATCGCCAAGGCTATATTCAAAGACAAACAAAGGTGCATAGAGTAGCAGTATTGTTAAGGTTTGTAAATGCGATAGAAACATCATAGAATTCACTATGCAGAAAGCAAGAGTGCTTCCACTAGCCAAGTGTCAGATAAAATATACAACCCCATCATCATATTAGGAACTAAGTCCAATTTTTGATTGCTCTCAAAAGGGACACTAGGTTCGCATCAGTATAACTATTTGTCATCATCCGCCCGCTAGATGGAAACATTAGAGGAAGGGAAACAATAAATAAGAGAGGAGAAACAAGTGTCTTAGGGAAAGTCACATAAGAGGGTGCCCCCAAGTCACCAACCACAACGCTATGTCTGTAAGACCCAACACACAACAATGAAATCAAAGAGAGAGGCAATATAGAAGAATGATGATACAAATAGAAGAAGGTCACAATAGAGGCGGTCTCCTGGTATCCCGAACGTTAAGGGAGAATCTGAGGTCATCCTAGGAGGCCTAAACAACACATAACACATCACGGGGGAAGCACATCACGAGAGAAATAAAGGGTTAGAGATACTTACCTGTAAGGCCCCTTTCAGGATAGAAGTCGTCTATAAGCAAATCATCGTCGTCATCTTCCCACTCCCTAATGTTGGAGGATAGTGGGACATACAATACCATAGCCAAATTCATATCTTGGTAAGGTAAATGCAAGAAGTTGTGTCCACTTAAGTTGAAAGTTTCAGAGTTAGAAAAAAATCCGAAATCGGGTAACTAAAAATGGGATCTCGTTTCTATAAAACGGGATCCCGTTTTGGGTCGGGATCCCGAGCCTAAAATCCAAAACGGGATCCTGTTCCTTAGCGGGATCCCGAACCTAGAACCAAAAAATGGGATCCCATTTTGAAAAAGTATTAGATTTAAAAAAAATGGCAGAGACCCCATTTTTCCCAGCGACAGGTGACAGCTGAGAACGGGATCCCGAGTTGAGTCACCATCAAAATAGCAGGTAAGTGGATTTTTCCACTTCTACAATTTAGCAATGAATCTTTTGAAGTTTCCCTTGTTTTTTTGGTGTAAAATACAATCAAAATTTAAATTGTAAACTGTTATTTAGGGTTTCTGTTTATGAAATCAATAGCTATTTTTTGACATTTTAGTTGTAAAATACAATTGAAATTTTGAAAGACTATATCATATAAAAGGATAGAATTTGAACAAACTGTCAAAATTTTGTTTAAATTTGAGAATTGAATAGCTGTATTTAGACATTTTAGTTGTAAAATACAATTAAAAATTTAAAAATACTGTATCATATGAAAGGAGAGATTTTGAACAAACAGTCAAAATTTGATTTCAATTTGAGTGTTGACTAGCTATATTTAGACATTTTAGTTGTAAAATACAATTGAAATTTTGAAACGACTGTATCATATGAAAGGAGAGATTTTGAACAAACTGTCAAAAATTATATAGCATTGGCATGATATATATATTTGGTTTTTATAAAATTTACTTATATCAATGTATGTCATTGTATTTTAAAGGCATTATTGAATAGGTAACTGTCATGTAAAAAAGTTACAACAAACCATAATAAAACCTTTAGAGACAACCAACTAATCAAGAATTGAGAAGATTTTATAGTTTTTGTGATAGCCAACTAATCAAGAATGAAATCAAGCCAACAAATGTAACTTTAGAGACACCTGTAGCTGTCCTCACTAGCTAGGTTATGCCCCTGGGATGAACATCGTGATGTTAATTGTGATACGAGCCTAACCTCATTGGTAATGCTTCCCCTAATCTTAATGACATTGATGTAGACCCCACTCATCATCCTTACGAAGATCTTGCCACCACTAACCTCTTTCATGATAGGTCACTATCCTCACCATCTCCTTAGACCTATAATACCTTGAGCTTATCGATTGGGACCAACATGGCCCTTTATGATTTGATGTTTTCCAAAATGATGAAGCCATCATGAAACTTATGAAGTGTCAAGACCACATCCCATTGTAATCATAAGAAATACTTTTCCACCATACTTAACACCTATGCTTATTTTGGAGAGAAAGAAGAACCCTTTAGTCCTAAGGCACCCTAGTAGGCAGAATAGTAAAAAGATATAAGAAGAAACTTGTGATTGATTAAAATGATACAATAAAAATGGACACTTCCCAAGAGCTCCTCAATGACAAACTTCACCTTCCATTAGATACCACTCAGATACAAGATGACTCCCCTCTCCTTGTTGAGGATGCTATAGACATCAACCTATGAATAGAAGAGGACCCTAAACTCTCTAAGATAGTAGCTCCACTGGACCTTGACATCAAAGAAGGCATAACCATCACCCTTAAAAGATTACGCTGATTTCTTCATGTGGTATTATGGTGATATGCCTTGAGACTCTATCTTTAAAGTCATGCATCATCTTGTGGTTCACCTCAATGCCAAACCTATTCAATAAAAGCTACGCAAAATGCACCCCCAAGTAGCCCTCTTGGTCAAAGAAGAATTTTATAAACTCTTGGATGTGGGGTTCATTCAGACTATTACTTTACCTAAATGGGTCTCTAATGTGGTCTTAGTTAGCAAGAAAACTAAGGGAATTCATGTTTGCACTAACTTATGAGACATCAAAAAAGGATACCCTAAAGATAACTTTTCTCTACCAAACATTGATATGATCGTGGATCTCATAGCCATATATATAAAATGTTATCATTAATCTAGATATAATATCCCTTGAAACATTTGAGTTAGACATGGAGACACCTAGATTATGGAGAGGTCTATGTAAGAAAACACCTCCTATAGACTCAACACAAACTTATCCCTCAACCCTCTAAATTGTGACTTACATCATTTGATTACCCTAGAACACACTATAGACAACTCTATACAAATTTGGCAAAAGATATTTTCTCCTAATAGAAACTTGTATATGTAGAAGTATCTACTACTACATTAGATTTGATATACTTCTTAAAAGGAAAGAGTTGGGACTAACAACTAAATAGAAAATAATAATTTTGCAAATAGGAAATAGGAAACAAAATTGAGCTAGAACCATCTTGACTAATTTATCTTTTTCTAGCTAGATTGAATCCCTACAATCACGAGTTAAAAATAAAGCATCAAATTCTTCATTAAATTTAAATCACAAATCATCAGAATATATTCATCTTCATACTCAGATTAGTCAGGTAGGAAACTAGTAACTTCAATCCTATCTCCATTATCAAATTTGGTTGCCATAGGCAACTTCACCAAATTTAGGTTTTCAGATCATGTGGCATGCACAAGATATCCACCTTAAGGTAGTTCTCCAAGTCTAGTTATAGTCTTGCAGATGTTCATTATGATTCTACCTAGGTGGTATGATAGTCCATTGGTTTCTAGATGACATCATTCAATAGCATAGATGCATCTGAACATTCACCCTTCATTGATATATATTGATAGTAAAATAGAGTTTTAAATTGTTCTTAAGGTTTGGGACAATCATAGTGTTAAGATAGTGCAAATTTTAAGACTATTTAGACTAATTAAATGGGCTTAGTCTCAAGCTAAATAACACACATAAGAGTTGGGACTAACAACTAAATAGAAAACAATAATTTTGCAAATACGTATGAATAGGAAACAAAATCAAGCTAGAACCATCAACTAATATCTTTTTCTAGCTAGATTGAATCCCTACAATCATAAGTTAATCAAAGCATAAAACTCTTCATTAAATTTAAATCACAAATCATCATAATATATTCATCTTCATACTCAGATTAGTCCTAGGCAACTAGTAGTCAATCCTAGATCTCCATTATCAAACTTGGTTGCCATAGCCTGCAACTTCACCAAATTTAGGTTTTCAGATCATGTGGCATGCACAAGATATCCACCTCAAGGTAGTTTTCCAAGTCTAGTTATAGTCTCAAGCAGATGTTCATTATGATTCTACCTAGATGGTATGATAGTCCACTGGTTTCTATGACATCATTCAATAGCATAGATGCATCTGTTCTAATTCATTTCTTTTGTCCAAAATGGTTGTGACAATAAAAAAGAAGCTTATTGAACTCATAATCAATAGGAAACCCCCGGTCATAATAGGAGGTCTTGAATTTGGTACCAATGATTGTGAGTTCCTTGTAGAATATGATGAACCTTTTGAACAAGAGAACCTTGTAGACCATGATGCATATCTTGATTTAAACTTGAACATTATCGTCATGTGAATGCTTTTAGCCATCCTACAACCTCCTATCACCCTTCATCCTCTTATAGGGCTATGCCACACAACCTCTCCAAGTTGACCATGCCAAACCCAAAGTCACAATCCTAAGAGGTCCCTAATTTCCTCCCAATGATCATGAGAACCTTGTAGATCATGATGCATCTATTTTGAACAAGACTATCAAGTTCCTTCGCAACAAGAACATGCAAGTCCAAGTTACCCTTTTCACCAAGATCAAGTGTCCTTAAGTCCTTATGTTACCTTTGACAAGGGGAACACCACTCTAGATTATGCATCTTATGGGTATCCTTCATCATCATCCAATCGAATGCCTATCCAAGAGCCTACTAGTCCTATCCCAACACCACCATGTAATCCTAATCCTAATTCATTGGTCCATCCACCTTCTAATCCATCAATCCCTTCATTACCCTCACCACCATCTAATCGTCCAACTTCACATCCTAAATTTAAATCACCTCTCTTAAATGACCTCTATAGATGTACTATGAACTATATTACAAAGAGAAACCTATATGCCATCCCTCTCTATTAAGTTTGATCACTCCCAATCCTAATCCATTTCCTCCTATTATCCATCCACCTAATCCTAGACATTCACCCTTCGTTGATATATATTGATAGTAAAATAGAGTTTTAAATTGTTCTTAAGGTTTGGGACAATCATCTAGTGTTAAGATCTAGTGCAAATTAAGACTATTTAGACTTTAAATTAAATGGGCTTAGTCTGAAGCTAAATAACACACATAAGAGTCAAGTGACTAACAACTAAATAGAAAACAACAATTGCAAATAGGAAATAGGAAACAAAATCAAGCTAGTTCACCATCAACTAATATCTTTTTTCTAGCTAGATCATCCCTAGAATCACAAGTTAAACAAAGCATCCTAACCTTCTTACCTCATCATCTATCTTTTAAAAGTGGAAGATTTAATCATTACCACATGGTTATATGTCTCTTTGATTATCTAGATAATGCAATTGAATCTCTAGAGGAGTCTTACAGATCTTAACAACAATTTCATTGTCCCTTTGTAGTTCATTGTCCCTCATGACAAGTCTGTTATTGGTTTAAGGCTATCTTAAAGGTCCATATACCAATCTAGGAATTTAATAACAATTAATGTTCAGTCCTTAATGGTCATGACAACATTAGACAAGATACTAAAGTTCACATTCAATGATTTCCTCTTTCCTATCAAATGGTAAGGATTCACTCAAATTTTCACATACTCTTGAACACATATCCAATTTATGAATTCATGATTGATCCTTGATGCTCAAACCAATGCAAGCATGACTATTGTTTGTTGACCAAGCTTATTAGTCATATTTAGTTAGAGAAATTCATCCAAAACCATTACAAACTATTTGTAGCTTTGCCATAGGAAATCTTGGATCTCCTAGAATGAGTACTTAACATCAAACCAATAGCCAACTCCATAGAAAAATTAACAAAATTGAAACCTTGTACCTAACATATGATAACAAACCTTGAGAACAAATTTGAATTATGGTAGTCCTAATAGCCCTACTATTAAATTGATCTATATATAGTATTAAATTGATCTTTCTTGTCTCCCTCACTATAAGAATCAAAATTTAGCTCTTGAATGAAAATCCCTTGATTTTAATTTGAAAATTGCATCTAGTTCACTATATAATAGCTCTCTTACATTTTGAAATTTGTACATGCATGCATGTATCTGTATGTTTAATTTAAATTTATTTCAAGTGTAATTTCTTGAAACATACATATAATTTATAATTTTTGAACATGTACATTATATGTTTATTTATAATATATATATATATATTCTTGATTTAATTTTAAATTTGTACTCAAGTTTGTATGTTTATATGCAGGTTCATATATGTTTTTATATATATCATGAATCTGGATGATATTCACTTTGATGTTGAGGACTTCCTCAATGCACAAGATGATCTAGCCCCACCCCCACCCCCAGCGCCAGATGCCCCACCTCCAGATGCTCCAGTGCCAGATGCCCCACCTTTAGATGCCCTAGCTCCAACCCCACCTCCACCCCCACCTGGAACTGACCAGGGTCGCTTGCGAGCCATAATTAATGAAAATGTGGATTCCATACAAGGAAAATTGAATTCCATTCACAATGAACAATTCATGCCACCTCATGTGGTACGTTTTGCATCTTTGATGCAAAACATTGTAGATTCTGTGAGTTCTATTGACTCAGACTTTGATGGATTTCAGAAATGGAGAGAGGAGAGGTGCCAATTTTATGCTGATGGCCTCTCCTATAAGACTATTTTGGATATTAAAATCACAAAAGCTCAATTAGCGCAATATTTTAGACATCCCATTACAAATGAACCTATTCCTACAAATAAGAAAAGAATATCAATCAGGTGGTGTAGGCATGAAGGAATATCTACCAATTTTTGGGACAGATGGTGGATGGTGTTTGATTATCCACCTCATGCTAATTGTGAGGTTCCTTTATATTTTTTGAGAAAATTATATGCAGAGTTTGTTCTGAATAAAAAACCCAACTACTTTAATTTTAGATCATTCCAGGGTATTGGTGGTGGCATGCCACAACAGAGGTTGGGGGCACGGGTTGATCCCCAACAACCCGTGCCTGTTCAACCTCTTATTGACCCTCCTATTGCTGCCATTCCTTTGCCCTTATAGCATCGTACAGTGGTATCCACACTAGGGACATTGAGTGCACTCTTAGGTAGCCTACATGAGTAGACTTCTATGATAGTAGCTCGGGTTAGAGACCATGGAGGAGTTGATGATGGAAGTGGTCCTAGTACCACTCCACATGTGTCGATGCATCATACATGCACGAGTTGCAATCAATTGTGTTATGGACCTTATCAGCCAACTGCACCCACTTCAGCTACACATGCATCATCTAATAATGTGGATGAATAATTTGTTGATTATCTATTTGCTGAGGATCATCCCACTGATCATTCGACACAGGTATATATAGGTTATGTACACATTGAATTTATAACAATTTTTTAAGCACATGTTTTTAATCAAAATATAGATCAATTAAATTGTAATATTTTAACAATCGAATTGTTTGGTGTAGATGATGGCAACAGGGACCATTGATTGAATTAATTTTTCATCGACACCTGTTCATCTCAGGCACCCATTTGGGTTACATTTTGAATGATTTATATTTTAAATATTAATTTTATTTACTTGATTTTAATTTGTAATTCAGTCTTGAATGTGTGTACATTAAATATTTATAAACTGGTTCAGGGTTCTTCCACATTGAATCCTCCATCTCAGGGTGTCTTGAGTGCTCCTCCATCATTGGGCATCTCACATAACACTTTTACAGTATGTATATTGTTTTAAAAAACTATATATACTTAGAGTTTTCTATTTTGATATATCATTGTATTTGAAAACGTGCATGTACTATTTAATATATATTAAAAATATGTCTATGCAGGTTGACACAACAATGAGGATGGGCATTGCAGCACACTTGGATAATCCAAGTTTATATTAGGAGTCGACTGCATTTCAGGTTGTTCAAAAATATATAACATGTACACAAGTCAATTATATATATGTTTTAAAACCTAATTTGTACACACATGTGCTAACTTATAAATGACCTTGTAGGAGCTTGTTAGTGACACGTTTTATCAACACACAACACATGCAGAGCAGGAGGACATAGGAGATGGGCAGTCTGATACGGTATAATTTAAAATTTAGATTATATTTAAAGTCAATTAAATTAAATTTCTTGATAGATATATATGTTGACATGTGTTCAAAATTCTTTTTCTTTTATAGCTTGAGACATGTCATGTAGCTAAGCCTATAGAGACAGGTTATGGAATAGAGGATGCACAACAAGTTCCTCTTACGGTATAATAATTTAAATATGATATAAATCATAAATTAAATTGAATTAAATCATTTTTAAAATCGTCTTACATCTAATTTCAACTTGAACTTTCTCTTGTATTAAACAGATTGATTCAGAGCATGTAGAGATAGGTCCAGGTGCACCAGAGCATGCCTCTCAGCCTCACACGGTAATTTAATTTTATGATAAAAAATTATAAATTTAAAAATTGTCATTAAATCATTTTTAATCATCTTACATCTGATTTCATCTAAATCTTTCTCTTCTACAGAGTGATTCAGGTCATCTGAGTAGTTCGCATGGTGTGAAGAGGACTCTTGATTATAGAGATAGTATGTGATAGGTTATTGAACACGGGCTACATAATTTGACTATTTCATGGACTATGTTATATACTGTTTGTCATGGACTTTATATATATATTGTTGAACATGGACTTTATATTTTGAATGTATGGGACTTTGTATATTTTTTGAACATGGAGCTGGAGTTTATACAGTTGACCTGACCTTCCTCTATTTGTTCTTGTGTGGGTTATTTGGATAAACAATTGAATACAAAAATAAGAAACCTTATTGATCATCATCTATGGCATCTTCTTGCTTAATATGACATACTTCTGTAACATTAGTCCATCTTCCATTGAAACAATCCTTTCTTGATCTCAAAGAATTTGAGCAAAGTAGGCATTGTTTTCTTCTTGTGGATATTGTTGTTTTATTTAAATAGTTTATAATTATGGATTTTTTAAGGTTATATATTTGTAATCTTCCCCTTGTGACTTTATATAAATGAAGTTGTAAATGACTTTATATATTTGTACTTTTTTGTTTGGTTGAAAAGTATTTCATTTTAACAAATTTATAAAAAACCACTTGAAAAAACATGTTTTGAACCTGTCTTATTTGATTTGAATCCTAGGAGGATTAGAGGATGTCCAAACTTGTAATTTAGTGTGTTATGTTATAGAATTTGTAGTTCATATCCATAAAAAACTCTAGATTAGTATGCAAATACACATTCAAGATGAGCATAAGACTTTTGTAATATAATTGTATTGGATGAAAGAAGAATTGTATAGTGTTATACATGCCACAATTTAATGGTATGAACTTCTCTATCTATACATTATATAAACCCTATAAAGTACAATAGAATAGAGCATATAAACCCTAACAAGATATCCAAATATGATAAACTAATTAGAAATTATTGATCTAAAAAACCCTAATGAAAGAGAAACCCTAAGGGGGAACCTTAAGTCATGTAAGCAATGTTAGGTTCACTAATAAATGTAAATAAATAAATGATTTATGTATAAATTATCTAGGCTAATTAATCTAATGCAAATAATTGAGCATTATTAAACCAGATAAAATCTAGAGTCAGGTTGATAAATTGATAGTAATGTTCAGTTTTAGACATTCATTAATAATTTCATACATGAATACATACAAGTCCTACCAAGGAATTTTAACAATTTCAAACATGGTAAAGATTTAACATCTTAGACTAGATACTAATCTAGAATACTTTAAGTTTAATCCCAATCTAATAGATTTTATAAGAAAATTGCAAAATAAAGGTGAGAAGGAGAAGCTACACTCTTCAATTGCTTTGTCTTGGTAAGATTTATTAGTGGAGCTTTGGCTACCCTTGTGCCCCATTTCTTGATATCCTTCACTAGGGCTTCTAAGATTTGTCAGGTTTTTTCTTCACTCTAGAAAATATCAACAAATTAACACATCAATATTTGAAAATTTTCTAATACAAAAAAAAAAATAGAGAGTTCTATAAATCATGAGATAAATCACTTGGGTTATTCATCATGATGTGAAAATAGTGACGGAAAACAACCACAAATTCTAAAATTCTATAAGTGCACATGAATGCTAATAGAAGATGGTAGAGGATTGTTGGCTATTTATGAGCACCCAAAAAGGTTGCCATGTGTTGATGTGTACTAGCATGTCTTGCTTTCACATATGGGCTTTACTAAACAAGTTTTCTAATTATGGCTAATCATAATAATTTTTGATTGTTAATATTTTCTTAACAATATCTTACTATTTTATGGAACTAACTAAATAGTATCGACCTAAGCCCACACTCATATATCACATCATCTAAATAGTAAAAGGTCATGGCTCATTTAAGAATTTGATACACAAAACAGAACTTGCTCATAACTTTAGTCATAGTGATCTATAAGTTATATTTGTTTAATTTTAAAAAAATCTATTTTTTTTTCTAGTCTAGGATTGTGTAGGAAAATAAACATAGCCTATAGTTATTTAGGTCTAATAGAATGCTTTTTAAATTTTATTAATTAGTTAAAATAAAATAAATGAGTTGAGACTCATAAATGCAAATATAAACAAGAGGCTTAGAATAGCTTATCTCTCTTTGTAGATTTTATATGGTTGATGCTGATTATTTCTTCTAAAATGTGCTTGATAATCAAGATCTAGATTATGCTATTGGATTAGAATTTATTTGACAATCATGGATTTTCTCATTACTTTTTGTTTACATTGGGAAGAGGTCATCACTATAAATCTAAACATCAAAGGCTTTGTCACCACATAGATTATTCCACTACTCCTTTTGACTTATAGAGTTTGTTCACCCATGTTTGTACCTATGTATGAAAACTTGATGGTGTTGAAAAGTACCTTAAATAGAAGTATGTTATAAAAAGATGAAACACCATTTAACTTCCTTAATAGTAGTCAAGCTTCATGGCCAATGTATATAGTTTGAAAACATGCATGTTGATGTAACTATGTCTAATTGGTGAGAATGATCTTGTTTTATATTGTCCTTCAATTTGAATCTTTGAGTAGACAAATCTAATCAAAGCCATTCTTACTTAGCAATTGAAAGCAATTAAGGACCAATACTAATCAATTACATCATTCTAGATATATGATGTATATTATTAGACTTGATGAAGGTATATTAGGTGATATCCATGTAGTTTTGAGTCCCTCTCTTAGATGTAGTGACATATGTTAATTTCATATCATTGCTAACATAGAGAGGACATATACATGCATGATTCACATCATGGACATATACATGCATGATTTATGATGTCTTAAGGGGACGTCTTAAGTTCTCAAAATTTGGTGAAGTTGCCCAAAGCAACCAAATTTAACAATATAATAAAATCAAATTTAAAGTAAATTCAAAGTAGAAAAATATGTGCATTTAACAAATAAAATATATAGAATAATAATTTTGATATATAAAAGTGTAGAGTATAAAATTGTGTACATACACATGTATTCAAATTTGTGTACAAAATGTGTAATAATGTAATTGTGTATGTACATATATGCCAACTCAAAATAATGTTTACAAAACTTGTGGGGAATGTAGCAGGTCTTCACGCCACTTGATATAAAAATAATACAAGCAATTTATCAATATATCATCAAAACATGTATTTTAATAATTTATATAAAACTATATAGATATACACAATTTGTACCTGTATTTACAAGTGCCTCTCAAGTTTTTGTTTCAAAGTATGTGATGAATTTGTGATGATGGCCTAAGGATATAAAAGGACAATTTAAATCAATTTCAACTAATAACGCACAAGAAATATCAAAACATGTATTTAAAAGAACAATATAAATCTATTTAACTATATTTACTTGTATTTACTTATTCCATTGTACCATCTCCATCCTCTCTTTTTTCCAACACATCAATGATTGTCTCATGGTCTTCCATAGAAATTATCCATAGCTCTTTATTTGTAGGTTTTCCATGATACCTCTCCAGTTTTATGTGTTGCCAACACCAAATGTGAGTAGTGTATAATCTTCTTATGTGTTTCATAATCTTCGAATGCAGGCAAACCATTCTTCCTTATTAGGTATTTCTGTAGCCAAGTGCCAACAACCACCACTGAACCTATTGGATAATGATAGCCATCATCAAAGAAATTCTTAAAATTTGCTTAAGGGGATCAAAGACTTGTTATCAAAATTTGCTTAAGGGGATGTCTTAAGGGGATCACCAAACCTGTTGGATAAGGAAAGCCAACATCATCTTCTCAAGGTACTGTTAACTTATGTTTAGTCTCCACACAACGAGCCAACCAATATTCTATTTCCTCTTCATTCTTCTTTGGTGCAACAACAACATACACATGTCCTACAAACAAATTTTGATTCAATAACTTGCACATGTCCATAAAATTTGACCAATCAACATAAATAAATAAAAGCACTACAAATTAGTAATGAAGTGAAATAAAATGAAATAATTTGAATTAAATTACCTTCTTGTACAAGGTCTAAAACACGGTCATAATCGTCTGATGCAAACAGTTGATCATTGTCTTCAATTATTGTTTCATTTTGATCATGTGCTTGTGCAAGTGTCAATGGTCTTTGCTTCCACTCTTCAACCCATTCTATATTCTCACATGCTTCCCAATCTCCTGAAATACAAAACTGAAAAAAACATGAAAGCTCCCTTGTCCAGATAGTCCATGTACTTGCATTCAAACTCCTAAATGAGTGCCATTTAGTAGATCCACTGATTGTCTGACAATCAAGTCTAGGTAGAATATTTTCTTCTTCAACCAACCAAAAGAATCGACAAACTGTAGAGTACTCGCTTGATCCAGGTGTACATAATATTGTATTGCACCAATCTACAATCCCACGTGCATCTTTAAATTTTACTGCATCCTCAAATTTCAATTGTTGTCTAGCAAGAATTTTTTTAACACACGCACCAGCTCCATCATGTTCTCCTTTACCATGTCTAGCTTCAAAAAAATTTCACATATGTCGGACATTATTCTCCTTGTGAACCCTACTTACCCAACAGAACATTCGAGCATTCTTGAACTACCCCGTACAATTATCTGACCATATAAGATGTTCAGTCATCTGGATTCCTCTTTCTCTTAAATTTGTATAAAATATATTGAAACAATATTGAACAAACTTTGATGAGTGTAACCGGTTGTCACTCAAATAGAAATGATACTCCCTCTAAACTTTATCATTCTCTGTGCTATCATCTGCATGTCTATAAACAATATGAACAAACATAGCAACCTGCACTAAATTGTAATATTGTGATTGAATTTCCTCTTGCGGAGCTAAAGTATAGTTTTCCGCAAAATTAACCACTGATAGTATGGTACCAATTGGAAATGTGTTTCTACATTCACGAAATTGTCCATCAAGCCATAGAGCTTGTTGAGAGTGCTTGACATATTTTGGTACAATTTTACTCTTAAATTCTGATATGAATGCATGCACACTAACCTTTTCTGTAATTAAATCACAACGCTTTCCAAAATTTCCATCTTTTAAAGAATATTCAACATTCTTAAATCTTTTAACATCCACTAATTGTTGTCCAAAATCATTTTCAACACTTTCATACATACAAACTCTTAACAAAGAAAGATTGCCACAACTAGTGCATTGTCCAGAAATACATGAACTTAAATAAAATAATTTTTCATTAGATCTTTCACAGAACAAACTTGATATAAACTCTTTTATTGCTTTAGTTGGCATATTAATATCACAATCCCATATAATCATGTTACTATGTAAAGTACAACATATATATTGAAACACATCATAATAATAACGAAATTGAACATGTGTTTTACAACAACAAGATATTCGTTGCTTATTAATCTTTACATACCATGGTTTGCATTTTTCAAAAGATCTTTGACTTATTTTAATATTACCAGGTAACACTAATTCATCACAAAATTTTCTATAAAATTCAGTTTGCGTTGTATCTAATAGGTGTTTTGGATGAGGATCGCGAACTTTGGACCCCACTCTTAATTTTAAAACATCTCTAGCATTAGATGATACCCTAGTATTATCATGCCAATATTTTTCAATCAAAGATCTGATTTCAACATTTAGTTTCATGTCAGATCTTGGGAGTCGACCACTAAAACTTCAACATTGGTTAATTGGATCATTTTCTATACTTTCTCTTCTTTTTGCCGCTCTTACCAATGTTTTAGGATGTATTTTTAGAATTCCACTAATATTTCTTACCATTCTTCTATTCAAAGTTATTTTATTCACTATAGCAGTTGTTATAGCTCGTCTTGCTGCATTCTTATCTTTGGATCGACTATTACTTCCGATAGACTCAATGGCACTAGCAACAATAGACATAGCATGTTTTAGTGATTGATCTTTTCTTCTTGGTTTAACAAAAATGCCTAACATTTTCATTACTTTTCTTATTTTCCACATTCTCATTAATTGCATCATTAGTTGACATTGAAATGATAGTTTTTTACGATAAAAAAATTCCTTGTATAATCTATTGGCATGTGTTCTTATTTGTCTCCAAGAAATTTTACCAGGAAGATTATCCAAAACATCTCTTTCAATTTTGAAAAAAAAAATCTCATTTTCAACATCACATCCTGGATTTTTATTTTCATTTTCAACTTCAAAACGATTTTCATTTTCAACAACAAAACGGTTTTCATTTTCATTTTTAACAAAAGGATTTTCATTTTCATTTTCAACAATAAAATGGTTTTCATTTTCATTTTCAACAAAAGGATTTTCATTTTTATTTTCAACAACAAAATGGTTTTCATTTTCATTTTCAACAACAAAACGGTTTTTATTTTCATTTTCAACAAAAGGATTTTCATTTTCATTTTCAACAACAATTTGTTTCAAATTTTGATCTCTACGAATATTATCAATCTCAACATTGTTATATCCAGCTTGTTTTAAATCTCCTATCAACACTATTTCCATTTCATTCAAAGGTGGATTTAAAGAAGTACCTGGATTTGTGCCTATTGAAACATTCTCTATAGCATTGACAGAGGGATTTGAAGACATACCAGGAGTAGTTTGTATAATCGTATTAGTTTCCACATTCACCTCTTGCAAATTTGCATTGTCTACATCCATGGTCTCCTCAATATTTTTATCTTCAATAGTTGTGGAATTGGATGCTTCAGCATTATTCATTGATTGAATATTTATTCTTCTATCTCTTTGTTTTTTTGCCTCCTCTCTCTTTGCTTCAATTTCTTTAGGGGTTAATACCTTCCTATCTTTCCTCTTATTACGGCTTTGTGATCCCATGATTAAAAATTTATGAAGCATGTACAAATAAATGTCAAAAAATTGAAAGCCTTTCTTCTTTGTTCAAGTCCTTCAAACAAGTACCAATTCAACAAAATTTCACTCAAACAGTGTCTCAGTGATGGCTTCTATCAAAATTCAAACAATATTCCAAGTTGATGGACTTGCAAAAGAAAAAAAGATGGTAGAGAATGCTGCAAATGTCGCTGTCAGCCGTACTGTAGAGCAAGTTGTAGGGCTGACAATCATAGTATAGTCTTATTAAAAAAAATGGACAAATAATAAATGGGATCCCGTTTAAGAAACAGGATCCCGTTTTGTTTTGCATCGGTGGAGTAAGAAATGGGATCCTGTTATTTAAAATTTGAATTTTAAGCTCGGGTTTTGCTTTGTAACCCGGTTCAGAAAATGCTTTGGGGACCCAAACCTGACCTCTGGACCTGGTTTGACCTGCAACTTGAAGGTCCTGTCAATGTCACAACAAAATAGTGACTTTGGGCATATATCTGAAGGTCTATTTTGCAGAATATTTTGACGAAATTAAAACCCATTATAGATGAGATAGTGTAGATTCTAAATATGTATTTTTTTATAATTAGATTAATTTTTCTATTTTTTAATCAATTTCTGATGAAATAGTTCCATAAACTTGAATTATCAGGGTTTTTTAGTATTTTAATAACTTTTTATTAAAATATTTTTTTGTAAAAAAAATTGTAGGAAAACGTACTTTAGACAATTCTTTTCAATTTAAAAAAAAATTCAAAAAATGTTAAGTTTAGGTCATCTTATGCGTGACGTACACGATGATTTTTTAAAAGACCAAAAATGGCCAATAAAAAATTAATAAAATAAAAATATTCAATAAAAAATTACAAAAAAATATGGAAAACATGCTTCAGTGAGTTACAAATATTTTCCCAAAAAGATTTTGAAAAATATGATTATTTAGGTCAAAATATGGATGACGTACACGTACATGGTATAGTAAAAAAAAGTGACTTTTAAACAGTGGTTTTTAGAAACGCCTATTCAAAATCAATTTCTATCATTTGGGTATTGAAAAAAATTACATATTTGGAAATTAGACTCCGAGTACTACATTTCATATTTAGTGATTTTTTCCAAGATTCCATGTTTAAGTGCTTCAAATTTTTAGGTCAAATGTGACAAATTCTAAAAATCAGGGAAAACACTTCCACTTTTTGGCTAATAAGTGGACACAACTTCTTGCACACACCCGGTCATCATGTTGTTCATCGTTAGGATCATCTTTGTTTGGTTGAATGTTAGGATTGATGTTTTCTTGTTGTGAGGCAAGGTTTATGGCATAAGCTTTTCTTCTTTTTCTTCTTTCTCTTGCTTTTCTATTTCGTTGTGTTTTACCACTTATCTCTTTTAAGATAGGGCTATCCTCTTTCATAGGTTGTTGCAGATTAGAAGTTGAAGCGTTGGAATCAAATCTCATTTGTCGTGATGGAACATTTTGTTGTTGACAATAACCTCCCGATCCTTGTAAGGAATTCGGGGGAGGAACCTTAGCATAGGGACCTTGTTCTTTCAGTCTAAAGTTCTCTTCACATGCGGGTTGTTTCTCTTTTGTCATTTCTTGTGTAGGAGGACCAGGTGCTGGATGTAACAATTTTGCTTTGTAATTTCTATAGCTCAAAAATGTAAAGTTTGTTCATAGCTCTAATTTGTCGCTAGTATTTTTGTTGCAAAAGTAATCCAATGTGAAGTGTTGTTGTGTAGTTGAAGGTTTGTATGTATTTCGATGAATGACATGCACTTGTCCATTCAAAGGAAATTTAACACATTTATAAATAGTTGAAGGGACCGCTTTCATAACTTTTAACCAAGGGATTCCAAGTTTTATGTCAAAGGTATTAGAGTCAAGAGTAATATCAAACCATTGTTCAACATGTTTCTCGAATATAGTTATTATTAATGATATCTTACCCAGTGGTTTCTTTAAAGCTCCCGTATGTGTCTTAATCATCAAGCTCGAAGGGCTATAAGGACCTTGTATTAATTGATTCAAAAAGAGGATTTTTTTAGTGGTAACATTAGTTATGCAATTAGGATCAATCAGAGTTCCCTCCACATTATTTACCATGATCTTTATGGTGATGTAAAGAGGTCCTTCAGAATCACCGATTGTTCTATCATGAGGAGTGAAGACAATTTCAGGTTCGGGAGCCTTTATTTTCATGTAAGGTCTAGGAGGGAACCTATTGTTGCCATTGTGATTAGAGGCCATGTTTATATTCTCAAATCAATGCCAAATCAGATTTTGAAAGCTTTTCAAAATTGGTGCAAAAGATAAGAGCACAAATAGCCTAAAAATGCTTGATTTTTTGATATTTTTTCAATGCCAATGACTGAAACAAAAGATGTTGTAAGGATTTCAGTCAAGGGAAGAAAGTTATAAGTCTGATATCAGTCCAAAACAACAAAATTATCCTTCTCAACACACTCTTGATGTGATTTCAAGTTGATGCCAAGTCAAAATATAGTAAAAATATGTCAAAATAGGCACTTTTTTCACCAAAATTCAATGCAAAAGAGCATAACAAAGGGTGTTGTGAGGAAAATGATGATGGATAGAAAATAATATCAGTAATAATAGCCACTTAGTGTCAAAATACCCAGCACAACATGCTTTTAGCGCCACTTAAGGTCAAACCCTAGTGAAAATATAGCAAAAATAGGCTATTTTTCATGGTTTTTCAATTCCAAGACCTAGTAAAGGAGGTGTTGTAATGAATTTTAGGAGGTACAACAGAGACTATCAATAATATCAGTCACCTCAATCCATAAAATTGATCACAACACACTTGGAATGCAAACTAGGTCAAACCTTAGGGCGAAAATAACTAAAATGTGTAGTTTTTCATCGAATTTTCACTACAAGAGCCCGTTAAAAAGGTGTTGTGAATATTTTTATGAGGGGAAGAAAATGATTACCCTAATAACATAAAAATAATGCCAAAATACCTTTCACAACACACCTATGGTGCAAGTTTATAGAATCGATAAGTCCAAATTGAGTGAAAATCGTTGTTTTTGAAGCCCTAGGTTTAAGATCTTGAGAGAAAATGCTATGTGAATGATTTGAAGTCTAATTTTTGATGAAATTGACTGCCTCTCAGATCTAGAAATGATTTTAAAGCCTTAACATGCAAAATGCCTATGCTAATTTAATGAAAATGCATCAAAATTGCTAGTTTTTTGTTAAAATTTTCTATGCAAAAATGCAAATATTTTAAATCTAAATACAAATTCACACTAAAATGAAAAACTATAGCCAAATGAAAATTTGAATGAGCCTCTAAAATTAGTAGAAAAATATGATAAAAGATTTTGCCTACAAACCCTAGATTTTGGAATTACTAGGTTATATAAAATTGTCAAAATTTCCACAAAACCCTAGCAATTAAATGATGAAAATGCAAGGCAAAATTTTGAATTTTTTTTATTTTTATATAGTTTATATAAGACCTAATGCAAAAAATATGAATTAGAAAAATTTAGAAGAATTGATGCAATTTAGTAAGCCAAACAATGCAATTTTTTTTGTATTTTTCCAAATTTTCAATTTTTTTAAATTTTTCTTAATGCAATAAAATGAATGAATGAAATCAATCCAAATCAGAAGACAAACACTCAAAAAGTTGTAATTTAAGTCCAAAAATATGGGTTCACCAAAATGTTTAGGGTAAAATTAGATTTTGTTAATCTTTTGTTGCTTAGATGTTAAAACCCTCCTTTCCACTAAACATTGAAGGATCTACAATCCTTTCCACTAAACATTAAAGGATCTAGAGTTGAGTGGCGAGTACTATCATACCCTAGATCACTTACAAATGAAGGGAAACTTGGATTAGAGAATTAATTATCAAATTTTTCTTCTCCTATGTCCAATTGATCATTAAAGCCCTAATTATGCAAATACGACAACAAATTGACGAATAACAGAAAAAGCTCTTGTAGATGGGAGTAAAATACCAAATCACAAAATACCTATATTTGGGGTTCCGAGGTGGAACAGTCAGGGACTAAGGTATGTTAGTGTGAACAGGGTTACTTTGCTAACTAGCTCTTTCTTATCTTGTTCTCCACCTTAGCTCTTTTCACACTAGGTTAAGATTACTTAGGGACTTTTTCACTTTATCCCACATTGGTTGTGTATAGTCTCTTGGGTGGAATATCATATATATACCCACCTCTTGCTCTCATATGAGCATCCCATTCTATTGTAATGCTTTGCATTCTCTTGAGTTGAATACAATTTATTTAGCTCATATCTGATTTCTATTTTGCTTTCTCTAAATCACTTGTATGCGTGGGTAGAAATCTAACATGGTATCAGAGCAGTTGTGAGTTGTGGGTTAGCATTTTTTTTAAAATCTGAGAGTGTAGAGTTGTTTTTCGAAGCACATGAGTATGCTCTTCTCTTGCATCTTCGGATGATCTGGAGAAACAGAAAAGTGTGGAGAAAACTCTAGTTTCTGGGGGGTTCATATTTTGACTTGCCAGTTGCAAGTTTTTTTAATAGCTTCCTCAAGACTCGTTGAGCTAAAATCTAAAAATTGACTTGCATTTTATTTATTTTGATCAATCTTGCAGGTTGCAGCATGCCTTTGTTTGTCTTAGGTAGCTGATTTAGTCTTTGCATGCCCTTTTTTTGGTGCAAAACATATTTTTTTCAATTAGAGTCACATTTTTTGTAGCTCACAGACAAAAACACCTTCTGGGTTTTGTTCGCAGCACCGAAAAACTATTTGGGTATCTATTAGTTTTTGCATAGAGCTTATATATTTTACAGAAATGACGTCAGAAAGATACAACAAACCCCCTCTCCATTGACATTTTAGAAATTGCAGTTCAACTTCCAAAGGCCGTAACTCGGGCTCCCGACCTCAGATTTGCGAGCTTCTTTTTTTGATTTGGCTAATTTTTCATGCTCTACATGTTGGTACAATTATTTTTTGATTTCAGTGTACAGATTTTTTAGTAATCTCATATTCTCAGACGTGACTTTGCATAGTTCCCATTTTTGGGACTTTCAAAAGTGCATAACTTTTGCACACAGCCTCGGATCGAGGCGATTCTTTTTTTGAAAGTGCATATTTTTTCATGTACTTCGTAGTGGTACTTCTAATTTCAATTGGGTTTGTCCCAAAATTGTAATTTCAATATATGTTCATTTTGTGAGGATTTGTAAAAGTATTGAAGTCAAGTCCACTCAACGTTCTCTTGCTAGTGGCCATTGTAAATGCACTAATATAAAGTGCTAAATCATATTTTCTTGGGTTCATCATGGATATCGGTTATTTCCATCCTTCTGTTGTTAAGTTAACCTCAAAGAACTATTTGTCTTGGAAACAAGGGATAAAGAATCATTGCCTTGAGCAAGATCTATTGCCTTATCTCTTTGGACTCATTCCTGAGCCAAGTGACTATGAACAGAAGAATGCATAGTTTAACAATAATGACATGGTCTATGGACTAATATATATTACTATTTCTGAGGATATTTTACATCACATAGAGCACACTGAGTTCCCTTTCACTGCTTGGACCATCATCCAACAGTTGTATGGAGACTTTGGATCTTCATCTGAGAGTGATGTTTCCTTGGATGACCAGGCTCTGGTGGATGATACTAAGTCTCCTTTTACCCTATCTTATGTGACATACATTGATACCCCATCTTCAGATACAACACTTGTTGCTTCATTAGATTCTAGAGAGGCTTCTTCGAGGGCTTCCAGTGATTCTTTGCAGCAGGATCATATTTGTCTTCTGTATTCACTTCATTGGGACAAATTTCTACCAGACATCTCTTATTTGTTTGTAGAGTCTCACATTTCGGATTTAGATGACACTCTTGAGGACATTCAACTCCTCTTTGATGACAGTCATTTCATCACTGTTATCCCATCTTCCTTGTCTTTGGATCTTGTACCTCCTGGTTGTACACATGGGATTGGATTGCTTCTACCTTCGTGCATTGAGGCATCTTTTGATATTCACATGGGGACACTTGAGTAGAGTTCTGAGATAGGATACATCTTGAGACTTCCTTCCTCACATTGCTTCTTTGAGTGGGAGTTACTTTGACATTCACCATTGGAGTTGTTTCTTCCTAAGGGGAGCAATGTCATTTGTCACAAATGGATCATCTTCAGCATTCATATATGGGCATCCTCTTTTGGCACAGGAGCTACTTTGTTGTGGGGGGGTTTCATAGTTTCTTTCACTCTCTCTACTTTTGGGGGGGTCTCCTCTCTCTCTATTTTGGGGGGGGGGCTTTTCTCTCTCTTTGGGGGGAATTTTATGTACATGGGTACCTCATCAGGCTTGATATGCCGAGACCCATTTCCCTATTTCTCCCTAAGTTGCACTTAAGGGGGGGTGTTAGTGTGAACAAGGTTACTTTGCTATCTAGCTCTTTCTTATAAATCAGATATGAGCTAAATAAACTATATTCAACTCAAGAGAATGCAAAGCATTAAAATAGAATGGGGTGCTCATATGAGAGCAAGAGGTGGGTATATATATGATATTTCACCTAAGAGACTCAATACACAACCAATGTGGGATAAAGTGAAAAAGTCCCTAAGTAAGCTTAACTTAGAGTGAAAAGAGCTAAGGTGGAGAACAAGCTAAGAAAGAGCTAGATAGCAAAGTAACCCTGTTCACACTAACACCCCCCCTTAAGTGCAACTTAGGAGAGAATATTATTATGTAAATATGCAAAAAGATGCAAAGATGGGTCCCGGCTACTAGACCATGTTAGGTACCCATGTACAAATGCAAATGAAATCTCTCACAAATGGAGAAAAAGAGAAAACCCAGTGGGACAAAACTCCTCTCCAAAAGAGAGATGAAATACAACAATGATAGCCATCACAAATCCAATCAATCTCTATCCACATAAAGGATGATAAGAGAGATCATACAACCCCCCCATAATGAGATAACCTGCTGCAACAAAAAGCACTAGAAGCACACTTGTGGAGTAAAACTAGAATCCTCAATCTGGCAAGCAAGGAAAGATACTTTTTTTTGCTAGAAACCATATTAGAGTCACGCACGGACTCTGGTCGGAATCATGAAAAAACAACAGTAGACCCGATGCCAAGGAACACTGGAAAACTCGCAACTGGCACAACTCTGGAATCTATGAAGCAATAGTTGATTGAGAAATGATCTGGTACAGAAATGAAGTGCAGAGAAAATGCAAACCTAATGCATGCAAGAAAGGAAATAGTGCATGCACTGATGAATGTTCACATCAGCCTCCATGAATAAAAATGGCCTTAGATATGTGTGTTTACAATGTTGGAGTAGAATTTTCCATAGTTTTACAATGTCAAAAATGGACCCAAATACTAAAAGTATAGAAATATCTCAGAATCAGAACATAAAAATAGCACCATTGTTAGATTTCATCCCTAGAGGGTTTTCCACTTGTTAAATCTCTGTGTTATGGTCACGTGTTCTATTCATGAGTTTATGTTCATTATTTCATGATTTAATTGTTGCATATTAACATGATGCTCATATTTGGCAAGTACAAATGCATTATATTTTTGATACTTATCTCAGTCCAATGAAGTAATAAAACTGCCTCTATTGTTTGTCATGACGTTCATAAATTGTTTCTGATGGTTCATCATAGTTCACCAATGATGAAGGGGGTAAATCATAAAACACACAACAATATAAATTGCACACACAAAATACAACTTTCTTTTATTGATTTGGACACCTATTATATTATAGAAGCTCAAATACAATCAGAGGAATCAACCTCTTTATGAAGGGGGTAAATCATAAAACACACAACAATAAAAAATGCACACAAAAAATAAAACTTTCTTTTATTGATTTGGACACTTATTACATTATAGAAGCTCAGATACAATCAGAGGAATCAACCCTCCATAGGCTGCAACACATTACAACTTCCTCTCACAAGACTTTGGAATCATCTGCCTTCTGTAACCCCAAATCAGCTAGAGTTTCTATTTTCCTATCTATTCTTGAATCTACACTTTCCCCCTTAACTCCACTACTGCCCAGGGTTCCCAAAAATGGTTATTAATAGACTTTTTGGCAGCCAACAATCTAATTTTAAAATTTGCATCTTCCTCCAAAAATAGGTCAACTTCCGGGAGACATAACTTTTGATCTAGGTGTCCGATTGACGAACCGTTTTATGCCTCAGAAAGCTCATGGAGTGCTCTACGCGCTAAGAACTCGTTCTATCAGTTTTGACCTTTTTTTGTAAGAACCCCTCTAGTTCTCCAGTTTCCAAAGCTTGGCAAATGATGAATGTTTGTGATATATTAGCAATGTTTGATACAACAAGTTAATGCAGAAAAATAGGAGATGTTGCAATAATATTTTTTTGACTCAAGACTGAAATTACATTGGGAATACATAGCTGAAAATTCTAGATTTTTATACCATCTTAAATACTCAGTATTTTCACAAGGTATTGACAACCCAGTTCATAAAATAACCCCTAATATCTAAAACAACAATACCCAAAAAATCTAGGAGTTACATTTCATGAACTCATAGGTAAACATGCCTTGAAACCCTCTAAAAATGGATACCAGAATAAAATATAAAGTTTGCAGCAATCATACAACAGAGAGAATGATCCTCACACCACTGAAAATGGAGTCTTGAATCAGCTATTTAAAAACCCTTGCTAGTTCTAGAGATAAATACTCTAAATTTGCACCAATATGATTTCCATGTGCCAAATGAAGAAAGCTCTAACAACTGGAAATGTAACAGTAGCATATATTTAAGTTCTTCAAATGATTAATCTTCAAACCCTTGTAAACTTCTGAAATCTCTATGAATTTTCCCCAATTTTACACAATGAGGACCCCTGAATGAAGTCCTTCAGCAACCAAAATTCAGTGGATCTTTCACCACATCAAATTAGCTTTCCAATGAAGAATTTTTAGTCTTCAATGGCTGATAAATCTACAAACCCTGATCTCACACAATTTCCAAAGCTCTCCACACATTTCCCAAAGTCAAATGCTCATAAAAATAATGAGGTTGATTTGGCTTTTGAGAGCTTATATGTTTTCCTCATAACATGCACGACTTTCCAAATTGCTTTTTGATCATTAAAAATAATATTTGAATATTTGCTTTTGATATAACTTTATTACCTTGGTTTTAGAGCCACTTTATAATTTGCCTTTATAATTCATTAATGATGGGTCATGTCCCCATTCATTAATTAACTTTATATTTCAACTTTATAAAAAGTAATCATTAATAAAGTACCCTTTATTAATGATACTATAATGATATTATAATTAATGAAACCGGCTCAACTAACCCAACTGAAAACCAAGGTGTCCCTCTGCAACTCCACTGATGTCAGGTGCCCTACCAAGAATAGTAACCCCAAAATATGACTTACTATAAATAGTAAGTATGCACCACTGAGTCCTAAAACATCTACAATGGCCCAACATTGGTCGACACTACATCTGAGACCTGTCTAAGTGCCCTGCTATAAATAGGAACCCCGACTCCCTAAAAAAGTAACTATAAATAGTAAGTGTGCCAAATAGAGTCCAACGAAGGTCAAACCTAAACTCTCACTGAACACTGGAGGTGAAGCCACACCAAATACTGCCAAAAGAAGACCCCCTAACCATCTTCTCTAGCCTACAAGGGTCAATTGACACAGTCCCAAAATAGAAAGTTACTATAAATAGTAACTCCTAAAAAGTAGGAACTGCAGACAAAAGAAACATCCCTAAAAAATAGGAACTCCCAACTGGTCAAACAGGGCCCAATCCCACACCTCCTAAAAAATAGGGACATACTAAAAATAGCAAGTCTTTGACAAGTTGTTCGAATTAGGCACAGAAAGTGTTGATCAACTCCAATTGTCCGTCTGAACCCTGCTGAGCAACAAAAACTTTGCTCTAGCTATGCTGGAACCACCCTAGAAGCCAGCACCATCCAAGTTGCATGAGGGCCTAAAAATGGGGACATTACATTTTTTGGGCCCGAATGGGGTCATTTAGTGCCTCAAAGCCGAGTTTGAACAATTTTCAGGCATTTTTCGGGAAAGGAAAACTTTAATATCTTTCATTTTGCAAATGATCTTTGCGTGATTCCTTCGCCAAAGGTCTTATTTTTCAGTTACGAAGCTTCCTGTAAATTTTCACTTCAATCCGTGCCCAAATGCAAACTTTCGTAAAATAGCAGGTTGCTATTTTTAGCAGTTTAGAAAAACTAAAAGTTCTACATCATTATTCAAGCGATTATGGAACCAGAACCACAAATTTTGAAAAGAAATGGAAAGAACATCAACAATTTTGAAACACATCTCTTTTTGGGTGATGCAAGATTGCCCTTACACCATTGGATGCTCTTGTATCAGACACCCAGGGTAATTTGAGAAGTGACCTTGTCACGTCTCAGGTGTTTGTGTGAGGAAAACCCAAACGGTCAACCTCTGCCTTAGACAACCAAGAAGAATCTTCAACAGGCCTTCCTTTCCATTTCACCAGATATTCTTTATATTGCCTATTCCAAGTACTTCTTCCCACATGGCTATCCAAGATCTCTTCTATCTCCTCTATTGAAGTAGATGCTGGAATACACCTTTGTTCAACCTTCATGATATTCTAATAAATCAACAATGTTGAAAATAGGGGAAATGTTGATCTCACTTGGCAGCTCTACCTCTTATGAATTTTCTGAATCATGTTTCTTCAAAATTCTGCATGGTCCAAATTTCTTCATTTTCAACTTATTGTATGTTTCAATTGGGAACCTTTCTATTCTCAAGTGAACCATGATTTCATCTCCTACCTGGAATTCATTATATCTCCTCTTCTGATCTGCCTTAGCCTTGTACTAAATATTCATCTTATTAATGTGCTTTTACACCTCTTCATGCAAATTCTTCATGTGTTTTACAAACTCTTCAGCGTTGTTGGTTTTTCTTCTGAATCAGCATTAGGGTTTGCCACTTCTAATGCACGGGCAGATTCAGCCAACTAATACAGGAGGTTGCGTGAGCTCCTCCCCTTCACTTCTGGTTCTGCCGCACCAAGGGGGGTATCCCTATAACTCAAGATGTAACCTTGACTAGCTCAAAGATAGAAAGATCTACCTTGACAACAACAGGCAGAATACTCTCATGTATGGACCAAGATCTGTATGATAGATCACAAGGTGGGCAACGTTCTTGGACATATATGTCTGGTTAGGTATGAGAGCATGCAGGGGTTCCTACTTCTAATCCTACAACTAATAGGTGGAGGATGAGATGGTTTGAAATGGTGTTTGGATGCAAACCTGGACCTGGTGTATAACCTCAACACAGAGCTAGATTGGTGCCTATCCAGGGCTTGGAGTCGGTAGACATACACCTGTGAATGATCAGCATGAATAGCTAAAACTAGATTTCAGGGGGATAAACATGATATCTGCCTTACAGATATCTCCCAATAAAGAGTGTTAAGCTGTCTCTACTTATGGCATCCCTATTGCAGTAAGAAAGATACATGCAAAACTGGAGACAGAATCAGCATAACACATGCAAACACGGCATTATTCATATGAGATTAACCATGAAATCAGTGGATTCATGCCAAATCGTACAACAGGAGATACATAAACTCACAAGTTTTGCTACACAGAGCAACCAAAACCAGTTGTATCTTATTACAGAGCCAAAATGTCCAGTTTTCAACAACCTTCAAATGGGCCACACTTCCTGCTTATAACAGCAAGGTAGTGTACCATAGCAATTAATTACATGGTTGACCAAAAATCCCACCAGATACACAGTATCAGAAAAATGGCGCTCAAACATTCAATGCAGCAGGTGGGAAAGGAGACAGGAAGAAATCTTGAGCCTTGCGCCGCCGCCTAGGGATCCAGATCTTCAATCGGGTACTAGATCCATCCACGCCATCGCCCATACCTCTGCAACAATCGCCATTAATGGCGCACCAACCCGCGGCCTTGGGAAAAACATCTTACATTCGATCGCAACCATTTCCCGCCAAAATACATCGTCATGATATTTCAAATATGCAGGATATCAATTATCCCACATGCACCCCGCAGTGACCTCTTTAACACTTTATATACTAGGTCATGAGCATATATGATGTCGGTGCTTTTGCTCTGACGACACTAGTATAAGACTTCATCATCATCCTCCAGCATCATGATATCCTGTTGCTCGAAAAATCACCCTGACGTCAGCATCATCATCGCAATATCACCTGCATGATAAACGCCTTCATCGGCACAACCTGATCCATCGGAGGAAGATCCTCCTGCTTAGCCGATACCAAAAGTCTGGCCGATGAACATCCTGATGACGTCAACGTCATATCCTGCTGACGTCATCAGCATATCTGCCTACTGCGCACCTCCTCATATCCGGATGACATCATCATCATATTGATATCAGGATGATATTTGGAAGGTAACCGGATATTTGGGAATATCATCCTGATGCACAAATATGATGCTGCACTGTAGCTCCACTGTAAGATCGGGGTGATAGATGAATATGACGGACATTTGAAAAGATCACCTCCATTAGATAATGCACGAAGCCGACAGGCGGATATCTCCTTGATACCATCATCATTAGGATGACAAAACAACGAACATGAAGTGATACAACATCATCAGGATGATATTTGACTAAGATCATCCTGACGTCTAAAATATGATGACCCCGGTGAATATCAGGTCACACTCAAAACTTTCTAGCAGCATCATCAGGATGATCTTAACAAAGATCACCCGATGTTAAAATATCACCCCAGCGAAAGATCATGCAGGCAGAAAATATGATGACCCTCGCAAGCAACATGGTGATAACCGGAAATATGATCATGATGATGAAGACGACCCTTAGAAAAAATAGGTCAGGTCGAACAACTCAGAAAATAACCCCTTCGGAAGATCAGGGCAACATCATCATCATAAAAGGGCAGGGTGATAATCGGGAGATCACCGGATAACTGAAAAATCACCCTCCGCAAGAAAACTAAGGCACATTGTAGCTCATCAGCAGGATCGGGATGATATCCAAACATCACCCGATATTGAAATATGATGATCCTGATGAAAAACAAGTCGACAGAGGACATGATGATGTTGACCACCATCAAAGAAAACATGATGATGATGATCTCCTCCTCAGGAAAATATGATGCTGCAGCTGAAAAATGCTGAGGAGGCCCAAAGACTTAGAACTTTTTTGGATTTTTTGGGAAGGTGCCTGAATGTTTATATGCTTGAAAACTGACTGCTCATGCAGGCACCAACAAGCGTCAACACTTGTCTTTTCTCCTTTGTCTAGATTCCTTAACTCTAAAGCATTTCTTGGACTATTCCCATATACAATCTAGAATGGTGATTTACCAGTACTCCTATTGACACAATTGTTGTAAGTAAATTCTGCCTGTGGTAAAATTAAATCCCATCCCTTGGGCTTATCTCCCACTAAGCATCGTAGCAGGTTACCCAAACTCCTATTCACCACTTCGGTCTGTCCATCAGTCTGTGGATGGTGTTTAGTGTTACAAATATGTGCCTAATCGGTGTTGTCATTGATGTCAAGATATTCTTGTTGCCATTGGTGTCAACTATATCCTATTTTGTTACCTATTTAGAAGACTGAAATGTTGAGGATATTGAGAAAATTAATGAATATCGATGGATGTGGACCATATGGCAGTATAGAGGATTGTTTGAAGTAGCTCCAGCTAAGGTTTGAGAGGTCCGCATGAAGATTTGAAGAAGCTATGGCCATCTGAGTAGAATTGGGTTTTGCTGTGATCTGAAGAGACAGAGTGATAGTAAATTGGTCTGGATTGCTACGCATTGAAATATTATGATATGTGGATCTAGAGGCTTCATTGGGAAGTCAGTGTGTATCTTCAACTCTAGTGGTTAGTGGTTTGAAGGTCCATAAGCAATCCTTCTAGTGTGACAGTCATGGCAGACAGTGTTCTTGAGGTTTTTGAAGAAGATGCAAGTGATTCTAATGATTTGGAGGAGTGCAGATATTTTTTGTTGAATTCAATGTGCTTGTGGAGGTTTCTAAATCATGTGACTACTATGTTGGAGGTCCTCATTGAATATTGAGCTCACTGTTGAAGATTTCTTCCTTTGTGTTGTTGTTTTTCCCTATCTTGGCTGGCTGGATGATTCAAGCATGTTGCAGATGATCTAAGAGTAATTCTATGGAGTGTGGCGTGTTGATTAAGGAAGATTTGAGTCCTAGTTATGTTTGGACAATAGATTAGTGATTCACACTAAGTTAGATGTTTGTAGTGCCAACCTTGATGTTCATTCCAAGGTTGATGAAGCATATAAATGCTTGTTAATGAGTTGTGGAAAATCATCTTTGTGCAAAATAATCAAATCAAAAGAGAGGATCAGAGGCAGAGCAGAGAAGAGGAGGAGTAGAGGAACAAGAGAAGTAGAGGATGAAGTAATAGTGAAGAAGTATTTGGGAGAAGAGCAGAAGTTTTGTGATCATTTAATGAGACTGAACCAAGCATGAAGAAGATGCTATTTCTCAGTTAATTATTTCTATATTAAACATAAATTTCTGTAGGCAGTTAGCCTCTTTTGAGATGTGAGCTCTGGGAAGTACACCCAAAGGCAAGTGCCTTCCTATTTTTAAGTACTTTTAACAAGGTACAAATCTTGTGGGTAAATCCCCACCGTGGTTTTCCCTGAACTAGGTTTCATGTTAAAAATCTTGGTGTCAAGTGTGTTAATTGTGTTCTTGCTCATGTATTATTGTTGCATGCTTTAATGTTTACATCATTAATCTACTTATAAGTTCTAAAGCAAGAAAAGGATAATTTTGTGGGACAACTGATTCACCTCCCTCTTAGTTGTCTAGCCTAATTCCAACAATTGGTATCAGAGCCAAGTTCCTCTGAAAGAAGCTTGACCACTTGAGGAGGTCCAGAATGTTGACTTACAAGAAGGACAGTCTGAGATTTGATGGAACAAATTACACTCTATGGAAGATGCGCATGCAGTGTCATTTGCAATGTATGGGTGATGCCTATTGGTCAATAACTGAGAATGATTATAAGATTCCAGAAAAAGGTCCTACAACTCCAGATGAAATCAAAGAAGCTAAAAACATCTGAGCTAAAGAAGCCTTATTGAGTGCGTTGTCTTATATAGAAATGACAAATATATTAGAATTGAAGATCGCGTATGAAATCTAGGAGAAGTTGAAAACCCTACATGAGGGTGATGAATATGTCAAATGTGCCAATCTACAAAGCCTTAAGGGTAGATATGAAAGCTTAAGGATGAGTGAAGATGAAAATATTACCTCATACATGCTAAAAGTGAATGAACTTGTGAGTGGTATAAGGTGTGCTGGTGGAATATTGGATGAATTAGAGATTGTTGCCAAAGTGCTTAGATCGTTACCTCTGGCCTACAAACATAAAGCTGCTACCATTGAAGAAATCAGAATGTGACAACTATTACAAGGGATTAGTTGGTTGGTAAACTTTCAACATTTGAAATGAGTGAGTTGGGTGATTCTCTTCCTACGTTTGAATCTACATTTAAAGCCAATATTCATAGAAAACAAAGATATGATTTGGGTGAAAGCTCGTCAAGAAGGTCAAACAGGTTTGACAAGACAAGGAAGGATCTTGAAGATGATAAAATTGAGTTTGGGGAACTTAAAGCTCTTTTTTCCAAAAGATTACCAAGAGGATTCGATAAGTATGAAGGAAAGCTGCCATTCAAATGTTTTGCTTGTAATAAGATTGGTCATTTTGCCTCAAGATGTCCGGAGAGGGGTTCAAGGTCAAATCCTATCAGACCTAGAGTTCAGAAGAAATGCTACTATGTCTAAGAAGTTGGTGAAGGAGTCACAAATGATGAATCTGATCATGGGGGTTCCACTGAAGGTGATTGGGTATTCATTGCTATCAAAGAAGAAGATTTGATGTCTACTGAATCTGTTAGATGTGTAAACATGGAAAGTGCCTTGGCTGCTCAGGTTGTTGAAAAGGATGAATGGGTGATTGATAGTGGATGTTCTCATCATATGACTAGTGACAAAAGTAAGTTTGTAAGATTTGAAAAATATGAAGGTGGGTTTGTGAAATTTGGAGACAACTCAGCTGGTAGAATCCGTAGCAGATGATCCATCTGTTTTGATGGTAAGAATAACACAAATGATGTTATGTATGTGGAAGGATTGAAGCATAATCTTCTCAGTGTTGGACAGTTGGTTGACAAGGGTTATGATCTCCGATTCAAGGATGGAAAATGCAAAATCTTGGAAAGCTCCAAAACTAAAATTGCATCTGGTACTCAAACTAGAGGTAACATCTTTTATTTGAGTAATTCTGGCAAAAGTTGTTTGATTTCTTAGATAGATCAAAGTTGGTTATGGCATAGGAGAATGTGTCATGTGAATTTTGATAACATTGTCAAGATAAGCTCTACTCAGGCTGTAAGAGATCTGCCAAAACTTGTGAAACCTGATAGCATGTGTAGAGAATGTCAATTGGGTAAACAGAACAAAATTTTATTCAAAAGTAAAGAACAATTTTCAAGTGGACGGTTGGAACTTGTGTATACTGATCTATGTGGTCCTGCTAGAATTAGTAGTGTGCAAGGAGACATATATTTTATGTTGCTGATTGATGATTACTCCTGGATGATGTGGGTAACCTTCCTAAAAGAAAAATTAGAAGCTCTTGACAAATTCAAGGTGTTCAAGGTTATGGTGGAGAATGAGATTGGTGTGAAGATAAAGTGTCTGAGATCTGACAGAGGTGGATAATTTACCTCTGGTGAGTTTGATACATTATGTGAAAAGCATGGAATAAAAAGACAGTTATCTGCTCCTAGGACTCCTCAGCAAAATGGAGTTGTGGAAATAAAAAAACTAGACCATTCAAGAAGCTACTAGGACCATGATGATGGAAACAAATGTTCCTCAAGTCTATTAGAGAGGACCTATGAGTACTGCTATCTACACTCTTAACCGGGTGCAGATTAAGGTAAGACCCCTTATGAACTATGGTTTGGTCATCCTCCTACTATCATGCTATATCAAAAGAGATGAGGATTTAGGCAAGTTTGAAGCAAGAAGTGATGAAGGCATATTTTTGGGTTACTCTACTCAAAGCAAGGCATACCGGTGCTTTAACAAAAGATTGAAATTTCTTTTTGAAAGTGCAAATGTTAGAGTTGATGAGAGAAAAGAAGGGCATTCCAAGTCTTGCGGATATGATTCAGAAGATCAAGATGAAAGTCAAAGTCAAGGAAGGCAAGTTCAGACCCAGACTTAGATCCATATTGATCTAGAAAATTGAGTAACTCAAGAGGATAGTTAGTAGTTGAGGAACAAGCTCAAGAAACAAAAGTCCAAGCAAATCCCAAAACTCCCAGGTATGTAATTATGAATCATCCTGAAGATCAAATCATAGGAGAGAGAAATAAAGGTGTTCATACTAGGAGAAGAATTGCTGAAGATCAAGAAGAGTTTTATCTGATTTCAAAGGTGGAACCAAAATCAGTAAGTGAAGCATGCAAAGATGAAAACTGGGTAAAAGCAATGGAAGAAGAATTAATGCAAATTGAAAAGAATCACACTTGGGATCTTGTTTTTAGACCTAAGGAAAAAAATGTGATTGGAACTAAATGGGTTTTCCAGAATAAACTAAATGAAGATGGTGAAGTTGTAAGAAATAAAACAAGGTTGGTATGCAAAGGATATTCTCAAGTGGAAGGAATTGATTTTGAAGAAACTTTTTCTCT
This sequence comes from Cunninghamia lanceolata, assembly GCA_027924645.1. NCBI lineage: Eukaryota > Viridiplantae > Streptophyta > Pinopsida > Cupressales > Cupressaceae > Cunninghamia > Cunninghamia lanceolata. The sequence continues at coordinate 16,463,038 of BSBN01000193.1, read as the reverse complement.
GGTGGCAAGAATAGAGGCAGTCAGACTATTTCTTGCATTTGCTACTTATAAAGATTTCAAGGTTTATCAGATGGATGTCAAGTCAACTTTCATGAATGGAGAATTAGAAGAAGTCTACATTGAGCAACCAGAAGGATTTTAGTTGTCTGATCAGAGAGATATGGTCTGCAGGTTGAGGAAAGTATGTATGGACTCAAACAAGCTCCAAGAGCCTGGTATGCAAGATTAGATAAGTATCTTCTAAAGCTAGGATACAACAAAGGAACTACTAACATTAATCTTTACTTCAAGATTGATCATGAACACATTCTGTTGTTGAGGTATTTGTTGATGATATCATTTTTGGTGGAAATGAGAGTATGTGCAAAATATTTGTTGATCAGATGCAAAGTGAATTTGAGATGTCCATGTTTGGTGAAATGAATTTCTTCTTAGGAATGCAAATCACTCAGTCAGATAAAGGTATCTTCAAATCTCAATTAAGGTATATAAGAGAATTGATGAAAAAGTTTGGAATGGAGGATTCAAAACTAGTAAGTACTCCTATGGTAACTGGATGCAAGTTGAATAAAGATGATGATTCACCTAAGGAAGATCAGAAAAGATATAGATCAATGATTGGAGTACTACTTTATCTGACTCAGAACATACCTGATATCATGAATGCAATTGGACTTGTTGCTAGATTTCAAGATGATCCTAGAGAATCCCATGTTGTAGTAGTCAAGAGAATTCTTAGATATATTAAAGGGACACTTGATTATGGCTTATGGTATCCAAAGGATAATGACTTCACTCTTCATGCATATATAGATGCTGATTGGGTAGGATATGTGGATGATAGAAAAAGCACAAGTGGTGGTGCATTCTTCCTAGGAAGGAGATTGGTTTCTTGGCTGAGCAAAAAACAAGAGGCAATATCTCTCTCTACAGCAGAGGCAGAATAAATAGCAGAAGCAAACACTTGTACTCAAGTTTTGTGGATGAAGCAAATGCTGAAGGATATAAGAATTGTGTTTGAGGAGCCTATCACAATCTTTTGTGATAATTCAAGTGCAATAAGCATCTCAAAAAATATGGTGTTACGTTTAAAGACAAAACACATATCAATCAAGTTTCACTTGTTGAGAGAGAAGGTTAATGAGAATGAGGTCAGATTGGATTTTTTTTCTTCAAAGGATCAGATTGTGGATATCTTTACTAATCCTCTTCCTAAGGATACTTTTGAGTATCTTAGAGAAAAGATAGGGGTTATTAGCCCTCCTGATCAGAATTAAGATGCACTAGAGTGCATCAGTCTGGTGGAATTCATAGTCATATCTTGTGGTTTGAATTGATGTTAAGGAGGCACTACTTAGGGGGAGTAGTCTGCATGCAATTTTTAAGTTTGGTCTGAAACAAAAAGAAAGAGAAAAGACTGTAAATATGTGCCCTTTTCCATTGATGTCAAAGGGGGAGAGAAGTCATGTGAAAAACTAGTTGCTGATGAAAGGGAGAGTAGTGAAGATAGTGGTTACAGAAGTGATAAGATAAAGGGGGAGAAGTTCTTGTCTTGATGGTTGAATCAGTTTTTCACATCATATGTTACCATCAATGACAAAGGGGGAGATTGTTGCAAATATGTACCTAATCGGTGTTGTCATTGATGTTAACATATTCTTGTTGCCATTGGTGTCAACTATATCCTATTTTGTTACCTGTTTAGAAGACTGAAATGTTGAGGATATTGAGAAAATTAATGAATATCAATGGATGCAGACCATATGGAAGTATAGAGGATTGTTTGAAGTAGCTCTAGTTAAGGTTTGAGAGGTCTGCATGAAGATTTGAAGAAGCTATGGTCATCTAAGTAGAACTAGGTTTTGTTGTGATCAGAAGAGACAAAATGATAGTAAATTGGTCCGGATTGCTCCGCATTGAAATATTATGATCTGTAGATCTAGAGACTTCATTGGGAAGTCAGTGTGTATCTTCAAATCTAGTGGTTAGTGGTTTAGAGGTCCGCAAGCAATCCTTCTAGTGTGACAGTCATGGCAGACATTATTCTTGAGGTTCCAGAAGAAGATGCAAGTGATTATGATGATTTAGAGGAGTACAACTATTTTTGTTGAATTTAATGTGCTTGTGGAGGTTTCTGAATCGTTTGACTACTGTTGGAGCTTCGCATTGAAGATTGAGCTCACTGTTGAAGATTTCTTCCTTTGTGTTGTTGTTTTTCCCTATCTTGGCCGACCAGATGATTCAAGCGTGTTGTAGATGATCTAAGAGTAATTCTATGGAGTGTGGCATGTTGATTAAGGAAGATTTGAGTCCCAGTTATATTTGCCCAACAACTTAGTGATTCACACTAAGTTAGATGTTTGTAGTGCCAACCTTGATGTTCATTCCAGGGTTGATGAAGCATATAAATGCTTGTTGATGAGTTGTGGAAAATCATCCTTGTGCGAAATAATTAAATCAAAAGAGAGGATCAGAGGTAGAGTAGAGAAAAGGAGGAGCAGAGGAACAAGAGCAGTAGAGGATGAAGTAATAGTGAAGAAGTATTTGGGAGAAGAGCATAAGTTTTGTGAGCATTTAATGAAATTGAACCAGGCATGAAGAACATGCTATTTCTCACTTAATTCTTTCTGTATTAAACATAAATTTCTATAGACAGTGAGCCTCTTTTGAGAAGTGAGCTCTGGGCAGTGCACTCGAAGGCACTTGTGGGTTAATCTCCACCGTGGGTTAATCCCCACCGTGGTTTTCCCTTAACTAGGTTTCCACGTTAAAAATCTTGGTGTCAAGTGTGTTAATTGTGTTTCTGCTCATGTATTATTGTTGCATGCTTTAATGTTTACATCATTAATCTACTTATAAGTTCTAAAGCAAGAAAGGTTAATTTTGTGGGACAACTGATTCACCCCCCTCTCAGTTGTCTAGCCTAATTCCAACATGTAGAGCTAAACTTCAAATATATCTTATACTTCTTCCACAATGTCCTCCAGAAATAACCAACAAACTTGGTATCTCGATCTGAAACTATGCTCTTTGGTAGACCATGTAATGTCACCACCTCCTTGAAAAATAACTCTACAATATGAACAACATCATTAGTCTTCTTGCAAGGAATAAAATGTACCATCTTCAAGAATCTGTCTACCACCACAAAAAATAGAAACATGTCCTCTCTGTGTCCTTTTTAAACCAAGAACAAAATCCATACTGATATCATCCCATGGCTTCTCTCGTACAGGTAATGGCTGATATAGCCCTATAGTCTAGCTTGTTCCTTTTTCATCTGACACACTCTACAACTTTGCACAAATTTCCTTACATCCTGCTGCAACTATGGCTAATAATAATTTTCACCAACAATAGCAATGGTCTTATCTCAACCAAAGTGTCCAGCCAATCCTCCACTATGCTTCTCCTTAATCAGGTTCTCTCTCATGGAACTCCTTGGAATGCACAACTGGATTCCTCTAAACAACATGTCATCTTGGATTATGAAATCGAACCATTTTGTCCTGTCCAAAGTAACAGGTTCCAAACAAGATTTCTAGGCCTCTACAAAATTTGGATCTTCAGAATACAAACTTTTGAGCTCATCGAACCCAACAACCTCTATCTTCATTTCTGTCAACTAATTTTGCCTTCTGCTCAAGGCATCTGCAACTCTATTGGACTTCCCACTCCTGTGCTTCAAAACAATAGTATAGCTTTGCAAAAACTCAACCCATTTTAAGTGCCTCTAGTTCAACTTTCCTTGGCTATTAAGATACTGCAAAGCCTGATGATCAGTATATAAAACAAACTCCTTTGGAAACAAATAATGTGTCCATTTCTTTAAATCTTGAACTATTGCATAAAACTCCTGATCATAAACAAAATACTTTTTCTTGGCATCATTAAGCTTCTCACTAAAATAGGAAATGGGCTTACCTTCTTGGCTCAAAACAACTCCTATAGCACTGCCACTAGCATCACAATCTACCTGAAATAACTTATTAAAATCTGGAAGTACCAAAACAGGTTACTCTGTGACTTTCTACTTCAATGTATCAAAGCTTTTATCTGCTCCTTTAGTCCATCTAAACTCTTTTCTATCGCTTCTCATTGTCTTAGTTAGGGGTGCACAAATGCTACTAAAATTCCTGATAAACTTTCTATAAAAACTTGCCAAACCATGAAAAGATCTTACCTCGGAAGCACTCCTTAGTGTAGGCCATTCAATGATAGCCCTCACCTTCTCTAGGTCCATCTTAAGACCTTCCTCTGAGACAACAAATGCTAGGTATACCAACTCCTTCTTTGCAAAGCTACATTTCTTCAGGTTGATCAACAACTTCTCTTCCCCCAGCTTCTCCAAAACTCTTCTGATATGCATCATATGCTCATTCCAAGTCTTACTAAAAATTAAAATATCATCTAAATAAATAATAACAAAACTTCCTAAAACTTCTTTCAATACCTCGTTTATGAGCCGCATGAATGTGCTTGGTGCATTGGTTATCCCAAATGGCATGACTAACCACTCATACAAACTTTCCTTTGTCTTGAAGGTTGTCTTCCATTCGTCTCTTTCCCTAATAGGGATCTGGTGATACCCACTCTTTAGGTCAATTTTCGTGAAGTACTTGGCTCCACTCAAAAAATCCAATATGTCTTCCATTTTTGGCAATGGAAACCTGTACTTGATCCTAATCTTATTGATGGCCCGAGAATCTGTACACATTATCCATTCTCCATCTTTCTTTGGTGCTAGTACTGTAGGTACCGCACATGGACCTAGGCTCTCCCTTATCAGTCCCTTCCTTAATAGTTCTTAAACTTGTCTATTCAACTCTTCACTCTTTGCAGGAGTCAATCTCTGGGCTACCTTATTCGGTAAACTAGCTCCTGGTATCAAATCTATTTGGTGACTTATCTTCCTCATTGGTGGTAAACCTTCTAGTATATTTTCAGAGATAATATCCTGAAATTCTTCCAACATATATGAGACTTCTGCTGGTACATCTTCACATTTCTCTTGACTAATCTTGGGAATCGATGCAAAGCAATGATGCTCATGCTTCATACCCTCCAAAAATTTTTGACCATCTACCAAGCAAATTCTGGTAGTACTACATACCTTTTCTTCCACCTTCAAGGGCCTCAATTTATGACTAACTCCATCCTTTGTTATGGAATATGTGTTTGCACAACCATCATGGACAATGCTCCTATCATACTGCCATGACCTCCCCAACAACATATGACATGCGTCCATTGGTATGATATCACACCACACCTCATCATGGTAGTCTCCAATCTTGAACTTCACTAAACACTGCTCACTGACCAAATCTCTATGGTCCTTCTGCAACCATGCAATCTGATATGGATGTCGATGCTTTCTTCTTGTCAACTTCAACTTGTCGAACATATCTGAAACAAGATTATCAGTTCTCCCACTATCAATAATAATATCACAACACTTACCTTCACATTTGCACCTTGTGTAGAATACACACTTCCCTAATTGGTTTTTTTCTCCTCATTCAACAAAGTTCTTCGGACAACTAGGGTTTCTCCCCTTTCAGCATCTTTAGAGCAGTCAGATTGTGCATCTTCATCTACATGTGCAACTCGTGTATTACCTTCAGGTCTTTTTTTTGTCCTTCTTTGATGTTGCAAACACTCATATGCTTGATGCCCTTCTTCTCCACATTGGAAACAGGTTCCTCTGAAACCTCCTCTTCCAGGTCCTTGCCCAGGTCTGCCTCTTCCTCTTCCTCTTTGCTCACTATTGTTCTGGTCACAAGTGTGGTAAACATTATCCCCTCTTTGATTTCAACTAGTGATAGGTTCTTCACTTTTCTTTTGATCTTCATTACGGCCTCCATAGGGTCTTCCACCAGTCCTTCCGCCTTGACCTCTTCCCCTTTGCTTGCAATCGAATCTTTTATTTAGCTTCTCCTCCACCTTTAGGGAAAACTGTATGCATTTTCTATGGTGGTCATTCTGACCAGGCTCAACTCCTCTTGAATACTCATCTTGACCCCATTAATGTAACAGGCTACCTTCTCCTTGTTGGACTCTTCATGGCCTGTCCTGATAGTAATTTTATAAAACTCTTCTGTATACTCTTTGACAGACTGGTACCTTGCTTTAGTCCTTACATCTTCTTTAGCAGCTCCATCTCATAGTCCACATGAATGAACTGCTTCTTCAGTTTCTCCTTCATCTAATGCCATTTGGTGATCTTTCCTTTTCCTCTTCTGTTCCTCTCTAATTAGACCTCCTTCCACCAAATACTGGCGTGGCCCTTCAATTTTGTTTTTGCAAACTTGACTCGATCTGGGTCCTCCACATCTTCATACTCGAAATACTCCTCCATGTCATTGATCCAATCAATAAGCTGTCCTAGATTCAAATCTCTAGAATATGTAGAAACTTCGATCCTGGGCCTCTTTCTGATTTTCAAAATGACCCTCAACAACCTAACTTCTGCAGGATCTCCTGTAGCTTCTTGTTCTTCCTTAGAGAGCTCTTCTTCAGCTTCATCTTCACTTTCGTCTCTTGTTCTCTGCTCAAACCCTCTTTGTAGCTCCTCTTATAATGCATCAATTTGCCTTTGCAGGGATCTAAAACCCTCTTCTATCAAAGCATTCCTCCCAGTACGATTTCTTTGTGGAGGCATCTTGATCTCCGCAGCAAACCCACAAGCTCAGGTCCTGGTGCAAACTACCTCATGGTTAGAGATCTATTTACACACTCAGGAACCCATGCTCTGATGCCACTCGATGAAGGGGGTAAATCATTGTTGCAAATATGTTCCTAGGTGGTCTTGTCATTGATGTCAGCATATCCTTATTGGCATTAGTGTTAACAGTATCCTATTATTGTCTGTATAGAAGACCAGATTGTTGAGAAAATTGAGAAAATTAATGACCATCAATACATGCAGACCATATGGGTGTGTAGAGTATTGTCAGAGGTTGCTCCAATTAAAAATTGAGAAGTTCGCATGAAGATTTGAAGAAGTTATGACCATTTGAATAGAACTAGATTTTGCAGTATTCAGAAGAGACATTGTGACAATAAGTTGGTCTGGATTGCTCCACAGTGAAATATTATGGTCTATGGATCTGAAGGCATGTTTGCGAAGTCAGTGTGTATCATCAACTCCAGTGGTTCATGGTTTGGAGGTCTGCAAGTTATCTTTCTAGTTTGATAGTCATGGAAAATATTGTTCTTGAGCTTCTGGAGGAAGATATAAATGATCTTGGTAATTTGGTTTAGAGTGAATGTTATTGGTGATTTCAATGTGTTTGTGGAAGTCTCTGGATCGTGAGGCTACTATGTTGGAGGTCCGCATTGAAGTTTGAGCTTGTTGATTGAAGATTTCTTCTTTGAGGTTGATGTTCTTCCCAGTCTTGGCCGACCGGATGTTCCTGGCATGTTGCAGATGATTTAAAGAGCATTTTATGAAGCATGGTGTGTTATTAGAGGAAGTTTCAAGTCTCAGCTATGTTTGGCCGATAGTGTAAAGATCTGGGTTAAGTTTAGCCGACCTTGTTGATCATTCCAAGGTTGATGAAGTGTATAAATACTTGTTGAAGAGTCGTGGAAAATTATCCTTGTACAAAATGAATTAAAATATAAAAAAAGGATCAAAAGTAGAGTAGAGGAAAAGAGGAACGAAGGGAGTATGGAGTGAAGAGTTAGTGATTTTTTTTTGGTGTTTTTTGATTTTTTGCTTTTTTTGGTTTTTTGACTTGGGTATCAGATAGGTTATGCATAGAATTTCTTGAGATGCATGATATTCATTGGCTCATCTAGAGGCTGCCCCTCAGGGGTTGCAAGCTGATATGCTCCGAACCCATAATCGACCGTGATGACATAAGGTCCTAGCCATTTAGGTTCAAACTTTCCTTGCTTCAGATGCTCTTGCAGATTCTTCTGATTTTCCATTAGGACAAGGTCACCTACCTCAAATTTTCTGGTTCTGATCTTTTTGTTGTAGCTTCTTCTGAGGCGGTTTTGATATGCCTGTAGGTGATTTAGTGCATTTAGGCATTTTTCATCCAATAGCTCTAGTTGATGCAACCTTGTAATGCGGTAGTCCTCATCGGAGACGATGTTTTGCAAGGACACTCGGAGAGAGGGGAGCTCGACCTCTATAGGTAAAATGGCTTCAGATCCGAATACTAGTGAGTATGGGGTGGCTCCTGTAGGAGTGCAGATGCTTGTACGGTAAGCCCATAGGGCGGGGTTAAGTTGGAGGTGCCAGTCGCGGCCAGCTTCATTGACTGTCTTTTTGAGAATGCGAAGGATGGTTTTGTTAGATGCCTCTGCTTGACCATTTCCTTGGGGGTAATATGGTGTGGAGAAACGGTGTTTGATGTCAAAATTTTCGCACAAAGTGTGAACTTCTTGGTTTTTGAAGGGCTTTCCATTATCGGTGACGATGGAATGGGGGATACCATATCGGCAGATGATATAGTGGAGGATGAATTTGGAGATTTGGATGCCTGTGGTGAAGGTGAGTGGTATTGCTTCCACCCACTTTGTGAAGTATTCGGTAGCGGTGATTATGAATTTATGGCCATTTGAGGATGGAGGGTGTATTTTTCCTACGAGGTCGAGTCCCCACTATGAGAAAGGCCATGGTGTTGTGATTGGTTGCAGCTCTTGTGCTAGTGCGTGGATGAGATCGGTGTGCCGTTGGCATGGGAGACACTTCTTGATAAACTTGTGAGCGTCACGATCCATGGTAGGCCAATAATATCTAGTCCTAAGGATCTTTTTAGATAGGGTAGGCCCACTGGAATGCGCCCCACAAATACCTACGTGTACCTCTTCTAAGGCTACTTCAGCTTCCCTCGAGTCTAAGCATCGGAGAAGCATGCTGTCAAGACTCCTTTTGTATAGTGTGTCACTGACAAGGATGAAACGGGAGGCTCGACGGATGAATGATTTTCGCTAGGAATTGGATAGGTTAGGGGGAAGGATGTTGTCATGAAGGTAAAGGTATGTTTGTTGGTACCACGAGGACAAGGGGCCAACGACTTCACACACTAGTTCTGATTGAGGAACATCGTATGCTGGGATAGGGAGCTCTTCTATCAGGAACTCATATTTCTTGCTATCCCTTTTCATGTCTACCAGAGATCCTATGGTAGCCATGGCATCTGCTACTTTATTGTTGAGCCTTGGAATTTGCTCAAAGTGGATATCATCAAAGTAGTCCTTGAAATCGTCAACCATCTTCTTATAGGGCAAGAGTTTGTCATCTTTGGTTTTATATTCATTATTGACCTGCCTGATAACCAGCTGGGAGTCGCCATACACAGTTAGCTTTTCAATTTTCCATTGGATGGCCATGTGGAGACCTGTGATGAGGGCCTCATACTCTGCTACGTTGTTGGTGCATGGAAATGTGATTTTGAATGATTTAGGGATCGTGTCACCTTGAGGGGTGACAAATAGGACGCCTGCCCCCGAGCCTCTGTGAGTGTATGATCCATCAAAATACATCTTCCATGTGTCTGTGGTTGGTGTGATTGTCAGAATGGCCTCATCAGGAAAATCTACAATTGTAGGATGTTCCGCGGGGATAGGCGCGTCAGCCAGTTGATCTGCTATAACTTGTCCTTTAATGGTCTTTCTCTTAGTGTATTCAATGTCAAATTCAGATAGAATCATGACCCATTTTGCCATTCTACCAGTGAGAGCCGCTCTGCTTAGCAAATACTTTAGTGGGTCGATCTTAGCAATGAGCTTGGTCTTGTGATTGAGCATATAATGTCTTAACTTTTGTGATGTAAAGACGAGGGCTAGACATGCTCGTTCAATTTGTGTGTAGTTAAGCTCATAGGAGATCAAGGTGTGGCTGATGTAGTAGATGGCTCTTTCCTTCCCATGCTCATCGTGTTGTGCTAACAAAGCCCCGATTGCTGTGTCTGTTGCGGAGATATACAAGAGGAGGGGCTCTCCTTGTCTTGGTGGAGTGAGAATAGGAGGATTAGCTAGATATGCTTTTAGCTGATCGAAGGCATTCTAACACTGATCAGTCCAGGTGAAAGCTGTATCTTTCCTAATGAGATGTTGGAATGGTTGACACTTATCAGCGAGCTGGGCAATGAACCGGCAAATGGACTGTAGTTTCCCCTGTAGGCTTCTTAGTTGTTTCAATGTTTTGGGGGATGGCATTTTAGTGATAGCCTTGACTTTTGCAGGATCAACTTTGATTCCTCTTCTCGAAACTATGTATCCTAGAAGTTTTCCTGAGGTGACACCGAAGACGCATTTCTTTGGATTTAAACAGACATTGTATTGCTCCAACCTATCGAAGATTTTGGCCAGTACATCTAAGTGTTCTTCTCTGGTCTTTGATTTGCCTAGCAAGTCATCCACGTAATCTTCCATGATGTGGTGAAATAGGTCATGGAAGATGACGGTCATAGCTCTTTGATAGGTAGCTCCTGCATTCTTGAGACCAAAAGGTATTACCACCCAGCAGTAGGTTCCCCATCGGCAAATGAAGGCTGTTTTGTGCTGATCTTCTTCGACAATTTTTATCTGATTGTATCCTGAGAAACCATCCATGAGGGATAACATTTCATATCCTGCTGTTAGATCCACTATCATGTCGATGTTTGGTAGTGGGAAGTCATCTTTGGGGCAGGCCTTGTTGAGATCCCTAAAATCGGTACAATAGCGGATTCGACCATCCAGCTTAGCAATAGGTACAAGCTTGGAAACCCATTCAGGATAATCAATAAGACAAATGAACCCCACATCCAGTAATTTCTTTAGTTCTACCTTGACTAGGAGAGCTACTTGAGGATTCATTTTACGAAGTTTTTGCTTAACTGGTTTCGCATCGGGACGCACTGCAAGGTGATGAACAACCAAGGCAGGATCGAGCCCCGGCATGTCTGCATAGGTCCATGCAAAATTGTGATTTCTTCATGTGAAAAATGCCAAGAAGTCTTCTTGTTCAAACATGCTGAGGGATTTTGCTCTGTATGTGATTTTTGGCTCTTCCTCTGTCCCCAGATTCATTTTCTTAGCTGGTTCTACCAAGATGGGTGATTTGTCTGAATATACTTTGTTTATTTCAGGAAGGCCCATGCTTCCATCTCCTGGCACCTCGTGGAGGTTTTCACCAGGAGATGCGTCTTTTGTTTTCACTATTTTAGGATCTGATACTGCCGCAGAACGGTTTTCACCATCAGATCTGTTTTTGATTTTTTTGTTATTGTGACTGGAAGCAGGGGTTGTCTCCCCGAAATAGGCATCTGGATGGAGTTCCATTATGCACCCTGCTCGATGATCTCCCAAAGGGAAATGATCTCTCACCCCCATCATTTTAGCGATGGCCTCGTCATTAGGTGCGATGTCGAAGACCGGAGGTCCCCGTTGATCCCAGTCAACAAGGTTAGGATAGACTAATGGTAGGTCATTAGATGTCGAGGAGGTGGTGGCAACTGAGTAGATGGTGTAAACAGATGAGTTGAAGAAGTCAACAAAATCACTAAAGGAATCCTGAAAGCCCGTTTCGTTGACATTATCGACGTCTAGAGAGACTCTAGGAACCTCGGCCAAGATACATTCTGGTATTAAGGATGCGTTGTGGTTGACCATACCCTAACCCTTGAGTATAGGGATTTCTTGTTGCTTGCAGTGGTTCTACAATCCCTTGTTCATGAAGGCCAATGCCTCCTTGTCCTTTGTATCCCATGCTTTTGACAATTTCAGAATCTTTGTCATAGATTGTTGTTGGGATGGTGGGGACATCTTGTTCTGTTTCTTCATCCTTGTAAAGCCAAGATGAAATATCTTCGAGTATATCTTGATCCAAAAGGTGTTTCTTCTCAAAGATAGGTGAGGGTTTACACTTGAGGATGACTATGTTGGCTGCCTCTACTGTGGGGGTGCCAAAGGTTTTGGGATTGGGTAGTGTGCCTACACAAAGGTTACTGTGCAAGTTGTATTCCCCACATCCTTTGTCACTGAGTTGGATCTTGACCTCAGGTGGTGGAGGTGCTTGGGATGAAGTGGTGGCGATGTTGGCAGGGTCTATGTATGAGGTGGAAGCCATAGGATTGATTTGGATGGTGGCTTTATTATATGGATAGAAGGTTTGGTTGTGGCCTTCCAGAAAACTGCAGTATTGGAAGGGACGGGGGTCGGCATAGATAGTGACTTCTGTGCCGTTGTGGGGGAATTTGAGACATTGATGGAAGGTGGATGGGATGGCTTGCATGGCATGAATCCATGGTCTACCAAGAAGAATGTTATAGGGGAGGTCAAGATCCAGAACCTGACATTTGGTTTCAAGGATTTTTTGTCCCACTTGAATAGGGAGCTTTATGGTGCCTTCGGATAGCCTCTCGGTGTCATCATATCCTTTGATTGTGATGCACTCGCTATGATCCACAACCACATCTGAGTACCCCAAGTGTTTTAGCAATTTTAGAGTGCATATATTTAGGCCGGAGCCACCATCTATTAGGACTCTTTTGATGGTATGTTTGTGAATGCAGACCTCGATGTGTAGTGCATCATTATGTAGGTGTTCGGAAGTGGGGAGATCTTTTTCGGAGAACATGAGATGTTGTGGTGTGGTGATATGTCTGACCATGGCTTGAAATTGAGTTATATCCAAGTTTGCAGGGACTTGTGTTTCCAAAAGGGCTTTGTTGAGGACGTCCTTGTGGAGGGGTGATGTGCGAAGTAGCTCAAGGATGGAGATTTGTGCGGGTGTCTTTCCTAGATGTTCTAAGAGGTTATATCGATTGGTGGGTGATGGACGCGTGGTTGGACGAGGGGGGAGGTGATCGGATGTGGATGCCGGTGTTTGGTTTTTAGGAGGGGCGGTGCGGATAGATGCACGACCCCGACGGGTTGTCACAGTGCAATCGGGTGCTTGTGCCCTAATGGTGATTGTGTTGACATGGTGGAATGAGGGTTCGATGCGGCTTACAATGGAGTCATAGTGTGCGCGTGGAGTGACATTGTATGCTTGGTTGGATGATGAAGCTTTGCTATGGTTGGGTAAAGGATCCTTGTAAGCTCCAAGGTTAGCGTTTGGTGATGGTTGGGCACTTTGCTCGAGGCTAACGAGATTTTGGTCTATGAGGTCTTGGATGCAATGTTTTAGTTACATGCAGTTAGCTGTTTTATGGCCCGTCACGCGGTGGTATTCGCAGTAGTCATTTTCATTATACCATGCCGCTTTGAGGTCATTGTCTTGACGTGGTCGAACAGGCGGGAGTATGATCGCTCCTTGTTTGAGACATCTATCGAGGACATCCTCGATGGGTTCTGCTAATGGTGTGAAATTTCTGTGAGGTTTATTTGGTCCTCTTGGGTTATTTGCGTTTGCTGCATACATGTGTGTAGGTGTTTGGTTTTGGATATGTTGGACGACCTTTACATCCGTGACACCGTCGTTTAGATTAGAAAAGCAAATGTAGATTAGAAAAGCAAATGAGGTTAGAAACATAAACTAAATGCACAAACACAAAAGTGATACCTCACAATACCAATCTAATCCCATCAAGGGAAGAAGGAGCCTTTGCACCCAAACAAGCTCCTAAGACCAAGATGATCCCTGGACAAATGGATTTTCAATGTGAAATGCTCTTTCAAGTTGTGCAATCTCACTATACTAGCTCAAGAGAGACTTTGGCATTATTTCTTTGAATAGAATTAGCTCTCCCAAATGGCTTGGGAGAGCTTGCATTTACAGACTCTGAGAGGAGTTTCTTGATCCAAGGGTGGAGAATGGAGATGACATGGAGGGCCTAGATCTAGTCTAGCAAAATGGATGGTTATGAATAAAAATGATTCTTTTATTCATTTTGGGGAAGAGGAAAGTATGGGGGAAGATTATTTCCTAATAAAAGATTCATGGGGAGAGACAAAAAATGAATTAAAAATTTATTTTGGGGGGAAATATAAAAAATGAATTAAAAATTCATTTTGGGGGGAAATGTAAAATGAATTAAAAATTTATTTGGGGGGAAATAGAGGTGTAGGCATGGGGAGAATGATATTTTATTGTGATGTGGGATTTTAGGTGGATTTATTCCCATTTATTTATTTGGGAAATGTGGGAGAGTGGGTTAAACTAGGTTTAACCACCCAAATGAGGGATTTAGGGTTAATTAATATTGATTTTATTAAATTAACCCTAAGGCTAGAATAAGTGGGGTTAGATTAATTAGTTAACATGATTTTAACTAATAAATTGGATTTAGTGGCAAAAAGGGGAAAAAAATGATTTAGTAAATATTGCATATTTACTAAATTCATTTGGCTAGGTTTGAAACTATTGAATTAATGAAATTAATTTAATTATCTAAGATAAATTGACGGGAAATGGGGTAATGAAGGGATAATTAATTAAATAAAATTTAATTAATTGGTTTAGGAGGAAAATTGATATGATCTGAAATACCGGGAGTTAGTTTGGTGGTCGAGACATTTTTAGGTGTCTACAACTACTATCTACACTCTTAACCGGGTGCAGATCAAAGGAAATTCTGGTAAGACTCCTTATGAACTATGGTTTGGTCATCCTCCTATGAGATATTTCAGAATTTTTGTTAGTAAATGATATATCAAAAGAGATGAGGATTTAGGCAAGTTTGAAGCAAGAAGTGATGAAGGAATATTTTTGGGATACTCAACTCAAAGTAAGGCTTACCAGTGCTTCAACAAAAGGTTGAAAAAGATTGTTGAAAGTGCTAATTTTAAAGTTGATGAAAGCAAAGAAAGACATTCTAGGTACAATAGATATGATTCAGATGATCACGATGAAAGTCAAAGTCAAGGAAGACAAGTTCAAATCCAGACTCGGATTCAGATTGATCCGATAAATCCAGTAACACAAGCGATTAGTGTAGAAGATGAGGAACAAGCTCAAGAAATAAAAGTTCAAACAATTTCCAAAACTCCCAGGTATGTAAGAATGTATCGTCTTGAAGATCAAATCATAAGTGATAGAAATAAAGGTACTCAAACTAGGAGAAGAGTTTCTGAAGATTAAGAAGAGATTTGTTTGATTTCAAGAATTGAACCCAAATCAGTAAGCGAAGCTTGCAATGATGAAAACTGGGTTAAAGCAATGGAAGAAGAATTGATGCAAATTGAAAAGAATCACACTTGGGATCTTGTTCCTAGACCTGAGAACAAAAATGTGATTGGAACCAAATGGGTCTTCCAGAATAAACTAAATGAAGATGGTGAGGTTGTAAGGAATAAAACAAGGTTGGTATGTAAAGGCTATTCTCAAGTGGAAGGAATTGATTTTGAAGAAACTTTTGCCCCGGTGGCGAAGATAGAGGTAGTTAGATTATTTCTTGCTTTTGCTGCTTTCAAAGATTTTAAAGTATATCAAATGGATGTCAAGTCAACATTCCTGAATGGAGATTTGGAGGAAGAAGTCTACATTGAACAACTAGAAGGATTTCAGTTGTCTGATCAAGGAGATATGGTTTCTAGACTAAGAAAAGCTTTGTATGGACTCAAGCAAGCTCTAAGAGCTTGGTATGCCAAACTGGATAAGCATTTGCTTAAGATAAGATTTAGCGAAGGTACTACTTATAGTAATTTGTACTTCAAGATAAATAATGAGGACATTCTAATTGTTGAGGTCTTTGTTGATGATATCATTTTTGGTGGAAATGAATGTATGTGCAAAGCATTTGCTGATCAAATAAAAAGTGAGTTTGAGATGTCATGAGATGAATTTCTTCTTAGGTCTGCAAATTGTTAAGTCAGATAAAAGTATCTTCATATCTTAGTCCAAGTATGTGAAAGAATTGTTGAAGAAGTTTGGAATGGAAGATTCAAAGCCAGTAGGTACACCTATAGTAACCAGATGCAAGGTAAGCAAAGATGATGACTCTCCTAAGGCAAATTAGAAAAGGTATAGATCAATGATTGGAGGATTGCTCTATCTAACTCAGACCTGACCTAACATCATGAATACAGTTGGACTTGTTGCCAAATTTTAAGCTAATCCAAAAGAATCTCATGTTATGGCAGTCAAAAGACTTTTTAGGTATCTTAAGGGGACAATTGATTATGGACTATGGTATCCAAAGGACAATGACTTCATTCTTCATGCATATACAGATGTTGATTGGCCAAGAGATGTGGATGATAGAAAAAGTACTAGTGGTGGTGCATTCTTCTTGGGAAGAAGATTAGTCTCTTGGATGAGCAAAAAGTAGGAGGCAATATCTCCATCTACTACAGAGGCAGAGTATATAGAAGCAACAAATAATTGTACTCAAGTTCTATGGATGAAGCAAATGTTGAAGGGTCAGAATTGTGTTTGAAGAGCCAGTCACAATTTTCTGTGATAATTCTAGTGCAATAAGCATCTCAAAGAATCCAATATTGCATTCAAAGACAAAACATAAATCTATCAATTTTTATTTCTTGAGAGAGAAGGTAAATGAGAATGAAGTCAAGTTGGAGTTTGTGCCTTCCAAAGATTAGATCACAGATATCTTCACTAAGCCTGTTCCCAAGTATACTTTTGAGTATCTCAGAGAGAAGTTAGGGGTTATTACCCCTCCTGATCAGAACTAAGATGCACTTATGTGCATCAGTTTGGTAGAATTCTCAGACATATCTTGAGATCTGGATTGATGTTGAGAAGATACTACTATAAGGAGTAGTCAGTATGCAAATAATGGAGATTAGTCTGAAATAAAAAGGGGGGAGAAAAGATAGCAAATATGTGCCCTTTGCCATTGATGTCAAAGGGGGAGAGAAGTCATGTGAAAAACTTGGAAGTGAATAGTTGCTGGTGAAAGGGGGAGTAGTGAAGAAATGGTTGCAGATGTGATAAGAGAAAGGAGGAGAAGTTCTTGTCTCGATGGTTGAATTTAGTTTTTCACATCATATGTTGCCATCAATGACAAAGGGGGAGATTGTTGCAAATATGTGCCTAGGTGGTGTTGTAATTGATATCAACATATCCTTGTTGCCATTAGTGTCAACTGTATCCTATTGTTGTCTATATAGAAGAATAGATTGTTGAGGATATTGAAAAAATTAATGACCATCAATGCATTTAGACCATATGGGTGTGTGGAGTATTGTCAGAGGTTGCTCTAATCAAGAATTGAGAAGTCCACATGAAGATTTGAAGAAGTTATGGCCATTTGAGTAGAACCAAATTTTGTAGTATTCAGAAGAGACAGTGTGACAGTAAGTTGGTCTGGATTGCTCGACAGTGAAATATTATGGTCTATGGATCTAAAGGCATGTTTGGGAAGTCAGTGTGCATCATGAACTCTAGTGGTTCATGGTTTGGGGGTCCGCAAACTATCTTTCTAGTTTAAAAGTCATGGCAGATAGTGTTCTTGAGGTTCCGGAGGAAGATATAAATGATTCTGGTAATTTGGTTTAGAGTGAATGTTATTGGTAATTTCAATGTGCTTGTGGAGGTCTTTGGATTGTGTGGCTACGAAGTTGGAGGTCTGCATTGAAGTTTGAACTTGTTGATTGAAGATTTCTTCTTTGAGGTTGATGTTCTTCCCAGTCTTGGCCGACCATATGTTCCTGGCATGTTGTGGATGATCTAAAGAGCATTTTATGAAGCATGGTGTGTTATTAGAGGAAGTTTCAAGTCTCAGCTATGTTTGGCCAATGGTGTAAAGATCTGGGTTAAGTTTAGCCGACCTTGTTGATCATTCCAAGGTTGATGAAGTGTATAAATACTTGTTGAAGAGTTGTGGAAAATTATCCTTGTACAAAATGAATTAAAATCTAAAAAAAGGATCAAAAGAAGAGCATAGGAAAAGAGGAACGGAGGGAGTATAAAGTGAAGAGTCAGTGAAGAAGAATCTAAAGATAGAAGAAAAAGTTTTTGAGCCTTCAAAGGGACTGATTCAGGCATGAATGTAGATGCTATTTCTCAGTTCATTATTTCTGTGTAAATCATAATTTCTTATAGGCAGTGAGCCTCTTCTTGAGCAGTGAGCTCTGGACAGTGTGCTCGAAGGCATGTGCCTTCTATTTTCTTAAGTACTTTTAACAGGGTACACATTTTTGTAGGTTAATCCCCATAGTGGATTTTCCCTTAACCAAGTTTTCCTCGTCAAAAATTCTGGTGTTGTATGTTCATGTTCTTTCTGCTCATGTGTTGATTTATGCTTAAATGTTTACATCATTAATCTGGTTGTAAAGAAGATTTAAAAGTTTAGAAAAGAGTAAAGGTTAGGGACAACTGATTCAGCCCTCCTCTCAGTTGTCTAGACTAATTCCAACAAATCATAAAACACACAACATAAATTGCACACAAAAAAGAGAACTTTCTTTTATTGATTTTGACACTCATTACATTACAGAAGCTCAAATAAAATCAGAGGAATCAACCTCTTGATGAAGGGGGTAAATCATAAAAATACACAACAACAAAAATTGTACACAGAAAATAGAACTTTCTTTTATTGATTTGGACACTTATTACATTACAAAAGCTCAAATATAATAAGAGGAATCAACCCTCCATAGGCTGCAACACATTACAGCTTCCTCTCACAAGACTTTAGAATCATCTGCCTTCTGTAACCCCAAATCAGCTAGGGTTTCTGTTTTCTTGCCTATTCTTGACTCTACAATTTCCCCCTTAACTCCACTACTGCCCAGGGTTCCCAAAAATGGTTATTAATAGCCTTTTTGGTGGCCAACAACCTAATTTCAAAATTTGCACCTCCCTCCAAAAATAGATCAATTTTCGGGAGCCATAACTTTTGATCTGGGTGTCCGATTAACGAACTATTTTATGCATCAAAAAACTTGTAGAGTGCTCTATGTGCTATGAATGAGATTTGCTGGTTCCGGCCATTTTTAGGCCTGTACAGGGCCATTTAGTGCCTCAAACCTGAGTTTGAATAATTTTCAGGCTTTTTTCAGGAAAAAGAAACTTTAATATCTTTCAGCTCGCAAATGATCTTTGCATGATTCCTTTACCAAAGGTCTTATTTTTTAGTTACGAAGCTTCCTGTAAATTTTCACTTCAATCCATGCCCAAATACAAACTTTCCTAAAATAACAGGTTGTTATTTTTAGCAGTTTGGGAAAATTGAAAGTTCTACATCATTATTCAAGCAGTTATGGAACTAGAACCACAAATTTTGAAAAGAAATGGAAAGAACATCAACAATTTTGAAACACATATTTTTTTGGGTGATGCAAGATTGCCCTTACACCACTGGACGCTCCTGCATCAGACACCCAGGGTAATTTGAGAAGTGACCCTGTCACGTCTTAGGTGCTTGTGTGAGGAAAACCCAAATAGTCAACCTCTGCCTTAGACAACCAAGAAGAATCTTCAATAGGCCTTCCTTTCCATTTCACCAAATATTCTTCATATTGTCTGTTTCCAGTACTTCTTCCCACACGGCTATCGAAGATCTCTTCTATCTCCTCTGTTGAAGTAGATGCTGGAATACTCCACTGTTCTTCTGTTGGTCTATCCTCCTTTCCACCTTCATGATATTCTAATAAATCAGCAATGTTGAAAACAGGCGAAATGTTGATCCCACTCGGCAGCTCTACCTCATATACATTTCCTTAATCATGTTTCTTCAAAATTTTGCATGAGCCATATTTCTTCATTTTTAACTTATTGTATGTTCCAATTAGGAACCTTTCTTTTCTCAAGTGAACCATGACTTCATCTCCTACTTGGAATTCCTTATATCTCCTCTTCTGATCCACCTTAGCCTTGGACTGAATATTCATCTTATTAATGTGCTTTTTCACCTCTTCATGCAAATTCTTCATGTGTTCTGCAAAGTCTTCAACCTCGACACTTGTCTTTTCTCCTTTGTCCAGATTCCTTAACTCTAAAGTATTTCTTGGACTATTGCCATATACAATCTGGAATGGTGATTTACCAGTACTCCTATTGACATAATTATTGTAAGCAAATTCTGCCTGTGGTAAAATCAAATCCCATCCCTTGGACTTATCTCCTACTATGCATCGTAGCAGGTTACCCAAACTCCTATTCACCACTTCGGTCTATCCATCATTCTATCGATGGTGTGCAGAACTGAACTTCAAATCTATCTTCAACTTCTTCCACAATGTCCTCTAGAAATAACTAACAAAATTGGTATCTCGATCTGAAACTATGCTCTTTGGTAGACCGTGTAATCTCACCACCTCCCTGAAAAATAACTCTACAATATGAACAACATCATTAATCTTCTTGCAAGGAATAAAATGTGCCATCTTCAAGAATCTGTCCACCACCACAAAAATAGAATCATGTCCTCTCTGTGTCCTTGGTAAACTAAGAACAAAATCCACACTGATATCATCCCATGACTTCTCTGGTACTGGTAATGGCTGATATAGCCTTATATTTTGACTTGTTCCTTTTGCCATCTGGTACATTATGCAACTCTGCACAAATTTCCTCACATCCTGCTGCAATTGTGGCCAATAATAATTTTCACCAACAATAGAAATGGTCTTATCTCAACCAAAGTGTCCAGCCAATCCTCCACTATGCTTCTCCTTAATCAGGTTCTCTCTCATGGAACTCCTTGGAATGCACAACTAGCTTCCTCTAAACAACATGCCATCTTGGATGATGAAATCCAACCATTTTGTCCTGTCCAAAGTAACAGGTTCCAAACAAGCTTTCCAAGCCTCTGCAAAATATGGATCTTCAAGATACAAACTTTTGAGATCATCGAACCCAACAACCTCTATCTTCATTTTTGTCAACAAATTTTGCCTTCTGCTCAAGGCATCTACAACTCTATTGGACTTCCCACTCCTGTGCTTCAAAAGAAAATTATAGCTCTACAAAAACTCAACCTATTTTAAGTGCCTCTGGTTCAATTTTTCTTGGCTATTAAGATACTGTAAAGCCTGATGATCAGTATATAAAACAAACTCCTTTGGCAACAAATAATGTCTCCATTTCTTCAAAGCCTGAACTATTGCATAAAACTCTTGATTATAAACATAATACATTTTCTTGGCATCATTAAGCTTCTCACTAAAATAGGCAATGGGCTTACCTTCTTGTCTCAAAACAACTCCTATAGCACTGCCACTAGCATCACAATCTACCTGAAATAGCTTATTGAAATTTGGAAGTGCCAAAACAGGTTGCTCTGTGACTTTTTGCTTCAATGTATCAAAGCTTTTATCTACTCCTTTAGTCCATCTAAACTCTTTTCTATCCCCTCTAATTGTCTTAGTTAGGGGTGATGGAGTCAGGTTGTCATTGATGTCAAAAAGGTGATGGAGACATGTTGTCATTGACATCATGTTGTTTACAAGAGACAGTGGCTTGATACAAATAACACGGAATGGTCTTCATAGTGACAGCTGTGGCATGATCTTCATTTGATCACAATTGTGTTGAGGTGTGTTTCAGGTTGTCATAGATGTTGGGATTGATCTTCATATTAGGACATCAAGATCATCAAGATAGTTAGGAGTTATGAAGAATAATGTTAGTTCATGTTTTGATAAGATCATCATCATATGCAGGGTTGACTTGATAAGTATTAGCCCATTGATAACATTCATGTATCAATCATACTCACTTTATTGGTGTTTCAAGTGCTTACAGGATCACAGGAATACATTGATGACACTATGTTTGCAGTAGATGCCTTCCTTGTTGGATGATCAGTTAGATGAAATCATGTTGTTAATAGATTGATGCTTCTAATAGTTCATATGGTATGAGTTGGTTGATGATAGCTCATGGCACAGAATCATAAGTTGCAAGGCATTTGGTGTGATCTCAGTTAAGAAATCAATGTCATGGTTCTTTTATTTGGTTGCAAAACAAAGTGGCAAAATATATTCAATCTATGCAGGGTTATGCAGAGTTATTTAGTGTTATCTCTGTGGTCATGGTATGCAGTTATCTCTGTGGTAATTGTTTCAAGTGCTAGGAGGTTAATTTCTTGAAATCCTAGTTCTAATGCACTAAATGTGTATCAAAAGGTTGTTTAAGTCTTTAAAACCTTTGTTCATATTTACCCATCTACATTTGTGGCACTTTTTTATGTTCAATTGGTGACTTGTGGTAGAGGGTTTACAACTTAAATGTCACTGTGTGGAGGGTTTAAGACCATGGGGCAACTGGCCCCTTTCCTCCTTTTCACCAATGGAGCAAGTCCTCTATATGCGTGGGCTATCAATGTTTTTGAATTTAAAATTTTATCAGCGCCAAAAGGTTAGTCTTTAATGGTGAAGAGGGCACAGGTTTGTGTGAGCTCAATGCATTAAGAAAAATGCTATTATTCTTCCTTGAAAATTTGTGAAGAGTTTAGAAATTTTTGAAGCTCGAATCAAAGATAAATAGTTTCCTTTTTTTAAACTTAGTAATTTCCTTTTAAATCTTTTTGGTAGATCCCTTATGTCATAAATGTAAGGAGTTTTTTTTTAATTAGGAGATTTTTATTGTTTTTTTCTAAATAAGAAAAATCTTTATGAAGAGATTTTTGTGAGGATATTGGAAGTCAGAAAAGAGATAAACATCAAAATTTTTTGAGGAGATTTTTTAAGAAAAATTGGTGAATTTTTTATTCTTGAAGGATATGAAGAGTCTTGTTGAAAAGAATATGAAGGATCTTTTTTGCATAGAAGATGAACAAAATTTTTGAAAAGGAGATGAAAGGTTTGATGAAGATAAATTTTATTGAAGACTATTTTTTTTCATAGAATATGTTTTTTTGCAGAGAAGGAGAAAGGGTTGGAGATTTTTGAACAAATTTTCATGATTTATTCTTTGCAGATTGGAGAATACAAAAAGAATATTCAAAATGAAAATTGAAAAGAAATTGATTTTTTGCAGAGATGTAATTTGTTTGGTTCAGGATTTGTTGCAGGTTCTTTATGAGAAAGAAGTTGAAAGGTCTTCTTTCATCTCTAAGAGGGAATATGAATGGGATTTTGGTTTTGAAGATTGAAGAGGTCAGATTTGAAAAATGCAAGAATATCAAGGAATATGAAAAGACTTTTCTTTGCAGGTGAAAGGTTATTCAATTTGTATAAAATTGTTTTTCAGGCACATTGATGATATGTCTTGGGAGACAGAGATGAAAAAAATAGATGATGAGAGATTGAATACATATAGTGTGTGTCGAGGTTATGCAGATTAATGATGAAAATAATTTGATGATATAGATGACCAATTTGCAGAGTAGAAGAAATATTGAATCAAGCTTTGATTGCAGTGATTGATGAAAGATTGATAGAGATAATTTGTAGAGAAAATTGTTTATAGAGATTTGTATATGGAGCTTGTTTGCAGAAGTGTGTAAAAGAAAATGGTCTTGACTTGAAAAATCAAATAGGAGGTATAAGGTTGTATGATGAAACACAGAATATACAATGGTGCTGTTGGTTTTTTCCCAGACTGGATGCTTATTCCCAGATTTCCCTACAAGGTAGCCATCAGTGATCAACAGGATCTCTGGGCCAGGGGCCAACAGTGTAGGAGATAGATTCTATATTTTATCTCCTCTTCTTCTTCAGGCTCTGTAAGACCTAGGGGGGTATTCCCTACTCAACATCCATGAGATACACATACAAGGATTGGGATGCTGTCAGAAAGTAGATAAGTCCTCCTGTAAGTAGACCAAAACTGAAAGATAAGAGCAAAGGGGCTAGCTTTGGGCCTATTTGCAGTTGTAGACAGAGGACTGAGGATCCTAAAACTAATTCTAATGTCCTAATGGTTGCTTTAGAGTTTGATTATGATTTTGAGTTTGAATGCAAAGCTGGACATGGTTATAACACAAACACAAAGCAAGATTGGTGCCTATCCAGGGCCTGGAGTCAATAGACATACACCTGTGAATGGTCAGCATGAACAGCTAAAACTGGATTTCAGGGGGATATATGTGATACCTACCTTACAGATATCTCCCAATACAGAGTGTTAAGTTATCTCTACTTATGGCATCCCTACTGCAGTATACCCTTCCCAATGTTCAACCTGAAAACAGTTTAATCTACCCCTTGAGCAGAAGTTAAAAGATCAGACATTCAACATAGGAATTCTATGTTCTAGAGTCTCAAATATTACCCAAATATCCAGATTCAGAAGAAGAATACATGCAATACTGGAGATAGAATTAACAAAACACATGCTAAGATAGCATTTCTCATATAAGATTAATCATGAAATCAGTGGGTTCATGCCAAAACATACAACAAGAGATACATAGACTCACAGGTTTAGCTGTACAGAGCAACCAGATCAGCTTGTTTTGAATTACAGAGCCAAAAATCTTCAACTTTCAACAAACTCAAAAATGGTAACACAGTCTACTTATAACAGCCAGAAAGTGTACCACAACAATTAATTACATGGCTTTTACAAAATCCGCCAGATACAGATTCTTCAAAGGAATGGCGCTCAAAATTTACTACAGCAACAGACAGAGGAACCTCGAGCCACGCGCCACTATCTGGAAGTCTTCAAGTCAAAAATCTGGTACCTGACTGTGCAACAACTCGCCCATGCCCCAGCACTGTCGCCATTAAGGGTCTCAACCACCCGTTGTTGCTTAAAAAACCGTCGCTGCATACAAAAAAGATTTCCCGCCAAAACACGTTCAACCGCGGGTTCAAAATATACAAGGGAATAATCCCACATTCACGGTGAAGAGATCACTCCAGCGCTTTAAAAGCATAACCGCATTCAAACAAAGTGTTGAGCGCTTTTGCCGCGCTCGACACACATGCCTTCGCCCACAGCCCATCGGCCAAACTTCTACCATCGGCAGATCAAAACAATGCTAGCCCGATATACCATCTCACTCCGATGGCATTGCTGTCGCCAAGACAATCCTCCCCGTCACCCCGATGCCAGCTCCACACCCCTTGTCACCGAGACAAAGACCATCGGAGCAACCAAAAGCACTTCCGCTGATCACAATAGTCTCGCTGATGGTCCTTCACTTCCCACCTCCGTCGGTGAGACATACACCATCGGCACCACAAAAAACCCTTAGGCCAACAATATTACTCACCCCGATAGACATCCTCCAAATTCCCATCGGCCTGACACTACCCCATACTCGCCGATGGCAACTCCATCGGCCAGACCTGCGCCATCGGCCAGCAATCTGCCTGTTCACCTGATAATCCTCCATTACACCGATGGCACCAACAAACTATACTCTGTCGGCGAGACCTCAGGCATCGGCGAACCCGAAAACTCTCTCGCCGATAGCATTACTCCTACCGATGACCACCTTGAACATTCCTCATCAGCCAGACTATCAATTGTTGGCCCAACAAGAAACGCCTCTGCCGATGATATAGATCACACCGATGGCAGTTCCATCGGCCAAACCAAACACAAAGTCTTCCCGACGCTCACCTTCGCGTCGATCCATCGGCGAGATCAACACCATCAGAGCAACTGAACACTCCTTCGCCGACCTTACCACTCATGCCGATGACATCCATCGGCCAAACATATGCCATCGGCCCAACAGGAAAATCCCTCGCCGATAGCACAAAGTCACGGCGATATACAAAGAACACACCATGCTACTGAAATGATCACTAAGACACATGCAAACTCATGCCGATAACACTTGAGGTACCCCCATCGGCACGACCAACATTGTCGGCAGAACC
Source organism: Cunninghamia lanceolata (assembly GCA_027924645.1). Taxonomy (NCBI): domain Eukaryota; kingdom Viridiplantae; phylum Streptophyta; class Pinopsida; order Cupressales; family Cupressaceae; genus Cunninghamia; species Cunninghamia lanceolata. The sequence goes on along the minus strand of BSBN01000193.1, from coordinate 16,437,400 downwards.
ACAATATCCTTCGCCGATAGACCAAGCTCTTGCCGATGAACAGGAACACCTAGGGTTTGAAGGAAGAAACCCTCCAACAAACAAGCTCAGCCTCCAGGTCAAAACGAGTGCCAACACTGGCTCCGAATGGGGACGTGCAGGTGAAAAACCTGCAGCGAGAACCAGATCTCCAGGCAGACCAGGCAAAAAACCAAAAAGCACGAACCGCACAAGACATTTACACTATATACATGTTTTTACAAATGTGCACAGCGACAAGTCATCTATGCAAAATAGAACTTAAGGAATTGGCCATGCACAGGCAATTCCAAAACTTCACCATCTAAGGCCTGGAGGAAATAAGAATCCTCCCCATGAGCACTGCAAATCTGATATGGGCCCATCCATAAGGGTTCAAATTTACCATGTTTACCCTTTTCTTGACCTTTTGCATTCCAAATGAGCACCAGATCATTGACTTGAAACTTCCTTTTTATAGCTCTCCTGTCAAACTGATATTTCACATCTTGTTGTCTCTTGAGATTAATCTGGTGGGCTTTCCTTCTGTTTTCATCCAGTGCAACCAGCTGGTTCACCCTTTCTGTCATGGAGTCTTCAATCTCCTCATCATTTTCCTGGATGAACTTGTAAACTAGTAGGAGATTGTTTATGGGCAATCTGGCTGATGCACCATATACTAGCTCAAAGGGTGACATCCCAATAGCCCTTTTTACTGTCACTCTATCAGCCCATATGGCTAACTTTAATTTTGAGTCCCCAGCTCTCTTGTTCTTGTCCAGTATCCTCTTGATAATTTTCATGATGCTTTTATTGCTTGATTCTGCTTGACCATTCCCTTGTGGGTGATATGGTGATGCATATGATAGATTTATCCCATACCTGTTGCAAAAATCAATAAATTCACCTGATCTGAAGCACATAGCATTATCAGTGACTATCTTGGATGGTACTCCAAACCTGACGATAATATTTTCTAGCATGAAATCTGTCACCACCTTACTTGTATCTCTCTTAGTTGGAATGGCCTCAATCCATTTGGTAAAGTAATCAGTTGCCACCAAAATCCAACTGTGTCCCCCACTTGATTTGTCTGCAATTTCCCCTATGAAGTCAATTCCCCATTGCTGAAATGGAGCATCCACAGTTACAGTCCTAAGGGGTAAAGCACCATCATATTTCAACTTTCCTGAAAATCTTTGGCAAGGGTCACACTTCCTCACTAACCTTTGTGCATCTGAAAAGAGAGTGGGCCACCAATATCCTGCTCTGAGAATTTTATGAGCTGTTGTTTGGGCAGTATAATGTCCACCACACAATCCTTTATGCATATCAATCAAAACATTGTTAGCCATATCCTCATCCACACATCTCAGCAGCACACCATCAGGGTTTTTCCAGTATAGCTCACCTTGAACAATAATATACCTGATTGCATGTAACTTTAAAGTCCTCTTTTGACTATCACTGAAATGGGAAGGACAATTCAGATTTTGCAAGTAGTAGATAATATCCTCGTACCATTCAGATCCTGATACATTTACACTCTCATTTTGGACTGCATTAACTTGGCATGCTTCCAAGTTTGACTGTGCCATCATCTTGGCTAATCCTTGTCCTCTTACCAACTTGGTAACTTGTATGTCTATGTTAAACTCTTGCAGTTTGTTTATCCATCTGCACCTTCTTCCAGTCACCTCCTGCTGAGTGAATATGTCTTTGACTGCTGCATGGGGTACATATGCAATTATATATGATCCTACCAAGTATGGTCTGAAACTTTTGATGGCTCTGACTAGTGCATATGCCTGTTTTTCCATAATATCATACTTCAACTCAGAGGCCTGCAAGGACATACTGAAGAAAGCGATGGGCTATTCAAAACCATCTTCATTTTTCTGTAGCAAACATGCAGCAACAGTATGAAAGGAAGCAAATGAAAATACTTGGAATGGCCTAGAAAAATCAGGAGATTTAAGAATAGGGGCCATCTTGATTGCCTCTTTAATACTCTGAAATGATTCTATTGCTTCACTTTCCCAGTGGATAGCTGCATCCTTCTTCATCATCTTGGAAATGTTCCTTGTGGTTTCTGCAAAGTTGGGAACAAATCTCCTAACAAAATTTATCTGTCCAAAGAAGGACTGAACTCCTTTCACAGTTTTTGGCATTTGAATTCTGTCAATAGCAGCCACTCTCTCTGGATCTATCCTGACTCCATCCTTGGAAACAATATGTCCCAGGAGCTTTCCTTCAACTATCCCAAAGGCACACTTCTTTGGATTTAAAGAAATACCATACTCTAGTGCTCTTATGAAAATCTACTCCAGATGCAAACAATGCTGCTCTTCTTTCTTTGAGTAAGCAGTCAAGTCATCCTGATATACAGCCAGGATTGAATCAATCAACCCTGCAAAAGCAACATCCATTGCTCTTTGAAATGTAGCACCTGCATTGGTTAGTCCGAAGGGCATTCTAACATACACATAAGTTCCCCATGGAGTGGTAAAGGCGGTCTTATACTGTTCTGATTCCTTTACCTTCACCTGATTATAACCTGAAAATCCATCCATCATGGATAAGAGTTCACAACCAGTCACTCTCTGCAACATAGCTTCCATATTAGGCAGTGGATAGTTATCCTTTAAAGAGGATACATTCAAGTTCCTGAAGTCAACACAAAGCCTAATATCACCATTCTTTTTTCTGACTGGGACAAGGTTAGACACCCAAGTTGAATGCCTGATTGGCACAATTATTCCAGCTTCCCTCAGCCTTTTGAGTTCTTCTTGCATCTTTGGAGCTAAGGTAGGATTAATAGGTCTTTGCCTTTGTCTAAATGGCTTAGCTCCAGGCTTCAATGGGATCTCATGCTGGAATAAATCTTCCCTATAGGCTTTTAGGTCCTCATACGACCAAGCAAAAACATGTTTATACTTTTTCAGTAATGCAATCAGCATACTCCTAATGTGTGGTTTGAGTTGTTTACCAATGTATACCTTCTGAGGGGCCTGAGATGTCCCCAAATTTATCTCTTCTAAATCTTCCTTATTTGTGGGAGATGTCCTTGTGACCAATTTATCTCTACTGTCAAAAGCTCTTTCCAAAGCTACTAATCCTCTGGGGATTTTATTAGTCTTCAATTGAATTATCTCTTTTCCCACAAGAGTTTCTTTTCCATCTATAGTCTCTACAAAAGCTTGGAAATCAATTTCTTGATTCTCATATTCATCTATGCAGTGCAAAAATTTTAACAAGTCCCTATCATCATTAAACACTTGCCAACTGCATATATTTTCTGGTACTGCAGGCCTAATTTTAACTTCTACATTTGTAACATCTGACAGAGTGATGTCATCTGGCCTTATTGCAACATTAGCTAAGAAATCAGCCATAACATTCTTTGACCTCTCTACCCAGCCTATTGAAAATGCATCAAATAGTTCAATGGTATCCCAAACAGCATGCTTGTATTGTTTCAATCTTTTATTTTTTGAAACATACCTATCTCTAATTTGGGATACAATCAGCTCAGAATCCCCAAATACTCTTAGCATTTTGATTCCATGTTTGAGAGCAATATTTAGGCCTAAGAGTAAAGCCTCATATTCTGCAATGTCGTTTGTGCAAACAAACCTCAGCAAGAAAGAGAATTTGAGGAGCTTACCAGTTGGAGATAGGAAAACAACTCCAGCTCCAGAGCCTTCTTTTGCACAAGCTCCATCAAAAAACATGGTCCACAAACCTTGCTGATCCAATTCTTCAATGCAGACATTTTTCTTTTTATCTTCTCTATCATCTGAGACAACCTTGAAGTTATCACAGTCACTGTTTACAAAGCATATCTGTTCCTCTGCTTCTTGGTCTTCCACTGTCTCTGATGATCTTTGTTCTCTGATTAGCTTAACATCCCTACCATTCATTGGAATCATGGCATATGACAGGTCCAGCTGCATACTTCCACCAATTAGTGCTGCCCATCTTCTTGACAACAACATACCATACTGTGGCTTGATGTCAACCACTGTTATATTCATTTTATATCTCTTTTCAGGAAATGCTGCTAGTTTAAAATCTACATCCTTCATGATTCCAATAACTGGTACCTCTCTGGCATCCATAGCATAACATTTTCCACATGCCTTGTCAATTTTCAATCCAGCTTGTTGCATGATGGCCAAAGGCATGACATTTGTAGATGCTCTAGAGTCAAGCATACAATTTCTAATTATTTTTCCATTTATAACCAGGGAAACATAAAATGGTTCCACTTGTGAAGGACACTTTGTCATAGTCACTCCTAAATAGACTTCAGGAGCCTCATCTTCTTCATTACACATGACATGTTTCTCACCCTGGATCTGAACATTTTGTTTAGCTTGAAAAGGCACCCCTGAAATTAGGGATACTGTCCTATTCTTGATTTCTTCCACTTTCATGAGTTCCATAAGTGGAACAGAGACTTTTACCTGGGAGAGGACTTGAGCTATATCAAATGGAACATAATTTTGTATAACAGTTGTAGGTTGCTCCACAATCTTGTTTTTATCCTGAACTGATTTAGCTTTTACTTTCATAGTTCCCTGATCATCATTCTTGTCTTGGGAACCTTTACTTTGATCTTCAGCCTGAGGGATTCTATTTTCTGGTCCTTGGGATTCATGACCTGTTCTATGTCTGAAATTCTGTTTATTATTAACCCACTGCCTTTTTTGTAATTCCATCCCCTTATTACCATGCACTGGCTGTCCTATAGTAACATCTTTTGGCTGATGTGGGCTGCTTACCTGATTTTTACCTCTGAGATTGTAGTTGCTCTTGACTTGAGCAACTGCTGCAGCTGTGAAGGCCCTAATTTCCTCATCAGAAGGTCGTTGTAAGTTACTCAGAAAATTGTGTGAGTTCTGAGCATAGGCATAGTTAACTTCATTATCTTCATCATATGGGAACTGTTGGCAGCCCTGAGTTCCATCATTTATACTTTCATCAGCATCACAAAAAGTGTATCCATTGCTTATGGACATCATATTTACATCATCATCTTGCACATAATGTGGCTCATTGCATTCATTACAAGATGTAGTATTATCACACAAGGACTGAGCAATCATACACTGTGACTGTGAATGTGGCATCTGACAAATTATACACCATGGAGCATCATCAACAATATTTACAGCTTTCTTTAGAGGATCAGGAGTTTCTTTGACATGTTGAGCTCTTTGATTTGTGTTGTTACATGGAAATATAGGTTTACCATCATGCCAATTGGTATTATAAGGCATATCATGCAATGATGGCCTCTTTTCCTGCCTTTGATAGACTTGCCTATCAAGACCTATCCCTTTTTCACTTCTAGCTAATCTATAGCTTAGGTCCTTAACAACATTTGCCAATTTGTCTATCTTATCTTCAGGGGCAGATGTATTACCTTGAGTGTTCTGAGGCTTGTTTGGATTCTGTAGAATTTTTATATCATCCCTTCTATTTGTCTTGCTCGATGCTTTCCTGTTGTTTTCAATATTCACTGCAATTCTGAAGGCATCCCTGAGAGTAGCAGGACCTTTATCTCTTAATCCATATGCAGTTTTTGCATCAAAGGCATTGATATACAATATTATGCACATTGGTTCATTTGGCCTCATGTGATGTGGCAATTTGTTTAACACTTTAGTAAATCTTGCATTAAAATCTGCAACCTGCTCATTTGACCCTTTAGTGATACTGGTGAACTCATTTACAAAAAAGCTAGGGTCAGTTTTGTCACCATATTGCTCCTTGAACATCCTTTTAAAATCATCCCATGATGAAATACTCCGGTCAGGCAGATTCTTGTACCATTCTCTTGCCTCATCTATTAAGGATTGCATGAATGACTTCATGAAAACATCCTCATGTTCAACCTCAAAGTTATCCATGACATTTTGAAAAGCTTTTAGATGATCTTCTCCTGACACAGTGTTGTTTCCTAAAAATTTAGGCACTTGTAACCTCAGATGCTTATCAATGGGGTTAGGATACCCAGGAATACCATCAAATACCAGCTGTCTGAATCTATCTAGCTGCATTGGCTGTCTGTTTAACTGATTAACATTAATATTTCTGTTTGCATTCTGGTTTCTTACATTGTTCAGTGGTATCCTAGCATCATTCACATTTTGTCTCTCATCATTATGCTGATGTTGCACTTCATTTCTCTGTTGATGTCTCTGCACATTTGCATTCTCAAGGGTAGGAATTGAATTATTCTGGGCAGTCCTCAAATCTTGCACTTTCTTCCTCAAGTCATCTCTGATTGATATTGCCTGCTGATATTCAAACTCGGCCCTTAAGCTCCTAATTTCATCAGCTAGTTCTTCCTCGCTGGGCCTAGAGGAGGATGGTTTTATCACATTCTAATCTTCGTCTTCATCATCCCTCAGAGACTTGGCCTCTTCAAACCTTTCACTAGGGTCTAGAAATGGGCGTTCTTGGAACACCTCTGACCTCATTCTCATGTTACCACCCTGTTGCCTCTCATATGCACCCTGAATATCAGCTTCTGCATTTGAAAAGTAGGGCGCATGCTGTCTTGATGGCCTAGGGTTATCTTGTATATCATCATTTTTTCTAGGGGAACCCTCATGACTAACTGAGACAGCTCCCTTTCTTCTGTACATCATTCTTCTTGTTACTGGTAACTCTTTAAATAAAGGATTTTGTTGGGATCTTCTCCCCTGCATATAAATTTTACTTTGACTGGTTGGGAGATTACTTCGGAGTCGCCACCTATTACTAGGAACTGTTTTCTTTTATAAATCAGGGTTCTTTCGAAAATAACAATTTTCAAATCACCATCCCCAGCGGAGTCGCCATTTTCTGTTGGTGACTCGGATGGGTCACAAGATATAACCCTTTCTCAAATTTCTTCCCCAGCAGAGTCGCCAATTTCTGTTGGTGACTCAGATGGGTCACAGATATATTACTGGAGATGATTAAATAGTACTTTTACTTCTCAATCCCCAGTAGAGTCGCCATTTTCTGTTGGTGACTCGGATGGGTCATAAGATATATTACTGGAGATGATTAAATAGTACTTTTACTTCTCAATCCCTAGCTGAGTCACCATTTTCTATTGGTTTTTTCCCAGACTGGATGCTTATTCCTAGATTTCCCTACAAGGTAGCCATCAGTGATCAACAGGATCTCTGGGCCAGGGGCCAACAGTGTAGGAGATAGACTCTATATTTTATCTCCTCTTCTTCTTCAGGCTCTACAAGACCTAGGGGGGTATTCCCTACTCAACATCCATGAGATACGCATACAAGGATTGGGATGCTGTCAGAAAGCAGATAAGTCCTCCTGTAAGTAGACCAAAACTGAAAGATAAGAGCAAAGGGGCTAGCTTTGGGCCTATTTGCAGTTGTAGACAGAGGATTGAGGATCCTAAAACTAATTCTAATGTCCTAATGGTTGCTTTAGAGTTTGATTATGATTTTGAGTTTGGATGCAAAGCTGGACATGGTTATAACACAAACACAAAGCAAGATTGGTGCCTATCCAGGGCCTGGAGTCAATAGACATACACCTGTGAATGGTCAGCATGAACAGCTAAAACTGGATTTCAGGGGGATATATGTGATACCTGCCTTACAAATATCTCCCAATACAGAGTGTTAAGTTATCTCTACTTATGGCATCCCTACTGCAGTATACCCTTCCCAATGTTCAACCTGAAAATAGTTTAATCTACCCCTTGAGCAGAAGTTAAAAGATCAGACATTCAACATAGGAATTCTATGTTCTAGAGTCTCAAATATTACCCAAATATCCAGATTCAGAAGAAGAATACATGCAATACTGGAGACAGAATTAACAAAACACATGCTAAGATAGCATTTCTCATATAAGATTAATCATGAAATCAGTGGGTTCATGCCAAAACATACAACAATAGATACATAGACTCACAGGTTTAGCTGTACAGAGCAACCAGATCAGCTTGTTTTGAATTATAGAGCCAAAAATCTTCAACTTTCAACAAACTCAAAAATGGTAACACAGTCTGCTTATAACAGCCAGAAAGTGTACCACAACAATTAATTACATGGCTTTTACAAAATCCGCCAGATACAGATTCTTCAAAGGAATGGCGCTCAAAATTTACTACAGCAACAGACAGAGGAACCTCGAGCCATGCGCCACTATCTGGAAGTCTTCAAGTCAAAAATCTGGTACCTGACTGTGCAACAACTCGCCCATGCCCCAGCAATGTCACCATTAAGGGTCTCAACCACCCGTTGTTGCTTAAAAAACGGTCGCTGCATACAAAAAAGATTTCCCGCCAAAACACGTTCAACCGCGGGTTCAAAATATACAAGGGAATAATCCCACATTCACGGTGAAGAGATCACTCCAGCACTTTAAAAGAATAATTGCATTCAATCAAAGTGTTGAGCGCTTTTGCCGCGCTCGACACACATGCCTTCGCCCACAGCCCATCGGCCAAACTTCTACCATCGGCAGATCAAAACAATGCTAGCCCGATATACCATCTCACTCTGATGGCATTGCTGTCGCCAAGACAATCCTCCCCGTCACCTCGATGCCAGCTCCACACCCCTTGTCGCCGAGACAAAGACCATTGGAGCAACCAAAAGCACTTCCGCCGATCACAATAGTCTCGCCGATGGTCCTTCACTTCCCACCTCCATCGGTGAGACATACACCATTGGCACCACAAAAAACCCTTAGGCCGACAATATTACTCACTCCGATAGACATCCTCCAAATTCCCATCGGCCTGACACTACCCCATACTCGCCGATGGCAACTCCATCAGCCAGACCTGCGCTATCGGCCAGCAATCTGCCTGTTCACCTGATAATCCTCCATTACACCGATGGCACCAACAAACTATACTCTGTCGGCAAGACCTCAGGCATCGGCGAACCCGAAAACTCTCTCGCCGATAGCATTACTCCTGCCGACGACCACCTTGAATATCCCTCATCGGCCAGACTACCAATTGTTAGCCCAACAAGAAACGCCTCTGCCGATGATATAGATCACATCGATGGCAGTTCCATCGGCCAAACCAAACACAGAGTCTTCCCGACGCTCACCTCCACGTCGATCCATCAGTGAGATCAACACCATCGGAGCAACTGAACACTCCTTCGCCGACCTTACCACTCACGCCGATGACATCCATCGGCCAAACATATGCCATCGGCCCAACAGGAAACTCCCTCGCCGATAGCACAAAGTCACGGCGATATACAAAGAACACACCATGCTACTGAAATGATCGCCAAGACACATGCAAACTCATGCCGATAACACTTGAGGTACCCCCATCGGCACGACCAACATTGTCGGCAGAACCACAATATCCTTCGCCGATAGACCAAGCTCTTGCCGATGAACAGGAACACCTAGGGTTTGAAGGAAGAAACCCTCCAACAAACAAGCTCAGCCTCCAGGTCAAAACGAGTGCCAACAGGTGCAAATTTGATTGAACAACAATCATGTCTTGCACACAAAGATTGATGTTTTGTTAATAGTGATTGTGTTTGCCAGTGAGGCACAGTATGCTAGTGAGGCTTATAGTCAGTGAGACCTTTCTATGCCAGTGAGGCTTGTGGTTAGTGAAGACCTCTGTATTTGTTAGTGAGACAAAATATTCAGCCAGTGAGGCACTTCATGAGTGGTTTTTCTACCCCTGAGGGTTTTCCACTCGGGAAAAAGGTTGTGTCATGCTTCTCATTGTTTTCTTCTGTGTGTGCATATTAATGGTTTGATCATGTTTATTTATATCTGTTATCATAAGTCTTGTGCATACAAACTCAACAAATCATTAATGTCCTCCTTTGTATTTGTCTTGTAAGATAAAGTTTGTAAAAAGTTAAAATTCATACAACACTGATTCACCCCCCTTCTCAGTGTTGTCCTTGACTCCTACAAGGGGTGCACAAATGCTACTAAAATTCCTGATAAACTTTCTATAAAAACTTGCCAAACCATGAAAAAATCTTACCTCAGAAGCACTCCTTCGCGTAGGCCATTCAATGATAGCCCTCACCTTCTCTGGGTCCATCTTAAGACCTTCCTCTAAGACAACACATCCCAGGTATACCAACTCCTTCTTTTCAAAGCTACATTTCTTCAAATTGATCAACAAGTTCTCTTCCCTCAACTTCTCTGAAACTCTTTTGATATGCATCATATGCTCATCCCAAGTCTTACTGAAAATCAAAATATCATCTAAATAAACAAGAACAAAACATCCCAAATATTATTTCAATACCTCATTCATGAGCCACATGAATGTGCTCGATGCATTAGTTAGCCCAAATGGCATGACTAACCACCCATACAAACCTTCCTTTGACTTGAAGGCTGTCTTCCATTTGTCTCCTTCCCTGATACGGATCTGGTGATACCCACTCTTCAGGTCAATTTTTGTGAAGTACTTAGGTCCACTCAAACAGTCCATTATGTCATCCATTCTTGGAAATGGAAACCTATACTTGATCATGATCTTATTGATGGCCTAAGAATCTATACACATTCTCCATTCTCCATCTTTCTTTGGTGCTAATACTGTAAGTACCCCACATGGACTTAGGCTCTCCCTTATCAGTCCCTTTTTTAATAGCTCTTGAACTTGTCTGTTCAGCTCTTCACTCTGTGTAGGAGTCATTTTGTGGGCTACCTTATTCGACAAACTAGCTCTTGGTAACAAATCCATTTGGTGACTTATCTTCCTCAATGGTGGTAAACCTTCTGGTACATTATCAGAGATAATATCCTAAAATTCTTCCAACATATCTGAGACTTATGCTGGTACATCTTCACATTTCTCTTGACTAATAGTAGGAATCAATGTAAAGCAACAACGCGCATGTTTCATACCCTCCAAAAAATTTCTACCAGCTACCAAGCAAATTCTGGCAGTACTACATACCTTTTCTTCCACCTCCTTCAAGGGCTTCAATTTATGATGAACTCCATCCTTTGTTATGGAATATGTGTTTGTATGACCATTATGGACAGTGCTCCTATCATACTGCCATGACCTCCCCAATAGCATATGACATGCATCCATTGGTATGATATCACACAACACCTCATCATGGTAGTCTCCAATCTTGAACTTCACTAAACATTCCTCACTGACCAAAGCTCTATGATCCTTCTGTAACCATACAATCCGATATGGATGTGGATGCTTTCTTCTTGTCAACTTCAACTTGTAAACCATCTCCTCTGAAACAAGATTATCAGTGCTCCCACTATCAATAATAATATCGCAACACTTACCTTCACTTTTGCACCTTGTACGGAATAAACTCTTCCTCTGATTGGGTTCTTTCTCCTCATTCAACAAAGTTCTTCTGACAACTAGGGTTTCTCCCCTTTTAGCATCTTTAGAGTGCTCAGATTGTGCATCTTCATCTACATGTGCAAATCATGTATTACCTTTAGGTCTTCTATTCATCCTTCCTTGATGTTGCAGACACTCGTATGCTCGATGCCCTTCTTCTCCACATTGGAAAGAGGTTTCTCTGAAACGTCATCTTCTGGGTCCTTACCCAGGTTTGCCTCTTCCTCTTTTCTCACCATTGTTCTGGTCTCGAGGGTGGTAGGAATTATCCCCTCTATGATTTTGACTGGTAATAGCTTCTTCACTTTTCTTTTGATCTTCATTATGGCCTCCATAGGGTCTTCCACCAGTCCTTCCACCTTGACCTCTTCCCCTTTTCTTGCTATCAAATCTTTTATTCACCTTCTCTTCCACCTTCAAGGAAAACTAGCATGCATCTTCTATGGTGGTCATTCTGACTAGGCTCAACTCCTCTTAAATACTCAGCCTCAACTCATTAATGTAATGGGCTACCTTCTCCTTGTTGGGCTCTACATGGCCTGTCTTAATAGTAATTTTATAAAACTCTTATGTATACTTTTGTAGAATTCTCAGACATATCTTGAGATCCAAATTGATGTTGAGAAGATACTACTCTAAGGAGTAGTCAGTATGCAAATGATGGAGATCAGTCTGAAATAAAACAAGGGGGAGAAAAGATAGCAAATATGTGCCCTTTGCCATTGATGTCAAAGGAGAGAAGTCATGTGAAAAACTTGGAAGTGAATGGTTGCTGGTGAAAGGGGGAGCAGTGAAGAAAATGGTTGCAGATGTGATAAGAGAAAGGGGGAGAAGTTCTTGTCTTGATGGTTGAATTCAATTTTTCACATCATATGTTTCCATCAATGAAAAAGAGGGAGATTGTTGCAAATATGTGCCTAGGTGGTGTTATCATTGATGTCAACATATCCTTATTGCCATTAGTGTTAACTGTATCCTATTGTTGTCTGTATAGAAGACCGGATTATTGAGGATATTGAGAAAATTAATGACCATCAATGCATGCAGACCATATGGGTGTGTAGAATATTGTCAGAGGTTGCTCTAGTTAAGAACTGAGAAGTCCGCATGAAGATTTGAAGAAGTTATGGCCATCTGAGTAGAACTAGATTTTGCAGTATTCATAAGAGACAGTGTGACAGTAAGTTGGTCCAGATTACTCCGCAGTGAAATATTATAGTCTATGGATATGAAGGCATATTTGGGAAGTCAGTGTGTATCATCAACTCCAGTGGTTTGTGGTTTGGAGGTCCACAAGCTATCCTTCTAGTTTGACAATCATGGTAGATAGTGTTCTTGAGGTTCCGGAGGAAGATATAAATGATTCTGGTAATTTTATTTAGAGTGAATGATATTGGTGATTTCAATGTGCTTGTGGAGGTCTCTAGATCGTGTGGCTACTATGTTGGAGGTCCACACTGAAGTTTGAGCTTGTTGATTGAAGATTTCTTCTTTGAGGTTGATGTTCTTCCCAGTCTTGGCCGACCAGATGTTCTTGGCATGTTGCGGATGATCTAAAGAGCATTTTATGAAGCATGGTGTGCTATTAGAGGAAGTTTTCAAGTCTCAGCTATGTTTGGCCGATAGTCTAAAGATCCGGGTTAAGTTTAGCCAACCTGGTTGATCATTCCAAGGTTGATGAAGTGTATAAATATTTGTTGAAGAGTTGTGGAAAATTATTTTTGTACAAAATGAATTAAAATCCAAAAAAAGGATCAAAAGCAGAGCAGAGGAAAAGAGGAGCGAAGGGAGTATAGAGTGAAGAGTCAGTGAAGAAGAATGTGAAGATAGAAGAAGAAATTTTTGAGCCTTCAAAGGGACTGATTCAGGCATGAATGTATATGTTATTTCTAAGTTCATTATTTATGTGTAAATCATAATTTCTTATAGGCAGTGAGCCTCTTCTTGAGTAGTGAGCTCTGGGCAGTGTGCCTGAAGGCATGTGCCTTCTATTTTCTTAAGTACTTTTAATAGGGTACGCATTTTTGTGGGTTAATCTCCACCGTGGTTTTTCCCTTAACCTAGTTTTTCACATCAAAATTCTGGTGTTGTATGTTCATGTTGTTTCTGCTCATGTGTTGATTTATGCTTAAATGTTTACATCATTAATCTGGTTGTAAAGAAGATTTAAAAGTTCAGAAAAGAGTAAAGGTTAGGGACAACTGATTCACCCCCCCTCTTAGTTGTCTAGACTAATTCCAACAAATCATAAAACACACAACAATAGAAATTGCACACAGAAAATAGAACTTTCTTTTATTGATTTGGACACTTATTAAATTATAGAAGCTGAAATACAATCAGAGGAATCAACCTCTTGATGAAGGGGGTAAATCATAAAACACACAACAACAAAAATTGCACACAGAAAATAGAACTTTCTTTTATTGAATTGGACACTTATTACATTACAGAAGCTCAAATACAATCAGAGGAATCAACCCTCCACAAGTTGCAACACATTACAGCTTCCTCTCACAACACTTTGGAATCATTTGCCTTCTATAACCCCAAATCAGCTAGGGTTTCTATTTTCCCACCTATTCTTGACTCTACACTTTCCCCCTTAACTCCACTACTACCCAGGGTTCCCAAAAATGGTTATTAATAGCTTTTTTGCCAGTCAACAACCTAATTTCAAAATTTGTACCTCCCTAAAATAATAGATCAATTTTCGGGAGCCATAACTTTTGATCCGGGTGTCCGATTAACGAACTGTTTTATGCATTCGAAAGGTTGTGGAGTGCTCTAAGCGTTAAGAATCAGATTAGCCATTTCTAACCATTTTTGGGCCCATATGGGGCCATTTAATGCTGTAGACACCCAAAATTGACCTAATTAACATTAGCATTCAAATATCGCATTAGCTACTATCTGCATTTGTCTAACACACTTGAGCAATATCGCAATCACTTATTTCTTCTATTAATTAAATAAATTTATATTTATTTAATTAATTCATTAGCTATTTCTTCTAATCTATAGTTAAACAATCGTTAATTATTTAATTATCTTTATTCTATCTATTTTAATTAAATAACTTTTATTTATTTAATTAAAATTCCTTTCACAAACCCACTTTCCAATTAATTAAATAAATTTTATTTATTAATTAATTCCTCTTATCATTTATCTTCACAAGCCAACATGTGTGCCTCTTTCATTTAAAAAGATAAGTGGCACTACATCTTTTATTTAATATCTTTCACATGTAGTACTTTTTATGTACATAGTCACACATAAGCCTTATCTTCCCTCCACTTGTCACCTTCACATTCACCTATGTTTATCATTCAATCTTAGGTATTCACATATCTACTAAATCTGCACCATTGATTGATTCTGGTTGAGTTCTATATAAACACCCTCTCATTCCATACTACATCTATCCAACATTCATATAGCATCTACATTATCATCTACAACATATTGAGCATTTTAGTATCCATTAGCATCGATTTAGCATATTATCATTATCATCCATCCATCATGGCATCTTTTATCTTCATAATTGTTCATTATTGAAGAAGCAATCCACATCATAAATAAGGAATCATACAATCTAGGTGATATTGCTCTTGAATTGCATGCTTTTGATTTCATTTAGATTAGATTCTTTGATAATGGTAGGGTTAGGTTTTCATGGCTATCCTTGATCTTATCAACCTGATTTTACCTATCACAAGTGCCTTAAACCTAAATTTGAATAATTTTTAGGCTTTTTTCAGGAAATAGAAACTTTAATATCTTTCAGCTCGCAAATGATCTTTGCGTGATTCCTTCGCTAAAGGTCTTATTTTTCAGTTATGAAGCTTCCTATAAATTTTCACTTCAATCTGTGCCCAAATGTAGACTTTCCTAAAATAACAGGTTGATATTTTTAGCAGTTTGGAAAAACTGAAAGTTCTACATCATTATTTAAGCAGTTATGGAACCAGAACCACAAATTTTGAAAAGAAATGGAAAGAACATCAACAATTTTGAAAAACATCTTTTTTTGGGTGATGCAAGATTGCCCTTACACCACTGGATCCTTCTGCATCAGACACCCAGGGTAATTTGAGAAGTGACCCTGTCACGTTTCAGGTGTTTGTGTGAGGAAAACCCAAATGGTCAACCTCTGCCTTAGACAACCAAGAAGAATCCTCAATAGGCCTTCCCTTCCATTTCACCAAATATAATTCATATTGCCTGGTCCTAGTACTTCTTCCCACACGGCTATCCAAGATCTCTTCTATCTCCTCTGTTGAAGTAGATACCAGAATACTCCACTTTTCTTCTGTTGGTCTATCCTCTGTTCCACCTTCATGATATTCTGATAAATCAACAATGTTGAAAATAGAGGAAATGTTGATCCCACTCAGCAGGTCTACCTCATATGCATTTCCTGAATCATGTTTCTTCAAAATTTTGCATGGTCCAAATTTCTTCATTTTCAGCTTATTGTATGTTCCAATTGGGAACCTTTCTTTTCTCAAGTGAACCATGACTTCATCTCCTACTTGGAATTCCTTATATCTCCTCTTCTGATCCACCTTAGCCTTGTATTGAATATTCATCCTATTAATGTGCTTTTTCACCTCTTCATGCAAATTCTTCATATGTTCTGCAAAGTCTTCAACCTCGACACTTGTCTTTTCTCCTTTGTCCAAATTTCTTAACTCTAAAGCATTTCTTGGACTATTCTCATATACAATCTAGAATGGTGATTTACCAGTACTCCTATTGACAGAATTGTTATAAGCAAATTCTTCCTATGGTAAAATCAAATCCCATCCCTTGGGCTTATCTCTTACTAAGCATCGTAGCAGGTTACCCAAACTCCTATTCACCACTTCGGTTTGTCCATCAGTCTATGGATAGTGTGCAGAACTGAACTTCAAATCTATCTTCAACTTCTTCCACAATGTCCTCTAGAAATAACCAACAAACTTAGTATCTCGATCTGAAACTATGCTCTTTGGTAGACCATGTAATCTCACCACCTCCTTGAAAAAATAACTCTGCAATATGAACAACATCATTAGTCTTCTTGTAAGGAATAAAATGTGTCATCTTCAAGAATCTATCCACCACCAAAAAAATGAAATCATGTCCTCTCTGTGTCTTTGGTAAACCAAGAACAAAATCCATAATGATATCATCCCATGGCTTCTCTAGTATAGGTAATGGCTGATATAACCCTATATTTTGACTTGTTCCTTTTGCCATCTGACACACTATGCAACTCTACACAAATTTTCTCACATCCTGCTGCAACTATGGCCAATAATAATTTTCACCATCAATAGAAATGGTCTTATCTCGACCAAAGTATCCAGCCAATCCTCCACTATACTTCTCTTTAATAAGGTCCTCACTCATGGAACTCCTTAAAATGTACAACTGGCTTCCTCTAAACAACATGCCATCTTGGATGATGAAATCCAACCATTTTGTCTAGTCCAAAGTTATAGGTTCCAAACAAGCTTTCCAGGCCTCTGCAAAATCTAGATCTTCAGGATACAAATTTTTGAGGTCATTGAACCCAACAACCTCTATCTTCATTTCTGTCAACAAATTTTGCCTTCAGCTCAAGGCATCTGCAACTCTATTGGACTTCCCACTCTTGCGCTTCAAAACAAAAGTATAGCTCTGCAAAAACTCAACCCATTTTAAGTGCCTCTGGTTGAACTTTCCTTGGCTATTAAGATACTGCAGAGCCTGATGATCAATATATAAAACAAATTCCTTTGGAAACAAATAATGACTCCATTTCTTCAAAGCCTAAACTATTGCATAAAACTCCTGATCATAAATATAATACTTTTTCTTGGCACATTAAGCTTCTCACTAAAATAGGCAATGGGCTTACCTTATTGGCTCAAAACAACTCCTATAGCACTGCCACTAGCATCACAATCTACCTGAAATAGCTTATTGAAATCTAGAAGTGCCAAAATAGGTTGCTCTATGACTTTCTGCTTCAATGTATCAATCAAAGCTTTTATCTGCTCCTTTAGTCCATCTAAACTCTTTTCTATCCCTTCTCATTGTCTCAGTTAGGGGTGCACAAACGCTACTAAAATTCCTAATAAACTTTCTATAAAAACTTGCCAAACCATGAAAATATCTTACCTCGGAAGTACTCCTTGGTGTAGGCCATTCAATGATAGCCCTCACCTTCTCTGGGTCCATCTTAAGACCTTCCTCCAAGACAATAAATCCTAGGTATACCAACTCCTTTGCAAAGCTACATTTCTTCAGATTGATCAACAATTTGTCCTCCCTTAGCTTCTCCAAAACTTTTCTAATATGCATCATATGCTCATCCCAAGTCTTATTAAAAATCAAAATATTATCTAAATAAATAATGACAAAACTTCCCAAAAATTCTTTGAATACCTTGTTCATGAGCCGCATGAATGTGCTCGGTGCATTGGTTAGCCCAAATGGCATGACTAACCACTCATAGAAACTTTCTTTTGTCTTGAAGGATGTCTTCCATTCATCTCCTTCCCTGATACGGATCTGGTGATACCCACTCTTTAGGTCAATTTTCACAGAGTACTTGGGTCCAGTCAAATAGTCCATTATGTCATCCATTCTTGGCAATGGAACCCTATACTTGATCATGATCTTATTGATGGCCCGAGAATCTGTACACATTCTCCATTCTCCATCTTTCTTTAGTGCTAGTACTATAGGTACCGCACATGGACTTAGGCTCTCCCTTATCAGTCCCTTAATAGCTCTTGAACTTGTCTGTTCAACTCTTCACTCTCTACAGGAGTCATTTTGTGGGCTGCCTTATTCGGCAAACTAGCTTCTGGTATCAAATCCATTTAGTAACTTATCTTCATCACCGGTACATTATCATAGATTCTTCTAAAATATCTGAGACTTCTGCTGGTACATCTTCACATTTCTCTTGACTAATATTAGGAATCAATGTAAAGCAATGACGCTCATGCTTCATACCCTCCAAAAATTTTCTACTAGCTACCAAGCAAATTCTAGTAGTACTACATACCTTTTCTTCCATCCCTTTCAAGGGCTTCAATTTATGACAAACTCCATCCTTTGTTATGGAATATGTGTTTGCACGACCATTATGGATAGCCCTCCTATCATACTGCCACAACCTCCCCAATAGTATATGACATGCATCTATTGGTATGATATCACACAGCACCTCATCATGGTAGTCTCCAATCTTGAACTTCACTAAACACTGCTCACTAACCAAAACTCTATGGTCCTTCTGTAACCATACAATCCAATATCGATGTGGATGCTTTCTTCTTGTCAACTTCAACTTGTCAACCATCTCCTCTGAAACAAGATTATCAGTGCTCCCACTATCAATAATAATATCACAACACTTACCTTCACATTTGCACCTTGTGCAAAATAAACTCTTCCACTGATTGGGTTCTTTCTTCTCATTCAATAAAGTTTTTCTAACAACTAGGGTTTCTCCCTTTTTAGCATCTTGAAAGTGCTCAAATTGTGCATCTTCATCTACACGTGCAACTCGTGCATTACCTTTAGGTCTTCTATTCATCCTTCCTTGATGTTGTGGACACTCGTATGCTCGATGCCCTTCTTCTCCACATTGGAAACAGGTTCCTCTGAAACCTCCTCTTTTCGGTCCTTGCCCAGGTTTGCCTCTTCCTCTTCATCTTTAATCACCATTGTTCTAGTCACGAGGGTGGTAGGAATTATCCCCTCTCTGATTTTGACTGGTGCCAGCTTCTTCATTTTTCTTTTGATCTTCATTATGGCCTCCATAGGGTCTTACATCAGTCCTTCCACCTTGACCTCTTCCCCTCTGCTTGCTATTGAATCTTTTATTCAGCTTCTCTTCCACCTTCAGGGAAAACTAGTACACATTTTCTATGGTGGTCATTCTGACCAGGGTCAACTCCTCTTGAATACTCGGCCTAAACCCATTAATGTAATAGGCTACCTTCTCCTTGTGGGGCTCTGCATGGCCTGTCCTAATAGTAATTTTATAAAACTCTTCTATAGACTCCTTAATAGACTTGTTACCTTTCTTTAGTCCTTGCGGCTTCTTCATCAACTCCATCTCATAGTCCGCAGACATGAACTACTTTTTCAGTTTCTCCACCATCCAATCCCATCTGGTGATCTTTCCTTTTCCTCTTTTGTTCCTCTCTAATTGGACCTCCTTCCACCAAATATTGGTGTGGCCCTTCAACTAAGGTTTTTGCAAACTTGACTTGATCTAGGTCCTCCACATCTTCATACTCGGAACACTCCTCCATGTCATTGATCCAATCAATAAGCTGTTCCATATTCAAATCTCTAGAATATGTAGAAACTTCAATCCTGGGCCTCTTTCTGATCTTCAAAATGGCCCTCAACAACCTAACTTTTGCAGGATCTCCTCCAGCTTTTTATTCTTCCTCAGATAGCTCTGCTTCAGCTTCATCTTCGCTTTCTTCTCTTGTTCTTGACTCAAACCCTCTTTGTAGATCCTCTTGCAATGCATTGATTTGCCTTTGCAGGACTCTAAAACCCTCTTCCATCAAAGCATTCCTACCAATATGATTTCTTTGTGGAGGCATCTTGATCTCTGTAGCAAACCCACAACCTCAGGTCCTGGTGCAAACTGCCTCACGGTCGGTGATCTGTTTACACACTCAAGAACCCTTGCTCTGATACCACTTGATGAAGGCGATAAATCATAAAACACGCAACAATAGAAATTGCACACAGAAAATAGAACTTTCTTTATTGATTTGGACACTTATTACATTATAGAAGCTCAAATACAATCAGAGGAATCAACCTCTTGATGAAGGGGGTAAATCATAAAACACACAACAATTGAAATTGCACACATAAAATAGAACTTTCTTTTATTGATTTGGACACTTATTACATTACAAAAGCTCAAATACAATAAGAGGAATCAACCCTTCATAGGTTGCAACACATTACAACTTCCTCTCATAAGACTTTGGAATCATTTGCCTTCTGTAACCCCAAATCAGCTAGGGTTTCTGTTTTCTTACCTATTCTTGACTCTACACTTTCCCCCTTAACTCTACTACTACCCAGGGTTCCAAAAAATGGTTATTAATATCCTTTTTGGCAGCCAACAACCTAATTTTGAAATTTGCATCTCCCTCCAAAAATAGGTCAACTTCCGAGAGCCATAACTTTTGATCCGGGGTCTGATTGATGAACCGTTTTATGCGTCGGAAAGCTTGCAGAGTGCTCTATGTGCTTAGAAGCTACTCTACTAATTCTGGTCATTTTTGGGCCTGTACGATGCCATTTAGTGCCTCAAACTTGAGTTTGAATAATTTTTAGGTATTTTTCAGAAAACATAAACTTTAATATCTTTAAGCTTGCAAATAATCTTTGCGTGATTCCTTCACCAAAGGTCTTATTTTTTAGTTACGAAGCTTCCTATAAATTTTCACTTCAATCCGTGCTCAAATGCAAACTTTCCTAAAATAGCAAGTTGCTATTTTTAGTAGTTTAGAAAACTGAAAGTTCTACTTCATTATTCAAGCGATTATGGAACCAGAACCACAAATTTTGAAAAGAAATGGAAAGAACATCAACAATTTTGAAACACATCTTTTTTTGGGTGATGCAAGATTGCCCTTACACCACTGGGTGCTCCTGCATCAACCAATAGTTGTCTTGTTCTTTCATGTTCACAAGTTGATCTGATAATTCATTATAGTTCATAAATGAATGTCTTGTTTTCATCATATTAAGGTTAAAGTTCATAGTTGGTAAAAGTTCATTGATTGTTGTCAAAAACAAGTCTGTTTCATAAGGCACTGATGTTGCAAGTATGGGCCTAATCGGTGTTGTCATTGATGTCAACATACTCCTATTGCATTGATGATAAGGATTGGATGAGCTGTGTGTTGAGGATATTGAGAAAATTAGTCCTATCAGGAACAGAGAAGAACAATGAAGACAATGAGGTAAAGATCCCAGATAAGATGAAGATCAGAGGATGCGCATCAAAGGGTTTGTAGATATGTGTCTCAAGATGATCTAGTAAAGTGTTTAGAGGTCTGCATGAAGATCTAAAGAATTTAGGACCACTTAAGTAAAACTGGTTCTAGCAGTTGTTCAGAGGAGACAGAGTGACATAGATAGGTCCAGTGAGCTCTGGAAATGCAATATCTTGTTTTGCAGATTTGGTGGAGTGTTTAGAAGTTAATGTGAATTGACAACTCAATTGGTTCATGGTCTAGAGGTCCGCAAGTATCTATTCCATTATGACAGTGATGACAGACTGTGTTCTTGAGGTTCTAGATGAAGGAGAGAATGATTTCAGTAGGCAGATGTAGTGTGGATGTTCTTTGTGATTCAGGCAAGCTTGTGGAAGTCTTTGGATCGTGTCCAGTTCGTGTTGGTGGTCCGCATTGGAGTTTGAGCTCACAATTAAAGAATTATTTTTGGATGATGGTTTGGCCGACCGGATGAGTTACACATCCTGTGGATGATCTTGAAGATGTTATGTGAAGATTGGTGTGTTCTTAAATGAAGATTGAAGTCTCAGATCTGTGTGGCCGACAGTGTGTTGATCCACGTGAAGTATTTTTGTAATTAGTCATGTTGTATTTGCTCTGTAATGTATGCTGACTTGGACGATTATCCCTAAGTCGATGTCTTGTATAAATAAGGAATTGTAAAGTCATTTCAAATATATCTTGTGGAGATGAGAGTGTTGTAGAGAGGAGAAGAGCGAAAGGCAGAGCAAAAGTATTGGGCTTAAATGGAACTGACTCAAGCATGGTGAAGATGCTATTCTTTAGTTCAAGTATGTAATACTTATAAATCTGTAGACAGTGTGTCTCTTGTAGGAAGTGGGCCTCTTGTGAGCAGTGTGCTCGGGCAGTGAGCCCTAATTGGCATGTGCCATTTTGTTCTTTCTATTCTTCTAACAGAGAATACAATCTTGGGTTAGTCACCCCGTGGTTTTTCCCTTAACCGGGTTTTCCACGTCAAAATCTTGGTGTCTTATATGTAATGTGTTTCTACTCTTGATTTAATGCATTATGTTTCCATGATTGATTTATTATTATGCTATCAAATTGAAAAGTGGAATTAAGTGGTTAATTGTAAGAAAGTTTTGGACAACTGATTCACCCCCCCTCTCAGTGTCTTTCGTACACCAACAAGATGCTATCACTAGAGTAGGATACAACTTTCACCCTAGCTAGCTCCTTTCCTTTGCCTACCTCCTTTTGACCAACAATGGTTGCATTTTATAAAGTAATATAATATAATATTTTTATTTTATCTGTTATAATTAATAGTTTAAGTTTTAACTATTCTTACTTTTTTCTTTTGGGTCACATGTATGAATATGCCAACCTAAAACCCTTAGGCTTTTATTTAAAAATTCATGTTCAATTATCTAATTATTTGGTGACTTTTACAATTGATGGTCATCACTTAAGTCAAAACAAATGCCTTCCTTATCATTGTGTTAGTGACCCTTTCATCCAGATTACCAATTAGAGTTGTAGATTTATTTAATAAGTCACTTGTCCTACGTGGTGTTGATAAGAGGGAATACTAAGAGGGGGGGTGAATCAGTATTCCATAAAACTACTTAACAATTTCATTAATCCAATTTCCAAAACTAATAATATGAAAGTAGAATAAGCAAAGGAACAACAACCATAAAGACATAACACATGGACACCAGGATTTTTACGTGGAAAACTCAAAAATGGAAAAACCATGATGAGCATTAGCTCACAATATATTAATATAGCATAAAACTAGATTACAAAAAGGCTCACTGCCTTAGGGCTCACTGTCCAAGAAATGCTCACTACAAGAATGGCTCATTGCCAAAACAGACTCATTGCTTAGAGAAAGAAGGAAGAAAGAAGAATGGCTCACTGCCTAATTGAACTGCTTAGATTGCATCTACATATGCATGATTACAGTTCCAATGAAGCACTGAAATAGTGTCTCAAAACTCTTCATCTCTGACTGCTCTATTTCACTGCTCTATTTTTACATAGGAACAAGATCTCTCTTCTTCTGCTCTTATACAATCACATCTTCTTTTACATACTATCCACCACCTCACATCACAATCCACTTCAGAACTTGAATCCATCTGATATATATATATATATATATATATATATATATATTCGCATCAATAATTATTACTTGATCAGGTTGGCAAACTAAAGAAGAAAATGTGTAAGCCAAAATATCATACTCTGTCAGCTTGTTCTTATGTACAATCTCCAATGCAGACTTGAACAATCATGTACAAGTCTTCATATAGGTCGGCCTTAGTCATATGACTACTCAAATTGATTATCCAAACATTACATCTTCTCCACATAGAGATCTAATATGCCAGTCGTTTTGTTCCTTAAGAACACACTTAGTAAGCTCGTCTGTCACATCACCATACACACTGTGGACCAAATGGGACCTTACAAATCATATCCAAGTGTCATTATTGACCTCTTAACATATCTTTAGAACCACAAAGCAAAGTACTTCTACATGTCAAAATGCAGATCATGGAACTGTTGCTATGTCACAGAGAAATACTGTTGAACTGGAACCTGATATTTAGCAACTGGTAAAATGTGATATATTGAACTTTATATGTTATGATCCTAGATTTTGGTAGTATTGACATATCTCTTGCTTTCCACAGAACCGCAGACCAAGATGTGCACTTGCAGAGGAATACGGACCAATCTACTGAGTACTGTTCACTATCTCTGTCTTTCCCTTGTTTGTCCAGACTTAGCATTTTCTTCACATGACTTCCAGAGAAGATCATGACTTGA
Source organism: Cunninghamia lanceolata (assembly GCA_027924645.1). Taxonomy (NCBI): domain Eukaryota; kingdom Viridiplantae; phylum Streptophyta; class Pinopsida; order Cupressales; family Cupressaceae; genus Cunninghamia; species Cunninghamia lanceolata. The sequence continues at coordinate 16,413,181 of BSBN01000193.1, read as the reverse complement.
TCACCAGACTAAATCATCATCACATAGACATGAATCATCATATCTAATCTGCATTAGGTGGTCTTCTTCTGCGGAGGCATACTAATCCATTTTCTGTCTCATACTCTGTACCTTGTCTATACTTAGTCATTTTGACTTTCCACACTTGTTCCTTGCTGCCAAACCAAGTTGGTCTTCTGGAGTGATGTATTCTTGTCATGCTAATGTATCTTCTTGGCCATGTTGCCATCAATGACAACACACAAAGGTTATCTCTGGAGTAGTGTCTCTTGCCAACAATCTCCCCCTTTGGCATTGATGGCAACACTTAGTGAAAAATGTTGCCTTGACTACTCCCCCTTTCTATATTCACTTCTATATTCCTTCTCCCCCTAAGATGCTTTCTCATTTTTCACTGATCTTCTCTCCCCTTTGACATCAATGGTAAAGGGTGTGTTCCAAAATCAAAAGCTTGTCAAAATTGCAAAATTTACTATGTACTCTGTTGCATATTTACAATATAGTCTTCAACTTAATCTTACATATGCTTAAGGATGTCATTGAAAACATTCTTGATCTATGCCAATTCACCATCCCAACCCTTTTTTAACATTGTCCAAAATTTGAATATGTCCACTAAGTAAGAAAACAAGGGTTTCTGCCTTTTGCAGATCAGTGGGTGCATTAATTTGTGAAGCTATTTGAGCTTCAGCTGCCAGATTGAACATGGACTCCAACTTGGGACTGATCAGTCCTCTTAACTAACACATTCTTCCTTTTGTCTAATCCCTTTCACTTATTAAACTATTCAAGTCATTTTGAATGTTTATGACTTGACTTTCTTTGCTGCTTATTGATTCAGTTACGGGATCAAATGACTTAGATATGTTCATTAGTTTCTGCTCTAAATCTTTGATCTTTTCTTCTGTTTTCTTTGTAGCTTCCGGCCAAGATAGACAAAATTTATATATATCACAGGCCTCTTTAATGGCATCCTGAATGCCCTTTAATCTATTGTCTAATTGTATTTTATCACTGGCTATTATTTTCTTTAACTCATTTAGTTTTTTCTCATTGCATTCTTGCCTTACTTTTATCTCAGCTAATTTTTCAAAAGATTCAAAATGTGTGCTTACCAATTTATCAGTCCCTTAAGTTGACTTGTGATAGACATAGAGGTATCCTTCTAATAAATTAGCATCAACTTCTCCAAAATGTTGGATGCTTCACTGATTGTAACGTCAGAAAATGTCCCCTTAGGGCTTTTCCCTCTTTAGGTTTAGCTCCTGAGTCTTTTGCATACATTTAGGACATCTTGCATCATAACTTGGCATCCCAGTGGAATGAACCCTAGGTATCATGGCTAATGGGGCCTAGGGTAACCCCTTGAGCTTAACCCTACCCAAAATAGGGAGGAGGACTTGGGCACCCGCGCCTTAGTCTTGCCCTATTTTAGGTCAGGCCCAAATTTTAAGTGTCATTTTATGACCGTTATTTGGTCCCTAGGCCGACACGGTAAGTTTGAATGTATGAAATCTTGGTGGGAGTGTTTGTAGTTGCATATAAAAGCATGTTTAGGCATTCATTTAGATACTAGATTGCAATTAGATGATCATTGTGAACTTTATGCATTCTCAAGGTGATTCAAGGCTTTCATTGTGTTACAAGAGTAGATTTGTGTTGTCTATGTGTTTGTGTTTGTAGATTTAAGCATCCATTACCTCATGGAATGAAGGGCATCTTTCTCTCATGAGGTCTTCACTACAAGGTGACATTCATTGTGTTTGTGATCATTGTTTCATTTGGATTTTTCCTCTGCCTCACAAGGGCACACACTCTCTATCTAACAATGGTGTTCGAAGACTTAGGTGTCCTCTGGGGCTTGACTGAGGCAAGCCTCTAAACACCACAACCCCCTCCCAAAGTTTTCATGGTTGTAGGTTACATGTTGAGGAGATAGACAAAGTGAAGTTGCAAGAAGACATCTTGGAGTGTCAAAATTGCAAAACAGAAGGAAAAACTGCCCCTTGGACTTGGGCGCCTGCTCCCTAGTCCCTGAAGTTCCACAATAGGAAACAGGTTGCAGACTGAGTTTCCAGATCTTGAAAAAAAGCAAGGCCTTGGACTTGGGCACCCGCTCCTTCGTCCCCGACTTTTCCACCTCGGAAGCCCAAAAATAGGTACTCTGTGATTTGCCATTTTACATTCCTCTGTAAGAACATTTTTTGTAATTCATCAGTTTACTGTCGCATTTGTATAATTAGGGTTTTGATGGTTAATTAGACATAAGAGAAGAAAAATTGATAATCAAACACCCTAATCCAAGCTTCCCTACATTTGTAAGTGACCAAGGACCTGATAGTGCTCTGCTACTCGATCCTAAGGTCCTTGAATGTAAAGGGCGAAAGAAGGATTCAAACAATAAACTAAACAATCCAAATTTTACCCTAAATATTTTGGTGAACCTATGTTTTTGGACTTAATTTCAACTTTCTAAGTGTTTCTCTTCAGATTTGGATTTATTTCATTCATTCATATAGTTATTCATCTTATTGCATTGAGAAAAATTTAAAAAAAATTGAAAAATTTGAACAAAATGGCATTTTTGGGTTACTAATTTGCATCAATTCATTCTAATTTTCCCTAATTTATGATTTTTGCATCAGATTTGATATAAAATATAGAAAATTACAAAAATACAATAATTTGCATTGCATTTTTATCATATAATTGCTAGGGTTTTGTAGAAATTTTGACAATTTTCATATAACCTAGTAATTCTGAAATCTAGGGTTAGCAGGCAAAATCTTCTTTCAGATTTTTCTACTGATTTTAGAGACTCATTAAAATTTGAATTTGTCTTTAGTCTTTCATTTTGGTGTAAATTTTCATTTAGATTTCAAATATTTGTATTTTTGCATAGAAAATTTCAACAAAAAACTAGCAATTTTCATGCATTTTCATTAAATTTGTACTTGCATTTTACATCTTAGAGCTTGGAATTCATTTTGGATCCAATTATATTTCATTTTCATCATAACTCAGACTTAAAATAATTCATATAGCATTTTGTGTCAAGATCTCAAACCTAGGGCTTGAAAAACACCAATTTTCACTAAATTTGGCCTTATCGACTCTCTAAATTTGCACCATAGGCATGTTGTGAAGAACATTTTTGCACTAATTGGTTTTTATTAGGGTAATTATTTTTTTTTCCTCCTAAAAGGCTTCACAACACCTTTTTATTAGCCTCTTGTATTGAAAATTTGGTGAAAAACTACACATTTTTGCTATTTTTGCCCTAGGGTTTGGCCTAGTTTGCACTCCAAGTGTGTTGTGACAAATTTTATGGATTGAGGTGACTGATATCATTTCTTTTTCTGCACCTCCTAAAATTCATTACAACACCCATTTTTCTAGGTCTTGGAGTTGAGAAATTGTGAAAAATAACCTATTTTTGCTATATTTTCACTAGGGTTTGACCTTAAGTGGCACTAAAAGCGTGTTGTGATGGATATTTTGGCATTAAGTGGCTCTTATTACAGATATAATTTTCTATCCATCACCATTTTCCTCACAACACCCTTTGTCATGCTCTTTTGCATCGAGATTTGGTGAAAAAATTGCATATTTTGACATATTTTCATTATATTTTGACTTATCGTCATCTTAGATTTGCATCAAGAGTGTGTTGTGAAGGATCTTATTTCTGTTTTGGACTGATATTATACATATAATTTTCTTCCCCTGATCAAAATCCTTACAACACCCTTTGTTTCATTCATTTGCATTGAAAAAGCATAAAAAATCAAGCATTTTTGGCTTTCAAACATATCATCTTCTTAGGGTTTGTTCTCTTAGTTTGTACATTGTGTGTTGTGTTCTTTTGTATAAGATTTATGACCTGCTGTCCTAAAAATAATATTCCCTTAATAAGAAGTAAAAGGTTAATGGGATCTAGTGCTCTTGAAGAAAATGACATCCCTACCTCTGATAATCCTTTGAATACCTTCTTTACAAAGGGCAAAACTCAAATTGTGCAAGATATTATACATCCTCCAACCACTATGGATGATCAAAATTTTCATGATGTTGAGGATGCTATTGAGGTAGTAGGGCATGTACCTATGGAACAAGTCAACAAGTTTGATAAAGACGTTGCTGAATTTTTTAGAATATGTGCAAACTGAGAGGATAGCTGAAGAGGCCTTACTTGTGATTCACCATGTAAGAGAATTGATAAAAGAAGGACAAGATGGAATTAATGTTATTCATGGTTTAACACATATTCTGCAAACTAATATAATGCCAGTGAATGAATGTACAAAATTTATTAACAACATGCCATCACCATTGTTGGTTTTTTCCCTGACTGGATGCTCATTCCTAGATTTCCCTACAAGGTAGCCATTAGTGATCAACAGGATCTCTGGGCCAGGGGCCAAAAGTGTAGGAGATAGACTCTATTTTTATCTTCTCTTCTTCTTCAGGCTCTGCCAAACCTAGGGGGGTATTCCCTATTCAACACCCATGAGAATATGCTTGTGGGTTGGCTTGGGATGTTAATACAAAGTAGATAAATCCTCCTGTAAGTAGACCAAAACTGTAGGATAAGTGCAAAGGGGCTAGCTTTGGGCCTATGTTCAGTTGTGAATCAGAGGATCTTGGTCCTAAACTACTTCTACAGTCCTAATGGTTGGATTTGGAAGTTTGAATTTAATTTATGTGTTTGGATGCAAAACTAGGACCTGGTGTGTAATCTCAATGCAGAGCTAGATTGGTGCCTATCCAGGGCTTGGAGTCAGTAGACATACACCTGTGAATGATCAGCATGAACACTAAAACTGGACTTCAAGGGGATGTTGTGGTATCTACCTTACAAATACCTCTCAGAATAGAGTGTTAAGTCATCTCTACTTATGGCATCCCTATTGCAGTATATCTTTCCCAACACTTAATCTGAAAACACTTTAATCTACCCTTTGAGCAGAAGTTGAAAGATCAAGCATTCAATACAGGAATTCTATATTCTAGAATACCAGACATCCCTTAGATATCTAGATTCAGAAGAAGGATACATGCAATACTGGAGATAGAATAACAAAACACATGCAAATACAACATTACTCATATAAAACCAATCATGAAATTAGTAGATTCATGCATGAGACATACAACAAGAGATACATAAACTGACAAGGTCACCTGCACAGAGCAACCAGAACCAGTTGTATCTTATTACAGAGCCAGATATGTCCTGTTTTCAACAACCTCAAAATGAGAAACACAACCTCCTAAATACAGCAAGGAAGGTCCTCAGCATTAATTACATGGCAACTCAAAATTTGCCAGATACAGTGCATTGAGAAAATGGTGCTCATCGCATTCAATGTAGCAGGTGGAGGAGGGGACAGGAAGAGATCTCAAGCCTTGCGCTGCCGCCTAGGGATTCACAACTTTAGTCGGGTGCCTGAAACATCCACGCCATCGCCCATACCTCTGCAACAACCGCCATTAATGGCGTACCAACCCGCGGCCTTGGGAAATGTAGTGTACTGTGCATCGCAAACCTTTCCTGCCAAAATGTATCATCCTAATATTTCAAATCATGCAGGAACAAATTATCCCACATGCACCCTGCGGCAACCTCCTCATCACCTTATATACTAGGCCGTCCACATATATGGTGTTGGTGATTTTGCTCCCCACGGCACCTAGTATAAGCCTTCATCATCATCATCCTCCAGCACGATATCCTGTTGCTCAAAATATCACCCTGACGTCAGCATCATCATCTGCATGAGTTCACCCTGATAATTCACATCACCCCGATGTGAAATATCAACCCGCAGAAAATATCACCTTGCGGGAAAGTATCATGCCGTCCGCATCACCTGATATAAAATATCACCCTGATGATTGAACATCCTGATGATGTCACTGTCATATCCTGCTGACGTCAACAGCATATCTGCCTCGCGCACCTCCTCATATCTGGATGATGTCATCGTCATATTTGCAAATATTGGGGGATCTCCACAAGATGACTAGTGTTAGAAATATGACCCCCCCGGACCTTGATGACGTCACCAGCATATTGGCATCAAGATGATATTCGGAAGATAAATGGATATATAGAAATATCACCCTGATAGAAATATCGGGGTGCACTGTAGCTCCATTGTAAGATTGGGGTGATGTATGAATATGATACTTGAAAATATCACCCTCTTCCTTGGAATATGATGAAGCCGATAGATAAGCAGATATCACCCTGACAAGAATATGATGTCAGCAACATCGGGTGATGAAAGAACATGAAGTGATAAAGTAACATCAGGATGATCTTAACCAAGATCACCCAATGTTCAAATATGATGACCCCGATGAATATCGGGTCATACTTAGGACTTTACAACAACATCATCAGGATGATCTTAACCAAGATCACCCAATGTTAAAATATCACCCTGGCGAAAGATCATGCCGACAGAAAATATGATGATGACCCCCGCAAGAAACAATAGGGTGAATGCATGGAAACATGATGATGATGACCTCCTCACTGAAGAAAATATGATGCTGCAGTTGAAAAATACTGAGGAGGCTGAAGACTTAGGACTTCTTTGGATTTTTTGGGAAGGTGCCTGCATGTTCAAATGCTTGAAAACTGACTGCTCATGCAGGCACCAACAACCATCGCATACTCAAGTTTTGACATCTATACCGACTATAGGAATATCCACTTTTACATCAATGATCTTAACAATTGATGCAAATTCTTATAGTGATGCTACCACTGGTATTGGAGTATCTAATGGCACTAATTACAAAGTTGTGGGATTTGATTATCAGAACTTGGTCCATAATGTGACTATTCCTATGAATAATTGTTCTCAACCTCCCATCCCCAACCATCTTCCACCTACCAGTATGTCCAACAACCATTGACTTATTCCCAACCTCCACTTTTCACATCTCAATTTCAATCATCCCCTCACTTTGGTTCCAATTCCTCGCAACAAACCGCATCTCTAAATGATGTCATCCTAAACCAACTTTTATAGGGCATGAATGCTTTGCAACAAAAAGTAACAAATTTAACAAATTCTTTGTAGCCTAGTTTACCAACATATCATGCCCGTAATCCCCTTTCCTATGCAATCTTGAGAACTCCTATGCCTAAGACGTTTGAGACTCCCCACTTTGAAAAATATGGTGGAAAATGTGATCCTAATATTCATGTGACAACATTTACAGCTATGTGTAGTGATTTCTATTTTGAAGAGGATTTGTTGGCAAAACTTTTCCCGCAATCTCTCAAAGATACTGCTTTAGAATGGTTTTGCTCTTTGCCTCTGAATTCAATACACTCCTTTTCGTAGTTGATCGATCAATTTTTACAACACTTTCAAGCAAATATCAGACCCCAAGTCACTCTTATTGATTTGGTTCAATGCAAACAAAGTCTGAAAGAGAAGTTGACTGAATTCATTAGTCAACATTAAGGGTTGTATGCATAGATTCAGTATCATATGAAAGATGATGATGTTTAGAAGATATTTATTACAAATCTACAACCTAATATTCGTGACAATATCCTCTTGATGAAGTATAACTCCTTTCAACATTTATGCACCACCCTTCGTGATTATCAACTTTTGTCTAGTCAGTATGAAAATCAAAACTCATCAGCTCAAGTTGGTCAATTGATGGGTGGATCATCACAAAACAATTTTAAGAGGAATAATAATAATAGGAGCTTCATCAAGGTTAATGGACCGAATATGAACAATTTTTCAAATGTTTCAGCTATCACTAATCCAAAGAAAGCATAATATCAACCAAGAAAGTTCACTCTGATATCTGATTCTTATTATTCCATCATGAACCAAGCTTCGAGTAATAGCATTCTAAAGTTTCCCCCGATCAAGGCTGTTGATCCTAGTAAACAAGGACCTTACTTCGATTCTAATGCCTTTTTTCATTATCATCGGATGCAAGGACATGACACTGAATGATGTATGCATCTTAAACATGAGATACATGACCTTATTGATTCAAATTTCATCTAGGTATCAGGTGTGAATGACAATGGAAACAAGTCGGTTGCTCCGCTGAATCAAAACTTGCAAATCTTCACTAATCCTTTCCCTAAGCATACTGAAACCAATATGTTGGAATAGGGTTTAGTGGAAGTAGATGGGGATGATTACTTAGACTATGATAACATCATGGGAATGATTTAAGTGGATAAGAAACAAGTGGATAACCCACCTCGTCCACGAAGGAATGGAATTTATGCTGAGGTTCCTCCTCCGTTATCCATATATGGATCAGGAGATAATCAAAATGCATCAGAAAAGTAAGAACAACAACCGATACATACTAGTAAGATGGTATAGGATGATTCCCGTTACTATGCTAGAAAGATTCAACAATGAAACTTGATAAAAATTAGAAAAGAGTTAGACGACTGTCAGCAGTTAGAGAAAATAGTGGTTCCCCTCCTCATAAGCAACAAAAAGTTATATTTAAACAAGGAGTTACATGGCAAATATCATATGATAATAAACAAAACTCTTATAAGAACCACTCAAATTTTGCACTCAATATAATCGAGTACCTCTCCAATAGGTTCACAATTTCCAAAATCTAATACAAAAGATCTTATAGGTACGTATCTCTAACTCTTTATCTCTCTCGTGATGTGCTTCCCCCATGATGTGTTATGTTTTGTTTAGGCCTCCTGGGATGACCTCGGATTATCTCGTAAGGTCTGGGATACCAGGAGACTACCGCTATTGTGACCTTCTATTTGTATCATCATTCTTCTATATTGCCTCTCTCTCTGATTTCATTGTTGTGTGTTGTGTCTTACAGACATAACATTGCGGTTGGTGACTTGGGGGCACTCTCCTACATGATTGTCCCTAAGACACTTGTTTCTCCTCTCTTATTTATTGTTTCCCTTCCTCTAGTGTTTCTATCTAGTGGGTGGCTGATGAAAAACATTTACATTGATGCGAACCTAGTGTCTCTTTCGAGAGCAAAAAAAAATAGACTTAGTTCCTAATATGACGATGGGGTTGTAATAAATTATTTGAGGCTTGGCTAGTAGAAGCACTCTATGCTTTCTATGTAGTGATTTTGATGGTATGCTATCTCATTTACAAACCTTAACAATACTGCTACTCTATGCACCTTTTTCTATCTTTTAACCTAGTCTTGGTGGTACTTGATTTGGAGATCTTCATGATATTGCCCCTGTTGGCAAGAGACACTATATGGATTCATGGTTGTTGTCATTGATGGCAACAAAGGTCATCCCACATATCCGCAAGACATGATATGTCTCTACCGGAAGTCAGAATAAAGAATGTTGTGGTCCGGTGAAGAAGAACAGAGCATGTGGCAAGGTCCGACAGATTGGTCCGGACCTCTCAGAGGAAGTGTCTTGGTGTAGTGCGGATTTGGGGAAGTCAAGAGGACTACCTTGAGTGGTATATTCCAAGGATTTAGCCTCCGGTGATGGACAAGGAAAAAGATATGAATGGTTGAGTACCGGATTCCTGAGAGACAGTGAAAACAGAGGAAGAACTGACTGGCAGAGTATCAGACTGCTTTCCGGATGGGTTACTATTGATGATAGAGGTTGTGAAGGCATGAATCATGTTTGGCCGACATGATTAATGATATCTACAAGTATATGCTTGATCCGCATTGCTTGGTGAGGAAGGATTCAGCCGACAGAATGAAAGTTTATAAGAAACTAGACTGTTCCGGATGCCGACTAGAAAGGTGATGAAATTACTTGTGCGGATATATATAGAGGATGGATTTAGTTGTGAAGGCGTAGTTGTTGTGGAGAGATATGCGAATAAGTCCAGATAAAGAGCAGAGGTAGCAAAAAGGATCCGGTATGTGAAAGATAGCAGAATAAAGAACAGAGGAAAGATGAAGTGCAGCAGATCAGTGTACTGAGCCTAACCGGAACTGAACTCCAGCATATGCAGATGCTTCCAATCAGTTCAAGACTGTGATTCTCATCACTTTGTAGACAGTGTGTCTTCTTGTAGGTAGTGGGCCTCTTGTGAGCAGTGTGCTCGGGCAGTGAGCCCTAATTGGCAAGTGCCATCTTTGTAATTTCCTATTCTTCTAACATAGAATAATTTTGGGTTAATCACCCCGTGGTTTTCTCCCTTAACAGGGTTTCCACGTCAAAAATACTGTGTCATGTGTTTCTTGTTTTATGGTTAATGTTTTATGTTTGATTTTATGCTGCATCAATTAAAAGGAAAGTTCAATAAAGGAAACAATTAGGATAACTGATTCAACCCCCCCCCTCTCAGTTATCAACAGCCCCATGGTTATCCTCGAACTCTAAATTCATTGTATAACCTTGGCTCTTTGTGTGGTTAATCATTTGCATTGATGTTGTTATTTATCATGATTTTGTAGATACTAACATGTTTCTTGCAGGGATGTGTTTGTGGGAACATTTGGCGATCATGAAGTACATGTCACCTCTAGGGGGCATGGGCTTTGCGAGAGCTTATGTTCCCTTGTGTGTTTAATTCCTACCTTAATGTGCTTGATATCGATACCTGATATCATCCACCTTAAGGTGGGGGCATATATAAGGTAATCTATATGTTGTAGATGCTAGCTATGTGTTTGTCCTCAAATGCAGTTTAAAGACTAGCTCGTTGAGTGCTTCCGGCATCTTGAGTTTGTTTGCAATCAATCAATCATATAAGCCCTTTACCGAGGTGGGATATCGTGTATATCCTTTTAATCTTAAGCCCTCTATGGAGGTGGGGATGGTGTATTTCTCAGAGTAGATTGCATCATCCTATCATTTTCAAAAAGTCCTCTGCGGAGGCGGGGAGCGGTTCTATGACTAACTCAACCCTTAAGCGTGTTTTCAACGGTTGTTGTGGTGAAGCCCAATCGCTGGTGTGTGCCTGTAATGTGCCTGAGATGGTGTTGAACCTAGAAATAGGAACACTCCATTGCTTGTCTATCATATTTTCTCCGTGTCTTCAAGTGTGTGTGTTTGGCATGCTTGCTTTATTTGGAGTGTCTGTTGCCCCATATGCAGTCTAAAGACTAGCTCAATGAGTGCTTCCTACATTTTGGGAGCTTTTGTATGTCTTGCGTGTGTTGCCCCATACATACAGTATAGAGACTTGCGCAATGAGTGCATCCTGTATTATGGAAGGTTTGTTTACTTTCTAGTACTTGCATTTGCATTTCATATATATGAGAAAAAGAAAAGAAAAGAAAAGAAATCATGCCCGTCTTCTATGCATTAATGTGTCTTGAATGCCTCTGCTATCTTCTCCATGTTCTGCGTGACTGTAACTATCTTCTCCATGTTTTGCATGCCTGTTACTCTCTTCTATGTGATTGGTGTGTCTTCTCCATGCTTGGCATGTTTCCTGTGTTTGTGACTGTACTTGAATTCATGTATTGGCCTTGCGTTTATACATACATTAAAGTGGGGGCTAAATGTAACATCAGAAAATGTCCCCTTGGGGGCTTTTCCCTCTTTAAGTTTTGCTCTCGGGTCTTTTGCATACATTTAGGACATCTTGCATCATAATTTGGTATCCTGATGGAATGAACCCTAGGTATCATGGAAAATGGGGCCTAGGGGGACCCCTTGAGCTTAACCTTGCCCAAAATATGGGGGGAGGACTTGGACGCCCGCACCCTAGTCCCACCCTATTTTGGGTCAGGCCCAAATTTTAAGTGTTGGTTTATGACCGTTATTTGGTCCCTAGGCTGACACGGTAAGTTTGAATTTACGAAATCTTTGTGGGAGTGTCTGTAGTTGCATATAAAAGCATGTTTAGGCATTCATTTAGAAACTAGATTGCAATTAGATGATCATTGTGAACTTTATGCATTCTCAAGGGGATTCAAGTCTTTCATTGTGTTGCAAGAGCAGATTTGTGTTGTCTATGTGTTTGTGTTTGTAGATTTGAGCATCCATTTCCTCATGGAATGGAGGGCATCTTCCACTCATGAGGTCTTCACTACAAGGTGACATTCATTGTGTTTGTGATCATTGTTTCATTTGGATTTTTTCTTTGCCTCACAAGGGCATGCACTCTCTATTTGACAATAGTGTTCAGAGACTTAAGTGTCCTCCAAGGATTGGCTGAGGCAAGCCTCTAAACACCACAACCCCCTCCCAATATTTTCATGGTTGTAGGTTATAGGTTCAGAAGCCGGACAAAGTGAAGTTGCGGGAGGACATCTTGGAGTGTCAGAATTGTAGAACAAAAGGAAAATTTTCCCCCTAGACTTGGACACCTACTCCCTAGACCTCAAAGTTTTGCAATAGGAAAATCTCTGGAACAATAGAAACAGCTTGCAGAATGAGTTCCTAGATCTTGACAAAAACTAGGGCCTTGGACTTGGGCACCTGCTCCTGTGTCCCTAATTTTTCTGCCTTGAAACCCTAAAAATAAGTACTCTATGATTTGTCATTTTACATTCCTTTGCAAGAGCATTTTCCATAATTCATCAGTTTACTGTTAGATTTGCATAATTAGGGTTTTGATGGTTAATTAGACATAAGAGAAGAAAAATTGATAATTAAACACCCTAATCCAAGCTTCCCTACATTTGTAAGTGACCAAGGACCTTTTAGTGCTTTACCACTTGATCCTAAGGTCCTTGAATGTAAAGGGTGAAAGGAGGATTCAAACACTAAACTAAACAATCCAAATTTTACCCTAAACACTGATGAATTCACTATCCTCTATGTGGGATTTTAGCATTTCTTCTCTTGCCTTGGATTGTGTAATTGAAACCAATTTGAACTTTTAAACAGGTGACATGGTGTCTAGATTTATCAGACTGTGAAGTAGTTTTGGCTCATCTAGAACTTGTTTCTCCTTTTCCAAAAATTCTTTCACCACCTCTACAATGTTTCTTGCTACACCAGAGACTTCATCTTTCTATTCCTGCTTCAGAGGATATAAGTTCATGGCCTTATTGGTGTCATCCTTCTACTCTTGTGGAGGATTATTCTCAACTTGTTCTTCCTTGTCAGTTTTCTCCTCACTTCTATGTTCCGGTGAGGATATAGTTTCAGTAGCTATTATTTCTATTTCCTTAGTCTTCTCACCATCTATTTTGTTCTCTATTTGATGTTCTGGAGAGGCAAGTATTCCATTTTCTTCAGC